>PVKZ01000382.1:92304-425418 GCA_004027375.1 Macroglossus sobrinus | reverse complement strand
AAGTTAGAAACTTTATAGTTGGTAGATAGAGAACAATGAGTAGTTCTTTGTGGTTAAAGTTTAATAGGTATGTGACTAAAAGGAAAGGAATAAGTGGTAGGAGAAGAAATTAGAGAGGTAGATAACATCTAGGTTATAAAGAGCCCTCTATAGAAAGCTCCAGATTTTGAACTTCATTTTGAAAGCTATAGAGTCATTGATGAATTACGAACTGAAAAGTTATAAAATCAGATTGCTATTTTAGAAAGATTATGTGTTAACAATGTGGAGGATAGATTGCAAAATTGGAGTAGGAGGCAGTAATGAGGAGAGAAAACAATAAACACAGGAAGCCTAGGAAGAAACCTAAGTGAGTTGAAAAGAGGTAAAAATCTAAAATAAGACTAGTGATGAGATTGGAGAGTAGGAAATGTCTTTAAGGAGATAATGAAGAATATAATCTGTGGGACTTGATATAACTATGGATATTGGGATGACATAAGGAAGAATCTAAAAAGACTCATGTTTCCATATTGAATGCCAGCTGGGAAGATGACACCCCAAATGAGATATGAAACAAAGGGGGAAGAGCAAATGTAGAGAAATAATGAGTTCAGTTCTAGACCAGTTGAACTTGAAGTGTATGTGAAATGCTCAAGTGTACAAGTGTAGTAGGCAGATATAAATAGGGGTATGGCTCACAGCAGACAATTAAGGCCTAGAGATAAAAGTTCTGGGATCTTGCTGAAACTCTGGATGTATATGAGGGCATAAAAGGAGAATATATAACATCAGCAGAGCAGGGGGTGGCAGAAGAAGCCTTGAGGGAAAGTGGCACTTATGGAGCAAATAAAGGCACAGAGGCATAAAGAGAGCAAAGCATGCTTTGGAAAGATGCAAACTCACTGAGATGAATGAAACTACAGTAGGGTGAGAGAGATGCAGGATATGGGATTGGAGAGGAAGACAGGGCCAGGTCATAATAGCCCTTTATGTCACAATATTTGGTATATAGTTGGGTTCAATAAATATTTATTTATTAAATGAATAATGAGGGATTACTACTTGCTTCTATATATGATAAAAACTACTGAGGGATTACTACTTGTTTCTGTATATGATAAAAACTACTAGATATTTCTAAGTAGCGATTTTACTTTATTCAAATCATCATCATCATTAGCATCATTTTCTTTTACATCTGGATGGGGTGTTATTTTAAAAAGTTCCATGATTCTTTCATTTAGAACTTGTGAAAACTCTGTAAGCTAGTTTTTTAATATTCTTTTTATAGACGTATTGCTGAGGCTTAGAAGGGGTAAAGGAGCCAGCTTAAAAAAAAGTGCAAGAGAATCCCGGATCCTCGGTTTCTGACATCCAGTTCAGTGCTCATTTCAGTACACTACTGACACCTCTCTTAACTAGTTTCCTAAAATCACATAGTATTTTGGCACTGGAAAAAATACATGCATTTTCCTCTTTGATAATACATGAGTTCACACGCAGATAGCATAAATAGATATCTGGTTTGCACTGGACTGAGAGGCTTCCTAAAATTCAGGACTTTCAGTGCTAAAACTGTATCAGTCCCAGACAAACCTGGACAAATTGATTATCCTACCATTTACTGTCTTCCTGAAAGGAGTAAATGTAATAAAATTATTAAGAATATGAGTTCTGGTATCAAACTTCCCAAGTTCAAATCCTGAATCTACCTTAAATAGGAAAGTGACTCAAATTACTCAAGTTTTCAGAACAGCAATTGTCTTATCTATAAAATAGAAGAAATAAAAATACCTAAATATTATAGATTAAATAATGCATGTAAATATATAACTGAATACCTAGCACAGAGTACTCATTCAATGACATAAAATTTCTCATTTCACACGTGTTCTTTCTTCTATTGCCATAGACTGCTTTTAAACTACGCATGGGTTAATATTTTTATTTTTTTGATTTTAATATTGTGTCTCTGATTTTAATATTGTGGACAGTGACTCCACTGGAATAAGAAACAAAGGATCCCTGCATCTAAATTTCTGCACATGTCTTTGTTCTGAGACCCTACACTGCTAAAAGCAGTGCACTGAGCTGTCTTTAAATTTGACTTACTTGTTTTGTGACATCAGGTATGTTACTTTATCTTAGTTTCAGTTTTTTCCATCTGCAAAGCAAAGTGACTTGACAAAATGATCTCTGGGGTCCCTTTTTACTTGAACATTTTACGTTTCCATTCCCTAAACTTCACTAAAAGGGTGACAAAAAGAACCAGCCCCACTCTAGCAACCCTTTTAAAGTTCCAAAACCCAGAAATCAAAGTATGAGAATAACCAAATGATTTTTGTGGAAAAGTCACAAGCCTAAAATGAGTGTGACTTATTCAAATAAGAAATAATAACTACAATTCACTGTATGCCTACTTAGTATCAGGCATTGTTCTCACTGCTTTATATATATCATTTTTACATAATACTATAATTCTCACAACAACCTTCTGATATAGTTATTGTTATCCCCATTTTAAAAACAAGAAACTAAGATTCTGATAAGTTTTATAATTAATCAAAGTCACACATCTATCAAGAGATAATTGCAGAGCTTTAACCCAGATGTTTAAATTCAAATGCCCATGGTTTTCCTATAATGGAACACTGCTATTGATGATTATCTGTCTCATCCCATAAGATACTCTGACTTTTAAAGTGTAGGAGATATGAGCATGATTTCACAATGTCTTAAAGAAAACCTACACACCTACTCTAATGTTCTAACTCAACATTACAATTAAAGAAAAAGGTATATATACGTATATAGGTATATGTATATATAGGTACATATACTTATATATGTATATAAAATATATAGGTATATACCTATATATATGAGTGTGTGTATGTATGTATGTATATGTATATATACATATGTATGTATATGTGCATGTATACACATTTGTATATATATATACACATGTGTACACACACACACACACACACACTCTACTTCAACTTTAGTTAAATCCTGCTTGGAATATAGCCCTTTGTTACTTTCTCATCATTGTAGGGAAACCAACATTTTCTTGTCAGTTTGGTCTATTTCCATTATCTTTGTAACTTTCACTTCAGCCAAGGGAACTGTGTCTAGAAGCATAGGCTGCCTAACTGCAGATCATAAGCTGTCTGAAGGTAGGCAGAATCATGTCTGGCTTGTTCAATACTGAATGATCAGTACTCAAAACAATGCCAAGCACATAAAACATTCTCAGGAAGTAAAGTTTATTATGTTATGCTGCAGCATAGTCTGGTTTATCCTGACTATTACATCATGTGGCTGAAATTCAAATTCAAGTCTTTGTGAAAACAAAGCTTACACTGTTTTCACTATGTAAAATGTTAGCATAATTTGAATGTCTTTTACTCAGAAATACCCCTTCTTCCAATTCATTCTATACTCATTAACTAAGTAAATGTAAAATTAGGTGCACTGTTTTTCCAAATTAGAGTTTAATTTCATACCACTCCAACTGAGGACTATGCCTTTATAACATACCCTAAGGCAAGAAAAAGTTACTGGGTCACCTAACCCTGTTACTTCACCTTCAATTCAATTTAGTTAAGTATAGTTTTATGAAGAAAAGAGAATCAAAAATTATTATTTGCTGAGCACCCACTCTATGCCAGACATTGTCCTGGAAGCCTTGAGTAGATTATGTTAATTAATCTTCATTGTTCCCAAGGTTACCTCTAATGGCACAGATATTCAAACTCAGGTCTATGCATTGTGAATCTTGTGCTCATTTCACTACTCCCTTTCTATGCTGCAGGGGTATAGTCTCCAGCAATTTAGTAGGACAGTTACTGGACTCAGACTTCTCATTATATTGTTATGAATTCCAGAAAAATCTATTTCCAATTTTCTGCCCTTGACACAGTTCTCATATTTGCTAGGAAATGTACGTATCATACATACTCTCTTCAGGTACTGTTGTTTCTGGCATCCCACAATGAAGTTATGCTAGTATTCCAACTCCTACCTCCCCATTTAGTCTGTGTATAGGTCCAGGAAGTTACTACAGTCTCTTGAATTGGCTTTCTTCCCAGTTAGTGGCTTCCGAGCCTCCCTGTTCTGCTCAGAGCTTCACCTTCCTCCACACATACACTTCCAGCAAGGTCTTACTAATCTTCAACCTCAGTTCTGGTCTCCCAGTATCCTTCTGACTCTAGCCCTATAAACTCAGCAAATACTTTTAAACTAGTCATGTTCCATGCCCTCACCAGTTTAAAAAGCAAGTCACAAACACGAATGCTTAATCTTGGTGATTATCTAAACTCTTTATCCCTACTCACAAAATGGTCCTTTTCTCTGTGGTCCTCAATCTCCTTAAACTTGTCATGTTCTTGTTCCCATGTTCCTTTCTCAACAGCGCAGCTATAGAGAACATTTAAACACTACCTTAAGGGCTAGATTAGGTGACTACTAAGATCCCTTCTTGCATAGAGATTTTAAGATTCTGGATTATAAAGCCAAAATTTTCTTAGTGCTGTGGTCTCCAATCTATCTCCTCTCAACTTTGCTCCAATCTCTTCAACTATCTCTATTATAAATATCTCATCAAATTTCTATGTGCCTGCCTGCCATATTATCCAGATTTCTCTGGGATCTTATATGATTCTTGAGCCCATGCTTGCCTGCTTCAGCATTCATGCATTCTCTCAGATGCCTGTCTGGCTAAGTTTCTGGTACTGCTTTACCTTAACCTTTGCTTTAAACATATCTATGTTCCTGACCTTTGGCATGGCTTTTACCAACTGCCTACCCTCAACCTTAAGCTTGCACAGCATGGAGTCACACTGCATGCTAAGCATAGAGTTGGGAATTAATTGAAAGCACAGAACCTACAGATCTCGAGATTTCACCAAAAGGCAGGATCCAGGGTGTCTAAAGAGGGATCATAATGCTCTACCAACTTCCTAAGTATAATTACAGCTGTAATCAAAGTTTCTTGAGCACCAAGTAAAATGCTTTTATCTATCACTTTATATTTGTTAACTTATTAAATCCTTACAAAAGCCCTGTGAGTTAGGCATCATCACATTTTACAAAAAAGAACCCACAGCACAGAAATATTCTGTGGGCATAGAATAGAAGTCAGAATGTCACAATATGGCTAAAATAATAATGTTCTTAATATAGAATTTGATATATTTCTATAAATTGATTAGCTTGAAAAATAACTTACAAAAAGAAACAAAAAACAGATTATATCCAGACAAAAAAGGGCGCAGTATCTGTAATCCCAAAAGGTACCCCTGTCCCAGGCTATAATGTCACCAATTTGGCTGATATGACTAATAGAGCCAGTGGCCTTTGCTCTTGGCCTGCTCCACATAGGCCCCTCCCAAAGCTTTAATTAAGGAAGAAAACTTTCCTGAAAGAGAATAAGTCTTCAGTCATGTGTTTGCAAGTGGCACATGACTCAAAAGGATGACATTCCTAGATAGAAGAGGTCTGTTCTTTGGTCAAGGGTATGCATGGTAGTACTTGATCAAAAAGGATGCCCTTCCCAGACAGAGGACTACTCTTGGGTCAAGCAGGTGTGAGAGCCCATGTTTGCAGAGGAGGACCTTTGCAGACAGAAGAGTATCTTGCAAGAGTTTATGAAGCTAAACTCCCCCTGCGAGAATCTCCACCTGGCAAGATCTGATCTACTTTGTGCAGAGGTCACATTTCAGTTTTCTGAGAACCAGAACCAGCAGATCACATCATGAAGCTGAAAGTACTGCTGATGGGAAGAAGTTATTCAAATGGAGAATCAGAAGACTCTTTACACTTGAGACAATGATATGACTGGTTTAAAATATTACTAAAATTAGAAATAGGTCAAGTTCCTCTTTCTAGATGTAAGAGGAATTATGATACAGAAAAATTCTTAACTGTTATTAGGATTATAAATCAGTGTTCAAGTAGGATAATAGAAAAGTTATTACCTTCTTTACCTAAAAATCCCCCGCCTACGATCCCAAGTAATAATCATCTAATGCCATACCTTAATTATATAGCTATTGTTTTCAGTCCCTGGTACTGATTTAGGGTGACTAGCAACATAAAAAAATTAAGCAATTTGGAATGAATTGAATGCTTTAAG
The DNA here is from genome assembly GCA_004027375.1 of Macroglossus sobrinus. NCBI lineage: Eukaryota > Metazoa > Chordata > Mammalia > Chiroptera > Pteropodidae > Macroglossus > Macroglossus sobrinus. Next base: position 419,294 of record PVKZ01000382.1, on the reverse strand, counting down.
AATATAACATTCAATGCCTTCTCTTTCTGGATAGTGATACATTTTATAAAATGAGAGTACATGGAAGAGTACATTTTAAATATCAAATATACAGTTCAGTGAAACAGAGTAGAAAATCCATAAACTAAACCAAGTGTACAAATAAATTTCATATATTAAAAAAACAGCATTTGAAACAAGTTCGGAAAAGCATAGATTAGTTAATAATGGCTAAGAACATTTGGTTAATCATTAGGCTGAAAAATGTTAGAACTCTACCTCATTCTGTGTACATTAATATAAATTACAAATATACAAAAAAAAAAAAGAAATGAAAAGAAACCACAAAAGTACTAGAAGAAAATTGGTGACTATTCATACAATCATGTGGGAAAAAAATTCTAATATCAAATCAGACAATTTAAAAGACAAATATTTTAAACATCAGTAGAAAAGAGAATAAAGTATAACAAAATGAGAGAGCAAGCAAATTAAGAAAATCATTTACAAAATATATAACAAGTGATTATGTGACATTTATATGCTACCTTTTTGTCTGCCATTGAATTTTTGGTACTAATTTTCTTTTACTGATTCGTCTATCAACTTCTCACCCATTTCAATGCAATTAGGTTTCAGAAAACTATATTTTAGTAAATAATTTTTTAATTCTTTATTTGTGGCTATAATTTTCCATTAATTATAACCTGTAAAATACTTATTTAGCTTTTCATTATATCATCATTCTACTTTTAAGAATGTTTCTAGTGTTTCAGTTTCTTAACCTACAGCATAATTGATAAACTATCAGAAAATATCAAAGAAAAAGAATAATAAGTACTTAAGCAAAATGGAAGGAGCAGTTATAGTGGTCACATCTCAGCAAGAAACTCTTGAAGGCCTCATGGTATTGCTTGAGAGAGCAGCATTAGAGAGCTGAAAGTTCATATGTGTATGTTCTATTTTATTTGTTTGTTTGTTAGGGTCAAAAATCATCTAAAGTTTTGCATTTGTTTTATTTTTACTTTCTGTACTTTGAATAAAAATTAGTAACATTAGTTTTTAGCAAAGATTATATATAATGATTGGAAAACTCCATTTTCTGCTCAGAAAGAAAAAAATAGAATCAAACCAGTAATTACCAGTAATTTCTTATGAACAAGCACTGACCAAGAGAATTTAAACTTAGATAGAAAGTAACTAAAATTCACCAGTAATTAAAGAAATGCAAAATTTTATAAAAATACTGTTTTCACCAACTGGTAAAGAAGAAAGAGAGTAATTATCAATTTTGTCAAGGATGCAGAAAACATTTATTTTCATTCAGTGCATGGTAAATATAAATTGACATTTCTAGAGGAAAATTTAAAAATACATATTTTAAGTCTTTTAAAGTGTAAATTATTTGACATAGCCATTGCACTTTTAGAACTTTAGTTTAGGGAAATAATTAAAGATGTACACAGATGAATTTGTATGAGGATTAATTATAACCTGTAAAATATTTCTTTAGCTTATAGTATTGGTTATCACAAAAAATAACATAAAAGTACAAATAACCAATTTATTTTCCTACCAGCAGTATATGAGGAAAAGTACAAAGAACGAATTTACATTCTTGCCAGCAGCATATGAGGAAATGTATATTGATACAGCCATTATGGAAAACAGTATGGAGGTAAGTTCCTCAAAAAATTAAGAATAGCATTACCATAGGACACAGCAATCTGGATATCTGCCCTCAAAATATGAAAACACTTATTCATAAAGATATATGCACCTTGATGTTCACTGCAGCATTATTCACAGTGGCCAAGACATGGAAACAACTGAAGTGTCCTTCGATAGATGATTGGATAAAGATGTGGTACATATATAATGGAATATTATTTAGCCATAAGAAAAGATGAAACACTGTCATTTGCAACAACATAGATGAATATTGAGATAACTATGCTAAATGAAATGAAATAAGTCAGACAGAAAAAGTCAAGAACCATATAATGTTACTCATATGTGGTATATAAAACTAAAATCAACAAACAAACAAGACAAACATAACTCATAGACACAGACAACAGTTTAGTGGCTACCAGAGGGAAAGGGAGTAAAATATATGGTAATCGAAGGAGATTTGACTGGGTGCTCAACACACAATGTGATATACAGATGATGTATTAATGACTTGTACACTTGAAACTTATATAACTTTATTAACTAATGTCACCCCAATGAATTTAATTAAAATAAAATAAAACTACAAATAACCTAACCAAAATTTCAAGAGTGTTTAATTACTAAGCAATATAATACAGATATCAAAAAATTATGATGTAGAAGTGTATTTATTGACATGGAAAGATATTTATGACCTAAAGTTGAGGAAAAAAATTATAAGGAAAAACAGTATAATCCTACTTTTGTAAACCATCATTCTTATCTAAATCTGGAAGAATATTTACTAAAACTTTAATTATATATAAGTGAATAGATTAAGGAACCTATGTATTTGCTTCTTTTTGCTTATCTGTATTTCTGATTTTTCTACAACATATATTTGTTTAATTTCAAAAATTAATTTTTAAGAGCACGTTAGTATATGATAATCTAAGAAACAACAGGATATGCGGGGTGGGGGGTGGTCAATTAGTTCCTGAACCAGCCTTCCACAGACACCTCAAATCTCCTTCCTGGCAATCTTTTCTACATTTATTTGTTCAGGGTCCTTTTGTTTTGGCTAATTGTCCTTCCAGGCTAACAACATGCACCCTTGACTTCCTTAGCCTTTGACTCTTTTGCTTTGCCTCTTCAATTCTTACTCCTGAATTTCACAGGAGAAAATCTGTATAACAAAGTCCCCTTGGCATACTCCTAGGAGCCCCGCATTTATATAGAACCCTTGCAGTTTTTATTTTTCTGGCCTTGCCTTTCTTTGGCATGACCTCCAGTGGCATTCAACAACAACAAAAAAAGTGAGTTAAGGCCGTGAATAGCCCAAGAAGGGTTGTAGGAAGGGGAGTCACGTGACCTCGCCAGGAAGGATGAAGTACGGTTTGGAGAACTGGAGGATGGAGCGTAAAAATAATATATTTCAGGTGTACAGAGCAGCATGAGTAGAGGCATGATTGGAGGTGACAGCAAGTAAACCAGCCACTTGGAATAGAAGATTCATAGCGAGAGGGAGTACTGCGGAGTATGATTTTAAAAATTGAATGCAAATTTTTCATGATTTTAAATTTGAACAGTGTTCGAACTTGGTTGTGAGCGATGAGTCCAGAATGAAAGAAAAGCTAATAGAAAATAAAGGCAGTCCAAATGTCAAGAAAAATTAGATTAAGTTTAAATATTACAAGAAAGAAAAAAAATGCTTTTTAGCTAATGCCCAAACAACTTGCATGCAATTTAAAAGCCTTCCCCAATTTGGTGTAAATTTACCTTCCCAGATTAATCTCCTTTTACTTTCCCTGTAAGTTCTATCTATTAATTATGTTACAATTAGTCAATCTTTAAATATACCTTTTCATTCTTCTATATCTGCATATTACTCCCTCTGTTTGAATTGTCCTTTTCTTACTTTTCCAAAAGGGAAAATTCTATTTATCCTTCAAGGCCCAACTGAAAATGTCACCTCCTCTGTGAGATTGACCACCCTGATGATGCTAGGCAAGGGTAATTTCTGTCCCTGTGTCTCTTAGAATCTCTTCATTCAATTATTTCAGCACTTGGCATCCTGTTGATTATTGTGTATATGTTTGTTAATTCTTCCACCTAGACCAGTACCTTCTAAATAGCCAGGATAATTATCTGTTCATTAGAGATGATCATTTGCTCATCTCTAAATCACAGAACCTAGTGCAACGCCTAGTGACACAGTAGGTGCTCAATAAATGTGTATAAAATGCATAACCCTAAATTAGAAAAGGGATAGGTATTATCTTGTAATTAAAATAAATTGTGTTACAGAAAAAAGTTTATTTGAAAATAAAAATATGAAGGAATTAGAAATTTATCATTTAATGAAATAATAAATGAAAAATAAATATTTTAATTGATCAACTTTAATTGTAATATCTTATTTTCTTTAATTTTTACTAACTTCTACGTACCCAGAGTGGGTAGTATTATTTAATGTACAGAGATATTTAAGTGTCATTTTAATGATTCAACTGAATTTATCTTAATTAACAATGCCTTTTAAGTTCCTAGCCTTTCATGTAATGTTAAGATAAATCCAATCTTCATAAATCAATTAAGTCCTTAGCACAATTAACAGATTGGCTATTTCTTATTAGAATAAAGCTACTACAAAAGGGGGTCTAATTTTCTGACATAATAATTCTACTGTAGTAGGGTACAGAAGAAATAAGGCTTAGAGAAATTACCAGATAAATGGTTCTGCCATCTAAACTTTGCTTTTTGCTTCATACAAAACAAAGACAAAGCAAGCAAGCGTTAAAATGAAGTTTCCTTTTCAGTAAAATGAAAATAAGAACAATATACATACTGTAAAGTTTACATGAAATTTATATGTGACAATGTATGTAAAGTACCCAGGCACTGTACTTGGATCACAATGGAGCCTCAATAACCAGGGCTACTATTGTTACTTAAGATATGGAGCTCAAGAACTGTAGGAGCTAGAATTTTCCAAACTGCATGGTATAATTGAAGCTTTGGATTCCCAGGGGCCAGGCAACCACCTCATCTGCACAGAACTAAGATCTTCTACCCAGGGTCATTGGCTGACAGCAATAAAGAGAGAAAGTGGTCAACTGGCATGGCTCATTTTGCCCCAAAACCCAACCACAGAGCTTCACATGCCTTTGTCTATACTTGATCCCTAACCAGCCTTGGCTCTCTCTAGTCTGCATCTCTAATTTATGATTCTGTGCCTGACTCCACAAGTCAGCTCTGAACTACTCTTCTCCAGTAAATTTTCCACACCTAATACCATCTCTCTTGCCATTCTTGAGAATGATGAGAAGGGCATTAACCCAGTGAAAAGAGTGATGGACTGACTGGCAGGGGTCTAAATTCTAGTCCCTGCACTAATCCTTATTAGCCTCTGCTCTAGTCCTTCCTTACTCAACCCTTTCTCTTTGTTGTAGGTATAAGAAACCAGAAATTACATACGAGTAGAGAGAATAGGAAACATGCAATGGTATGGACAGAGTAGCAAGCAGCTTTAAGGATTAAGCTGTGGGTATAATAAGGCAGAGGAAAAGCACATTTGAGATTTTAAACAATGTCTGACTGCCTATTATAAGGAGGAACTAAGATTGATTTAAGGAAGCTAACATAATAGCAACAGTGCTTTAGAATATAATGAAGTTTTTCTGATAAGGTCATCTTTGTTAAAGCCAGAAAAGAGGTAAGAATAGATCAGCCCATGAAAAGGATAAGTCTGCTGGTCTCTTTCAGGATGTCACATGTGTGTAAACTTAGTATGCTATGTATTGCCCCTTTGCCTTCCTTGAATGTCCTAGTTATTGATGTCCTGGGTGCTACAGTTTATACCCTGCACAAGCAAAGCTGCTGTATGGTTAAATAAACCATACTTTTCTGTCCTTTTGTTTCCTTATCTTAAAAGAGGAGAGTAAAATAGAGTCCTAATATCACCACAGCAGAGCTAGAAGACGTAAGATTCATTCAACTTCACAGATTAGTGAGGGGTTGAACTGGAATTTGAACTCTGATCTCTGTTATTGCAAAATCATCTATGCTATTGAGTACCTACTATGAAAGATTATTAAAAGGATTAAATAAGACACATGTAAAATATTACCACAGTTTTGGGGCATAATAAGCATTCCTTAAATTATGCCATAAATAAAAACCTATTCATTTATTTTAAAAAAATATATTATTATTATTGTTTTAAATTTATAGTTATATTTATTACCAAACAAAAGCAAGTAATATCTGAAAAGCAGAAAGGAAAAAGGGCTTATAGCAAATCAACTTTGAATACAAATCAAAAATATATTAGACTTGAGACTTGCTATTTATAAACTTAGTCTAGTATGGCTACTCTTAGGGTCATATAGCCTAAACAGTTGGCATTGTTTGCTTACTAATTAGGCAAACATTTATTGAAATCTTAATATATGAAGGCTCCAGAATACCAAGATTAATATGATTTCAATCCTCCTGCCCTTAAAATTTTTGTTGCCACTATAAGAGAGTGTGTGTCAACATATGAGGAGTTATGGGAACACAGAGAAGAGGAAAAAACACTTAGTAGGTACTCAGACAGAATACCCAATGCATTTTCAAAAAGTGTCTATTGAAAGAATGAATTTATTGATCTGTATTTCCCATTTTAATTAGGCCATTCATTCAGGCAGTTATGAGCCTGAATAAACTTTCATTGGATTTAATCACAGTATAGATTACAGGATCATAAATCAAATTTATAAGATTCAAAGCCTGGCTCATCCACTTACCAACTATATAAAGCTGGGCAAATTACCAAACCTCCCTATTACTTAGTATTATTATCTTCCATTATAGGAGATCCATATTCAAACCCCATGTTATATTCAAGCATCCTGAGGTTACAGTGAACTAGAACTTGCCATATTGTGAATGGAAATAAAATTTCTCCCTTTCATTTTAACAAAAAAAGTTCACACATATAGAAAGAAAATCTCTTATCTTTATAAAAGCAAATGGCTTTCAATAATGATAGCTTAAGTCTCTGGGGTGGTCTATAGTATTTTTTGGTTGATTTTTCTCTCAGTACCATACCCCCTACCAACACTTCTAGGGTGCACTCACTCACCCTATAGCACATCATTGGAAGTGGGAGTACATGGGTACAACTAGTTAATTTATTTTAGCAAAAATAACCTATATACATTGTTTCATACTAAAAAAAAATATTTCATACTAAAAAATAAATATATCCCTATCTGTCTCAGAAAGAGTAACATAGTCTGTACCAACACTTTGTACTTTTAATTCAAAAAAGAATTTTCAATTGTGTGCATAATTATTTTTTGGACAAGATTTGCTTGCTTATAACCACCTTCCCATTATGTTTATAATTAAAAATTTAATTTTCTTCCCACACAGTTTGATGGAAAGCTAAATGTTGACGGTACACAGAAAAAGGGGAAAATAACACGAAAAAACAACACAAAATAAAACTGGTACCTAGCTTATAGCTTTGGGTTCAAACTTGCCAACATTTGGAATCTGTAAACTTTGTTTATTGTGTTGATATTTCTATTTTAAATCCCTGTGTGCAGAGTTAATTATAATTGTATTCTGAATAAAATTTGTTCAGTAATAAATCTGCCCCTAACTGGATTCACTGCAACAGTTCAAACCAATATTTTCCCAGGTCTCACGCTTTACCCTAGGGCTATAGAGATGAAAAAGCAACCTGTAGAATTAGAAAATATTTGCAAATCACACATCTAATAAGGGGTCAAGATCTAAAATATACAAGGAACTCATACATCTCGATAGCAAAAAACAATACAATTAAAAAATGGCAAAAGTCCAAAATAGACATTTTTCCGAAGAAGACATGCCAATGGCCAGCAAGTACATAAAAAGGTACTCAACATCACTAATCATCAGGAAAATTCAAATAAAAACAATGAGATATCTTCTCACACATGTCAGATGCAGGAGGAGGAGAAGGGAAGGGAGGTAGAAGGGAGGAAGAGGAGAAAGAGGAGGAGGAGAAGAAGGAGGAGGAGAAGGAGGAGGAGACATACAAGGGAATCCTTGTACATAGTTGGTGAGAATGTAAACTGTTACAGCCGCTATGAAAAACAGTGGGGAGGTTCCTCAAGAAGCTAAAAATAGAACTATAATAGGATCTAGCAATCTCACTTTTAAGTATATATTCAAAAGAAGTAAAATCATTATCTCAAAAAGTGTACTCTCATGTTTACTGCAGTGTTATTCACAACAGCCAAAGTATAAAAACAACTTAAGCATCTACCAATGGATGAATTTATCAAGAAAATGTGATACACATATGAAAATGTCACACACACAGGGAGAATATTATTTAGTCTTAAAAATGAAAATCCTGTCTTTTGTGACAACATAGATGAACCTGAAAGGAACTATGCTAAGTAAAATAAGCCAGACAGAAAAAGACACACAGTATATGATCTCACTTACTTGTAAAATATTTTTAAAAAATCAAACTCATAGAAATAAAGAGCAGCAAAGTGTATGCCAGGGGATGGGAAGTGGGAGACAATGTACAATGGAATATGAATTTTCAGTTATATGATGACTAAAATCTGAATATTTAATATATGACATGTTATGATTAAAAAAAAGGGGGTAAATATTTGAGGTGATGCATGTGTACATTAACTCAATGTAGGGAATCCTTTTACAATGTATATACACAGCAAATCATGTCATTGCACACTTTAAATATACAGCAATTTTATTGTCAATTATGCCTCCATAAAGCTTAAAAACAGATATAACAAGAATGGTAGGGTATCACACATGTGATTATGTCACATTATATTAGACTGTCATGCTAGAACTCATTCTATAGACACTCCTTGCTGATTTAATGAAATAAGCAGCCATGATGAGAAAGTTTATGTAGGCCTAGGCAGCCTCCAGCCAACAGCCAACAAAAAGCCAGAGCCCTAAATCCTATTACACACTGTTTAATTCTGCCAATAATCTGAAAGAGTTGAGAAGAAGATTCTCTTCCCTAGTCAAACTTCCAGATAATAATGCAGCCTGGCCAATACTTTAATTACAACAGTCTTATGAGGTCCCAAGCAGAAGATACAGCTAAACCATGTTTGAACTCCTAATCCATAAAAACTGAGATAATAAAGATGTGTTATTTTAAGCTAATTTGTGGTAATTTGTTCCACAACAACAGAACTAATACAGAGTTTAGTAATGATTGTGAGGTGCTGTTGTAACAAATAACCAAATATGTGGGAGTGGCTTTGGAACCAAGGAAAGGGTTGAGGCTGGAAGAATTTTGATGATCACAATAGAGAAACCAGAATCTTATCTTTCATAATCAGATACCACAAAAATAATCTCCATCTTTTGTTCCAAGAGACAGGGTTATCAAGGAACTGAAGATACCTCTTGGGAAAATTTTTGTTCTAATTTTCTAGATTCAAAGTATTAGGGCATGCATAGAGAATGACTACTCAGCTATTCCTCTTTGATCTCTGAGTTTCTTCTCTCAATAACAGATTTTATTTCAGTTCCTCATGATAACCTTATCACATGTAACATTATTAATAAGAAAATTGTTAGGATAGCACTTTAGAATTTGCAAAAGCATCATGTATACACAATCTAATTTAATCCTGAAAACAATCTTGTGAACCTGATATTAATGCCCCATTTTCCAGATGTGGAATTAAGGTTCAGATAAAAAATAAGAGCCTTGCTCAACTTCATAAAGTAAGATAAAAAAGGATATTCTCCTCGGCATGAACACAGTTTCTAGCATGCAAGAATCAGCAATAATTTAGAGAACAAATGAATGAATGTCTTGTTCCAAGGGTAGTACTATTTCTATTATAGCAGCACCTCCCTGAAACAAATTAGAATTTAATTCTGGGTATCATAAAAACAAGAGTTCCAAAAATCAAAAATTGAGTTACATTAAATTAACTTACATTAAAGTTACATTAAATTGTGCACCTACACATACATCGGAATTTCCTTCGCCTCTGTGTCTTTACTCATCCAGCTCTTTCAATCTAGAAACTCTCAACCATTCTTCACATTTTCCTCTCCTCCTCCCCTTCTTTATTGGCTCATTTCATTCCTACTTATCTTAAAGCCCTAGCTCTACCTCCCTACCATCCCTAGTCTGTGTCAGAGGCTCCTTTTCTGTGCTCCTACAGCCTCTGCTGTTTCTCTCTATTATTGCTATCATTTCCCATAGGGTAACTGACCATTTATTCGCCTAACTCTCACTCAGGGTAGGATTCATGTTTTATTCATCCTTACATCACTTATACCTAGCACAGTGTCTTTTCATAGTATGCATTCATCTATCTATTTATACATAAATATTTGCTTGCACTAAACTAAATACCTTCTGACTAGAACGCTACATTAAAAAGGCTCTGTTCTTTGCCACTAATTACAAGGGGAGGGAAGAGCAAATATCTGAATTGAAAGTCTGCACCACGTTGCTGAACACTTCCTTGGCAACCCAACAGGTATATATAATGAGAAAAATAGCACAAACACCAGATTTTAAAATATTAGTCCCCATAACAGGAACTTGTTGTTTGTAAACTTCAGCCCTGTCAGAGTTTCCTTCTGCTTCTGGCCCCTATACTCATGATCTGGCAAGTAGTGATTTCTTTTTTTTTTTTTTAATAATCAAATATAAAAGAGGCAAATTCTTAGGCTCTAAAATTTCTCATGACAAAAAAAAATAGAAAGGATACTGCTAAATATTTGATCTGGCCATATTATTTCCTATTTTAAAAGCTTTCCGTGTGCCTCTCATATCTCACAAAGAATAAACACTACCTTATTCTGTGTAACCTGTCTCATGTCTCACCAGACTCCACATCCCTATTTTATACCATATAGTCCAGCCAAGTTGAATTAATGTTTGTTTTCCAAGCAAACTAAGTTGTTTCAGACTACTATATCTTTCCTTATAATCCCTTTCCAGCACAGAATGCCCTTGCACTCCTTATCTAAGCACAACAAAATCTTCTTTTCTCAAAGTAATGCTTCCCCATGGACAGCGCAAAACACCAGTTCTACCTTTCTGCTCCACCGTCTTCTGTTTTACTACCTTAATAGTATCTGTGATACTATAGTACATCTATTTGTGGATTCTGAAATCTCCACACAGAGCTTTTCAACGGGCATGCACAGGGTTTGTCTCATTCGTTTTTGTATTCCTAGCACCCATTGAAGATCCTAGCATAGAGCAGGCTTTCAGAGAATGTTTGTGAATCAGTGAATCAGCAGATTAACAACTATGAAGACAATGTTCAAAGTCTAGAAGGGATTAGAAATGCTTTTCTGCCTGAGATAGTCAGAATCTAATCTATTATTATCCACATTTCAGAGGCAATACTCTGGAGTTACTGCCTAAACCAGACTTTAATTCCCCAATCCTTGACCAACACCTGCTCACTCATACTCCCTTACTCAGGATTTGAGTCACTCCCCATATGTGCCTATATCTTTCTTGAGTTTAAAATTCAATAAGCATGCATTGACCACCCACATATGCCACCAACTATACTAGGTACTAGAGTTTTAGCAATAGCAAAATATAATGTCTCCTCAAAGAGTTCCCAGATGGATATCATTAAATCACCACTGAAACAACTTATTATAATCCCAAGACACTGAGACACATGGTAATTTATCAATTTTACCAAGACACATAAGTTTGTGAGGCCAGGTTATGATATTAAAAATATATGGTTTAACTATCTTAGAAATATGGGTGAAATTAGGATGTCTTTGAGATGGTATTTGTGCAGAGGTGCAAAGTATACTCTAGATCTGCTCTCAGTAAATCATTCCTAGTCTAGAGATACTGTAAAAAATGTATGCATAAAAGAAACAAATATTAGCAAAGGTGGAAAGGATATTTTATTATTAGCTGTGGCTTAGGTCCTCAATTCCAAAATAAGGTATTCCAATAAATATTCCAATACTCTATTTTGGACTAGAATAAACACTCTTTTTTCCTAATCTTGTTCAGCAAGATTTAAATAAAAGCATGATGTGAGGCCTACTCATTCCACTGTTTCCAAGCTCTAAGCATCTAGATATTAATTTCCAATCTTAAATATGACTAAAGAAAAACTAAAACTATAATCTAAGAAGTACCACTCTACCCTGAACCTAAAATAAAAACTTGCATTCAGATCGCTAGATTCTTCAATAAATGTTAATTCCCATTTTCACTATGCCATATTTTAGTCTCAATAGAAATACCTACGGTTGAAAACTGCATAACTGATAAAACCATAAGTTCATAGAGAATAAAATAGTAGAGTATTTATTTCAGCAGTATCTAGGACTTTAAATGGGCATTTGTGGAGAATGCACAGAAGTTGTTTGCAAATTGCCAAAAATGTACACCAATAGGAAGAATAAAACATCAATTAAAATGGCAAATATGTAATATTCCATATAGTCAAGTTTATAATTACTTGGAATTGAAAAATATAGCTATGTCCACACTTTTAAATGCTGATGACAATGCTAGTTTCCTGCTGAAACAAAGATATGAGAAGTATTAGTCCCAACCTAATGTGAGAATCTGATCCACATTTAAGATTAACTGAAACTTGTTGACAGATACAAGAGAACCCTGTGTAGCACTGTACACTTCTATTTACTTAAATAGGAAACAGCCCACTCTTCCTTATTTTTCTTTATCTCATGTCAGCTGGATCCCACAAGATGCCTATTTAACTCTTATTTTGTAGACTCTCTCCTGAAATAAGAAGAGATGGGATGTTCCTTTATATATCTGCATGACCCTGACTGAGATACAAAAGTATTCCCTTACAATATTCTAAAGCAGTCCATATGACTGTCTCATATACCAAAATTGAGGTAATTACTTGTTTTTAAGTTGATATATAAATGTATTAAGAGGTATATATCATTTGACTCAGTAATTCTGAGAAATTACTGTTAAGGAGATAAGACAAAATGAGAAAGAGCATTTGTCAAGATGTTCTCTACAATAGTATTTATAACAGCAAAGAAATGGAAAGCAGCTAAATGCTCAACAGTAGGATAAATAAATAAAGGCATATTCATAAATGAAATAATTATTAAAATAATGTTCACAAAGAATAATTATAGGAAAAACTCAGAATACATTATTTAATGGCAAAAGTAGAAAACAAATTTATATGTGAGTGCAACATATTGGTGTAAAAAAATATGCACAGAAAAGGAGAAAGAAAAGAAGCCCAGTTCCCAAAACAAGGGAACTACTTATTTAATCAATTGCTCACTGAATAGAAAGGAGGAAGAGAGAAAGAAAAAGAAAGACACTAAAAAATCCACAGGAGTTGTCTCTTGGTGAAGAAATTAAGAGAGTTTGTCTTCTGTTTCTATTTACCTATAATTCAGTTCTTTTACATTAAGAAAGTATAATCAAAATCAATAAACAGAAAAATTAATATACAAAAAAATATTGGTGTAATAAAGACAAACCCATCATTCTAATATTCTCATTGAAACCTCAGTCCATTTCAATATCGTTCCACAACTGTAATTATCTCTCTATGAATTAGTGTTTCCATTAAAGGGATAAATAAGTGTTAAATAATTAATGGATAAAATTTAACTCTTAGAAAAAGGATATTCATAAAAGATCATCAGCTGAGAATTAAATTAGAGCTGAACAACAGAAAGAACTCTGGAAATCCCCAGAAAATAATACAATATGCTTCTAAATAACCCATTGGTCAAAGAAAAATTGCAAGAGATATTAGAAAATATTTTAAGTGAATAACAATAAAAATAAAACATATAAAAATTTATGGGATGTAATTTAAACATTGCCTATTTATAGGAAAATTTATTAAAAGAAAAATGTATAGTTTCAAATGACTATATCTAAAAATAAGAATGGTCTCAAATTAATAACCTAACCTACATTAAAAAAAAATCAGAAAAGAGCAAACAACACTAAAAATAAGAAAAAGAAAAGTTAAAGACTGGAGGGAGGGGAATCAAAGAAATAGAAAACAAACAAAATAAACAATAGGAGAAAAAAAGCAATAAAACCAAAAAACAGTTCTTTAAAAAAAATCAATAAAATGAACAATTTAGTGAGGCTAACAAAAAAAAAACAGAAAAAGACCAAATTATTAAAATCAGGACTATAAAAGAGACATAAGTATCAAATATACAGAAATCAAAAGAATTACAGGCAAGACTATGAAAAATAATTTTGTCAGCAAATTAGACAATTTAAGTTAAATTGACAAATTTCTTGAAAAATACATTGAATCAAGAAACGGACACTCTGAAAATAGAACTATATTAAATAAAAAACTGAATTAGTAACTTGAAATCTTTCTATAAAAAAAATCCCAGGCCCAGATAACTTTTCACCAAATCTGTAGAGACAATAATCCTTTACAAACTCTTTCATAAAAGAGAGGATGAGAGAACACTTTTCAACCAGTTCCATGAGGCCAGTATTACCATAATACAAATGCTAGACAAAGACATCACAGAAAGGTACAGACCAAAATTCCTCTTGAACATGAGAAGAAATAGTAAGCAAATATTAGTAAAATACATCCAACAGCCTGTAAAAAAAAGTTAAATACTATGATCAAGTGGGATTTATCCTAAGAATTCAAAGTTGGTTTAACAATTAAAAATAAATTTAATTAATAATGAATTATCTAAATAGATAATTTATCTAAATAGATACTGCAAAAAAAGCATGGCAAAATCCAATACCCATTAATTATCAAAAACTAGAAACAAAAGAAGACTTTTGTCAACCTGATAAAGGGCATCTATAAAAAGTTCGCAGCTCACATGATATGTAATGATAAAACAGTAAAAGCTTTCGTCCTAAAATTAAGATCCAGGAAAAACATATGCATTTGCAACTTCCATTCTAGCCAGTAAAATGAGGCAAAATAAGTAGATTGATTAATTTTGTATATTATGTATTATATCTGATTCAATAATAAAACTATAAAAATAAATTTAACAGAAGAAATGGTAGATTTGTACACTGAAACTTACAAACATTGCTGAGAGAAGTTTACAATCTAAATAAATAAAGAGCTATTCCATGTCTATATATTGAAAGCCTCAGTATTATTAAGAGGGCAGTTTTTCTCAAATTGATATACAGACTTAACACTTTCCTTATCAAAACCTAGCAAGCATTCTGTAGAAAATGATAAACTGATCTTAAATTCATATGGAAGTGCTGAAAGCCTAGTGAAAATGATTTTCAAAAAGAATACATTTTAAGAATTGACACTAACCAATTTCAAAACTTAAAGCTACAGTAATCAATACTATGAGGTATTAGACTATAATAGGCATAGAGATCAATGAAACAAAATTCAGAGTTCAGAAATAAAACCATACATGTAAAGTCAACTGATTTTCACCAAAACTGCTAAGAAAATTCAATGGGGAAAATATAACATTTTTTGCCAAACGGTGCTAGAACAAATAGATATCTGCATTCAGAAAAAATTAAACTTAAATCTTAATCTAATATCACACATAAAAGTTAACTCTAACTAGATCAAACTATAAAACTCTTAGAAGAAAACATAACAGACATTCTTCATCACCTTGCGTTATCAAAGAATTCTTAGATATGACATCAAAGCACAATCCATAAAATAAAAAAAAAACTGATAAATTGTACTTTACCAAAATTCAAAACTTTTGCACTTCATGAAAAGAGAGACCCAATACTGGGAGAAAATATTTGCAAATCACATTTCTAATAATGGACATGTATCCAGAATATATAAAGAATTATTTCAACTCAATAATAAGTTAAACCTATTTAAAAATGGACAAAAGGTTTCAATAGATATTTTACCAAAGATGATATACAAATGGCTAATAAGTACATTAAAAGTTGCTCGCTGTCATTAAGAATTAAAGAAATGCAAATTAAAAAACACCATGAAAAATCAATTTGATTGATAGAAAAGCTTCTTTAAAAATTAATATAAATTTGCCATAATACTCAGGGGTATTATTCCTCATGGTCAAAAACTCACACAATACAAATATCCACCAACTGGTGAATGGATAAACAAAATGTGATATGTCCATACAATGAGATACCATTCAGAAACAAAATGAAATTAACTACTGATAATTGATGCAACATGAATAAACTTTGAAGACATTATGCTAAGAAAAAGAAGCCAGATGCAAAAGACTACATAATATATAATCCTATTTACACAAAATATAAAGAAAGAAAAAATTTATAGAGACACAAAGCTCCCTAGATGGGCATGGGAGTGATCATAAACTGGAAATGGGTTCAAGGAAACTTTTTGGGTGGTAGAAATGTTCTAAAAATGAATTGTGATGATGGATGCCTAACTATGTTGATTTATTTATTTTTGTTCTGTTGATTTATTTTTTTAAAAATCATTGAATAGAACATTTTAAATAGGTGAATTTTGTGGTATTTTATAAATGTACCCCCAATAAAACTTTTTAGAAGCCTAAAAAAAGGATAATCAACTGAAATTTTATTATAGTGGGTCTAAAGTTCACATCCATACATAGTAGGTGCAAGCAATGAACCAAGTGAGAGAGTGTGATAGGATCAATCCACCCTGTCAAGAAGGACTATTTTGTGACTAACTTTAGGTAGAATTTCTAGTTTATTGTGATAATAAGAAGCTTCCTGACTTTTAGTCTATCTTATTATTGTTTTAGAATTCTCTTTAGAAAATGCACCCCTTATTGCCTGTACCAAGGCAAACTACTCCTATGGCCCCTTTCTTGGTATAAGAAACTGCTCATATTCTATCATTTTTGACTTACAAAAAAAGCAGTTCAACCTAATATAATTCTTATAGAGGGACATTTGACAACATTTACAATTAATAACCCACCTATCCTTTAATCTAGTACTTCTTTTTCTAAACCTTTATCCTACAGATATAGTTTTGCTCAGGTGTAAAATCACTTTTGTACAAGCATGTTCATGTAACATTCTTATAATGGAAAGTACAAAATGCCCATACATAAATAAATGTGTTAAACAAATTATATCACATTCCTATAATGAACTACCACACAAATATTATTTAAAAATGAAACAACTGGTTTAGTTACTTATTATGATGAGAGGTATAGTGGTTGAGAGCAAAGGCTCTAGAGCCAAAATATCGCTATTTGAACCAAGCTCTACCACTCACTTATAAGTGTTACATAATTTCTATGTTCCTATGATTCCTCCTCTGTAAAATGGAGATAAAATATATCTCAAAAATAGCTCTGATAATTACATAGATTTTTTTTATATGTAAAAACCTTCAAAAGGTACTGGCACATAGTAAGCATCCTATAAATAAATGTTAGCTATTTTCATTTTCTACAAAATAATTTGTTAGGTGAAAAAAATCAAGGGTGTGAAATGAGATGTATAGTATAACATTAAAGATTAATGCTTCCTAAAAAGGAATTTGTATATGAATATTATATATCTGAAAGGATATATAAGAAACTGGTTTCATTCACTGCATCCAGGGAGGGGAACTGGATAGCCAGAGGTCAAGACATATACCATTTCATATCTTCTGAACTTCATTAAATGTGTTTTCTTTAAAAAATTAAATTATATATTTATTTTTTAAAGTGTCTATAGTAGAGTAGCTTTAAACTTGGTTTAAAGCTGCACTTTCTCAACTTATTTGTCTACAAAACACTTCTTTCAAGGAATACCTAAAAATCATCTTGCAATCCAAGAGGACATCATTTTGGAAATGTCACTGCAGGCTACAGACAGTCACTGAAATTTGCAGAAGAAGAGAATGGCATATTCAGAACAGAGACTTGGGACCTTGTTTTCTTTTTTTAATAATGTTCTCTTTGGAACATGATAGATAACTTCTTTTATTGGATATCCAAGTTTGAAATGCAATTAACTTCATAGCATGAGTGAGCAAGAGAAAACATGTTTTAGAATGCATGCTTTGAGAATGAAAATAAAGATTTAATACAGTTTGTGTCAGTAACAAAATATTTGTGACTTTACTAACTCTGTAAATAAGTCACAGACCTAGCAGGATTACAATAGTGATATTTTCGTTATCTAAATCTAAGTACTTAACCCTAGGGGACTTAAAACTGGATTCTCATTTCCCAGACAGACCATCTCTCAGTGTTAGCTCTCCCAGAATCTCTCATCCCTATCCCTGCTCTCCACTCTCAGACTCCCATTCTACTTTGTATCCTCATTGCACCAGCAAGGCAGCTGCTAAGCACAGAAAAGATAAGAATTTTAGCCAAAATCCCATAGGTAATAAGTGATGGAGCCAGGACTGTCCCCAAGCAAACTGTCTTGAGGAGCTCACGACCTTACCCACTACAGTACACTCCTGCAGGAAATGTTAGTGTCCTCCTTCACATGTAACATCACACATTAGCTTTAGGACCTTCGAGGATCTTCCAAGATGAAAACCTTCATCATTCTAGAGTTATACAGTACGTTAGTGAGAAGACACCTATTTTCTATTCAAACATTTTGAACTCTCAAATAACCTTGCTGAGTATTTCATTATGTACAATGAAAGTAGAAAAAAAATTGTGCTAGTCCTTAAGTCAGTGTTTCCTACACAGTTTCTATTATACCAAACACTAACAGGTCTTAAGGCAAAAAAGGTTATCAGTGATAGAATACATTTTAGAAATACTGGATTAAGCAATGTTAGCCCATTTTCATTCCTATCAGACTTCTCAAAACCTTAAAAAATGCTCATATTCATTGTGACTCTCCCAGAGGGGGACAGAGTATAAAGTACTTCTCATAATCACTAATAGCACTCAGACTAGTGTTCTATAGAAAGCAATTTGAGAAATAATTCCCTAATGAAATAAGGACAGCTTTTAAAAATGAAAAACAAGTGTGTATATTCCATGCATGCACTCCTGCTTTTCCCAGTAACCCATACTTAAGTCATTACTCATCAAGTATCTACTAGGTACAAATTACTATTATGGACACCTACTACCCCTAGAGCCCTGGTATGTATACCACCCTATTCAGGTAGCACCAATGTCTGCCTGAATAATGTTAAGAGTCAATCAACTAATAATCACTTATAGAGCTCTTCATCCCAGGCACTATGCTAGGCATTAAAGGTATACTAAACAAACCTGACATTATCTCTGCCTCAAATAGTTTCCAGTCTTGCAATAAATACAGATATTCAATGAATAATTTCAGTTAGTGATATGATTGCAAGGGTGAAAAAATTCTGCAAAAGAAAAGTACAGGATGCAATGAAAATATAAAATGGGGTCCTTACTTAGTTTGGAGAATAAAGAAATTCTTCTCTGAAGAATAGTCATCTCAATCTGACACTTGATAAATTAGTTAAAATTTGCCAGAAAAAGAACAGAAAAAAAGAGCTTCAGCAGAAGGAATTACATTTGGTAGGACACAGTAAAAGGAGAGAACATGGCATATACAACTGGAATAAATCCAGTACAATCAGAGAACATACAGGAAAAGACATAGTGATGCCACATGCTATGCATGTCCAGCCCACTCTCTATGGCATAGCCATGGTGTCAGGTACAACAAAGAAGGCAAAAACAAGAGGGTGGCATCATCATCTCTCCTCAGTAAGTCTGGAGGCCACTGAAAAAAGATGAAGAAAGGAAGAAACTTTTACTGAGTGCATAACAATGGTTAGGTCTTAGCTAAGTGCTTCAAATACATTAACTTATTTAATTCTTACAATGGCCCCCTAATGATAGAATCATTTCCCATTTTATAAATAAGGAAATAGAGGATCAGAAAGATTAGGAAAATGACTTCCCCAAAATAATGTAGCTAGTCAGTGGCAGTGAATTCCAAACCCCTGTGCATAGCAGCTACTTCCTGAGTGAGCTAAAGGTAAAGACAATAGAAATCTGGGTGGGAAGCAGTAGGAAAGGAGAGAAGAGCAAAGGTAAGAGACACTGAAGACGGCTTGTCCACTGAGGATCCGTCTGTAGGAAATAAAGAGTCTGTTCTGATCCCTGTGGACTGAGATGTTTGGGGGTGGGGAGGGGGAAGGCAAAAACCAAAACCCAATTAAACAAAAATGACTTCACTCTATAAAAGGAAAACACACTTTCTAGCAAGAAGTCTTTTAAGGCCTGTGGAAACTCAAAGCATAAAATGATGGTTGTGAGGGGCCAGAGATGGTAAAAATAGAAAGAAGTTAGTCAAAGGGTACAAACTTTGTTATAAGATGAATAACGTACAGCATAGTGACTATAGTTTATAATAATAGAGTACTGTATATTTGAAATTTGCTAAGAAAGTAGATCTTAAGTGTCCCCAAAGAAAAATGTAACTATGTGAGGTAATGGATATGTGAATTAACTTGATTGTGGTAATAATTTCACAATGTATTTATATATCAACTCATATTGTACATTTTAAATGTATATAATTGTGCTAGTCAATTATACCTCAATATAGCTGGGAAAAGAAATCGCTGACATTATCATTATGTAATCCAGATGCTAGTTGAGGCATCCTTATCTCTTCCAGACATAGGTAAAATGGACTAAATTCCCCCATAGTCTGCCTGTACTTTCAGACTAAGTCCATATGCCTCTCCTCTAAATTCTCAGATACTTGGATCTTCAAGGTGTCCTTACATTTCAAGAGCTGTTTCAGCTCTTGCCGGTTCTATCTAGTCCATATCAATCAGAGTGTGAAATTCATCCCCTTCATCACTTTTCTCTCTTACACACAAACCTACACTTTCACAAACCACTTCATGGATTTGCCAACAATACGAAATACCTGGGAGTTGCTGGAACGGGTCATGTCAGGTGGAACACAATCTTATTCTACCTCAGTAATTTGACCTGCTCTCTATCCTCCATTTCTGTCTCTGTTTACTTCTATTCCCTTTTATCTTCTGAAACAGAAAAGCAATTTTGTCATCTCTGCTTAGGCACAATACATTACCCTTGGTGTTTCACTATTCATCCCAAGAAGTTTATCCAATAAGATCTTCCAAACTAATATAAAGCTCCAATGAAAAGTAAATAAGATTTTCTCTATGTCCTCAAAAGTACTATTATTACAACCTAAGCACTGTGCCAAGTACTTTAAAAACATTATTACATTTAATCCTCATAAAAGTACTGTGACAAAATTATTGTTTTATCTCTATCTTACCTATTAGAAAATTGTGGGTCAAAAATGTTAAATAACTTGCACAAGGTCACAGAGCTAGGAAATAGTGAAGTCTGAATTTTTATCCAGGATGTTTTGGAGGTACTTTCCTCTACCAGCATACCCTGTTTCTCAGCCTTATGGAAAGACTCAAATGATGAGGGGATGGATAAGGGCTGAAAAGGATACTAAAGTTCTACCAATATAGGAGAATAAGCTAAATTTCTAGGCAGGACAAGCAGTTTTCCAAAAACCTTTTGTTAAGTTCCTAGGTTGAGATGATTGATCTCCTGTGTGACAGTTTCCTAAATTGCATGTCATCCAGTTGAAATGTATAGTTTGATGAGTCCACAGAAGACAGGATTGTGGGGGAGGGGAGAAGAAAAACCCTTCAAAGAAGCATAAAATTTAATTAAGAAAAACATTAGATCAATTAAGACTAAACAGTAGTTTAAAACATTAAGGTAAAACATGTATTAGTGTGACATTTGCATTTTTATGAAGTATGAATCACAAAGAAATAATATATGCAGCTAAATTTCAGTTAACTCCCTTTTAAAAGTCTTGTTACCATGGCAATGCCAAGAATGAATTTTCACAGGATGTAAGATATGGATTTTTTGATTTCTTAAAAGCAGTTTAAATAAAAACTAGCAACAGCACGGCCTCTTTTCATTTCTCTTATATGACCAAGGGCCACTGAAAATAAGAATCACCTAGACATCTATTCTAAAAATTACACAGAAGAAAAACATACTAAAAGAAAAACTGGATTCTCTGTTATATTTCTTTTATTTTTTAGCCTCTGGTATATTTTTAATAGGTTCATTCAGAAAGTAATCCTAGGAAAACATTCTAATTGTGAGTGAAACAAAGGAGACTATTATCTTCTTGGCATTCTTTATAATCCTACTTCTGCTGGTTCAATTAGGAAGTTTTTAATAACAGCCACTTTCATTACTGAGATTAGTTAAAATTCCACTATAAAGGCTATCTTTGACACCAGCAGCTAAACGATTCGCCTTCTGAATTCCAGAACTGAGAAAAGATGCCCTAGTCTCTAATGAGTAATAGGGGATAGAGGTTTCCAGGCTACAAAAATCCTGTTGTGGCGAAAAAGGCAGAAACCTAACTCTAAAATCAATACTGTATTACTCTCTCCACAGGCAAGAGCTGCTGGGTCAAGAGAATCATGAAAAATTCATAGCGGAGGTGGCCAAGTCATCCATAAGATAGAGAAAATGATGCTACATCTAAAGATCCCCTGAGCAATCGAAAGCACTTTATAGATTTCGCTGTGGATAAGTGCTGGTGTGTTTCATCTGGGTGTCTTAATGCTGCTGTGATCTTATTTTTGACAGTCAATGAGGATGTTTTGATCTATATTTACAGGGTCCTATTTATGATAATTCTTAGTCTTTTAACTGCACTTGGATGGTAGTAGTCACAGGGACATGGCCTGAAGCTGCCTCAGCCTTGAAGATTCCCCTTGACTGAATCTGTCTTGACTCAGTCTTTGCTCTCCCGCACTTCTCAAGGAAACAAACTTTTGAGTGTTAGATTCATCATCATTATTATTATTATTATTATTATTATTATTATTATTATTCAGGAAATAAAATTCAAAAAGGATTATTATTATTATTATTATTATTATTATTATTCAGGAAATAAAATTCAAAAAGGTAAAGTGAGATATTCAAGATCTCACAGAAAGTGAGAACATGAACCATGATTCTAGCTCAGATATTTCTCAATGTAAAGATCCCCCAAAAATTCAGAAAGCAAGTTTCCTTACCCCAAAGGACCTTAATAATAATTTTTCTACACTTTCTCATTTAAGAAAATGTAACTATACCTGGTAAACCCACTACATTCATGGCACCACAGCAGCACGGTTCTGCATAGGCCCAGGCTAGGGTTATTGTCTCTGGCCCTTCCAGTCCAATTTACATTCTCTTATTTTCATCTCTGTTTTCTACCGACTACCTAAATGTTAAATACAAAATTCCTTAGCCTGCTATCCTACCCATACTTCGAACTGCAGTTCAAATTGTACTCTATGATATTCATATGGATAGGTCATTAAGATTATTATTAATTTTCACTAATATGCCAACACTCCCATATTCTTGACAGCCATCATACCTTTAAGAGAGGCTGGAGAATTACAGTATTCTTGCTGTCTGGCTGCCCCAACTTTTCCCAGTCTGAAACCCTGGAACCAACTTTGTTTTTTGCTAAATAATTAATTTATCTCTCAGTGACTGCTATTTAGAATAAAGACAAAACTTCTCAGCCAGAATCCAAGCCTTAAATTTCTTTTACTTTTTTTTTAATTTCAAAGCTTTTATTGTTGTTTTATAGGCATTTCTGAAGCAGTTTTATGTTCACAGCAAAACTAAAAGGAAGGATCAGAGGTTTCCCATATAAACCCAGCCCCCACAAACACATACTCTCCAGCATTATCAACATCCCTCACCATAGTGGTACATTGGTTACAATTGATGTACCTACACTGATGTATCATTACCACTCAGAATATAGTTTACATTAGTGCTCACTCTTGGTGTTGTAGTACTATGGGACTATGTTTGGACAAATGTATAATGACATGTAACTGCTATTATAGTATTGTTCAGAGTATTTTCACTGCCCTAAAAATCCTCTGCACATTCACCCCATTCTCTACCTCACCTAACAGCTGGTGACCACTGATCTTTTTACTGTATTTATGTTTTGCCTTTTCTAGAATGTCCTATAGTTGGAATCATACAGTACATAGCCTTTTCAGATTGGCTTCTTTCACTTAGTAATACGCATCTAAGGTTCCTCTAGGTTTTGTAATGAATTAGTAACTCATTTCTTTTAGAGCACTGAATTATATTCCATTATCTAGATATATCACACATTATCCATTCACCTACTGAAAGACATCTTGGTTGCTTCCAAGTTTGAGTAATTACAAATAAAGCTGCTATAAACATCTGTGTGCAGGCTTTTATTTGAACACAATTTTTTCACTCAGTTGGGTAAATATAAAAAAGAATCATTGCTAGATTCTACAATAAAAGCATGTTTAGTTTTCTAGGATTACAACAAACTGTCTTCTAATGTGATTAAACCACTTTGCACTCCCCACACCAATAAACGAGAGTTTCTATTGTTCCAGATCCTCAGCAGACTTTGGTGTTGTTAGGGTTCTGGGTTTTGGCTGTCTTAATAGATGTAGAGTGGTATTTCATCGTTGTGTTAATTTATATTTTCCTGATGATATATGATGAAAAGCATCTTTTCACATGCTTATTTGTCATCTGTATATCTTCTTTGGTGAGATATGAGTTCAGGCCCTTCATCCATTTTTTTAATTGGGTTGTTTGCTTTCTTATGTTGGGTTTTAAGAGTTCTTTGTATTTTTTGGATAACAGTCCTTTATCACACATATCTTTTGTAAATAGCTTTTCTTTTCATTCTCTTTTCTGTTTTTCCTTTTTTATATTAAATCTATTAGGATGACATTGGTTAATAAAATTATATAGGTTTCAAGCATACAATTCATTAATATATCATCTGTATATTGCATTGCGTATATAGCACCTAAAGTCAAATCTCCTTCCATCACAATATATTTTACCCCTTTACCTTTTTGTACTTCCCCCTCTCATTCCTTTCTCTATGGTAACCACTAAACTGTTGTCTGTGTCAATGAGTTTTTGTTCGTCTTGTTTCTTTGTTGCTTTCAATTTTATATCCCACATATGAGTGCAATCAAATGGTTTTCAACTTTTTCTGACTTATTTCACTTTGCATGATAATCTAAAGATCCCTCCATGGTGTCACAAATAACAGTATTTCATCTTTTCTTATGGGTGAGTAATATTCAATTGTGTATATGTACCATATCTTCTTTATCCAATCATCTACTAAAGAACAATTTAATTGTTTCCATGTTTTGGCCACCATGAATATTATGAATATGCTGCAATGAACACAGGGATACATAAATCTTTATGGATAAATGTTTTCAAATTTGGGAGGTAGATAGCCAGAAGAGTGGTTGCTGAGTCATATGATAATTCTATTCTTAGTTTTTTGAGGAACCTCCATGCTGTCTTCCATAATGGCTGCACCAATATACATTCCTACCAGCAGTGTATGAGAGTTCCTTTTTCCCCACGACCTCACTAACATTTTTCATTCTCTTGAGTGTCTTTCACAGAGCAGAAACATTTCATTTTAATGAAGTCCATCCAGCTTATTAACTCTTTCTTTCATCAACTGTGCCTTTGATATCACATCTAAAAAGTCATCACTAAACCCAAGGTCATATCTAGATTTTCTCCTATGTTATCTTCTAGGAGTTTTATAATTTTGCATTTTATATTTATGCCTGTGATCCATTTTAAATTAATTTCTGTGAAAGCTGTAAGTTCCATGTCTAGATTCACTTTTTTGTACATAGATGTACAGTTGTCCCAGCCATTTGTTGAAGAGACTATCTTTGGTCCATTGTATTGCCTCTGTTCCTATTCAAAGTTCAGTTGACTATATTTGTGGGTCTATTTGTGGAACCACTAATCTGTTCCATTGATCTATTTGCTTATTCTTTTGTCAATACCACACTGTCTTGATTACTGTAGCTTTATAGTAAGTCTTGAAGTTGGGTAGGATAAGTCCTCCAACTTTGTTCTTCTCTTTCAGTATTGTGTTAGCTATTCTGTCTTTTGCCTCACTATATAAATTTTGGAATCAGTTTGTTGATATCCAAAAAATAACTTGATTTCATAGACTCTGTAGATTAAATTGGAAAGAACTGATATCTTGATGATATTGAGTCTTCTGATTATAGATTGTCTCTCCATTTATTTACTTTTTTTAGTTCTTTCATCAAAGTTTTATAGTTTTATACTTTTCTTCATATAGATCTTGTATTTATTTTACTAGATTTACACCTAAGGTTTAATTTTTTAGAGGGCTAATGTAAATAGTACTGTGTTTTTAATTTCAAATTCTACTTCTTCATTGATGGCATTCTCTTACATTTTTGTTTCCTATTTTCTACTATATTCTTAAAACATTAAAACATTATTTTCTTTATTTGTTCCAGATACTTAAATGAGCCCTGTGCATTCATCAACATTCTTTTGTAATTACCATTCTCTTCACCTGGGGTTTTATGCCCTTAGTCTCCTGGATATCCTTTTTTGCTTTATTGGAGGCTTACCTCTTCTAGAAGGCATTTTCTGGCCTTTCTGGCTATGGTAATCACACCCCTTCCTATAAGTCTACCACATCTCTTTCAGCCCTTAATTATCCACTGCCTTAAATACATTCTACTTTTCAGGGTGTCTTTAGTCTACAGCAGGACTACTGTCTCCTTAAAGCCAAGATTAGCTGGGTCTCACTCATCATTAAGATTATAGAAGTGCCAAGCAATGTGTCAGGTCTATTTACATTTAGTAAAGTCATTATTTTTTTTTACATTTAAAAGTGATTTACTTTAATTTTTCTAGTCCAGCTGCTATTTCTCTTTTCTAAACGACCTTGGCACTTTGGGAATTTAGCATGATCTTTTATTGTTTTGTATTAGCATCTTGAACAAAAGAAAATTTAACCAGCAATGGGAACCAGTAATCACTGTGGTTGATTTTACCACAATTACATGGAGAATGCCTACTTTCAAACATTTTGAAAATATCTGGGTTAGACTTATTCATTTGTCAAATGTCTTTTATGTGCCAGGTTCAGTGTTCGGCAGTGAAGCACATACAAAAATTAGAAAAGTCTCCCTATCTCTCCAGGGGTTCACAGTCTAATGAGAAAGCTTCAAAAGAAATATTGGAGCTGGTTCTTAAAAGAGTAGTAAGAGCTCACTAGTTAGTGAAAGAAAAGGAGAGACATCAATATAAATGCAAATCTGAAGTTTGGAAGGAAATTATCTATTCTAATGCACTGCCCATATTCATAATACAGAAATATTTTTTAAAAATCTTTTTGTATTTCATATTTTCCCATCCTATTCTGGATTTTTTGTTTTACTTTCATAAAAGGAATGAATTAGAAAGTCACTGGCACCAGAAATTCCTCATCCATGCCAAGCCTTTTTATAAGCATTTACTGCTCTTAATGGGCAGGGGGAAGAGGCCTAGAGAGCCTGGAGAGGTTGTTAGGTAGGTCTCAACCTCCATGGGAGAAAGGCTATATTGTTACCAGACCCATCCAGGCCTCAACCTGCTGTGTACACTGAGAGGCTTAATTCTACAAATTGCTTTAAAATATCCAGTCAATGGCACCACCAAAGCAGAAGGTATTCTAGATAATAAAGGGAGCCAAACAAAAAGAACAAATGAAATTTTTCACACTGGCCACCTCTAAGATGCTGTGCCTTTTGACATCTGTTTGTCAATGGCCTGGCCAAACTCCAAATCTGGTGATTACCCTATTCATCACTAAATACATCTAGTGGCCTGAACAAGAACTCAAAAAATAGGCTTCTTTTGTGTATCTTCTAATAATAATGATAATAAGAAGAAGAATAATTTTTGAAAATCTACAATGTAATATGTTATTTATATATATTATCACATCTAATTATTAAAAGAACTTTGCAAGGTAGGTAATTCTTAGCAGAAACACATCTTCCGCCACCACCCTCACCATTTACAAATGAGGAATTTGAATTTTTTTAAAACACAATAAATATGTTTATTTCATAGTAATAATAT
Source organism: Macroglossus sobrinus (assembly GCA_004027375.1). Taxonomy (NCBI): domain Eukaryota; kingdom Metazoa; phylum Chordata; class Mammalia; order Chiroptera; family Pteropodidae; genus Macroglossus; species Macroglossus sobrinus. The sequence continues at coordinate 391,691 of PVKZ01000382.1, read as the reverse complement.
AAAAAGTTGATGGGTCACCTTGGACAGATATTAACAAACCAACTAATGTTTTTGAAAACTGATTAAATAAAGGAGAGAACTAAGTCTTTATTGGGCCTCACCTATTCTAAGTGTACTAGGGTAACCAAAGTGTTGATAAGACTAATAAATGAAAGTGGAATGATAGAATTTTTTTTATGGTGATATTGGTTAACTAAACCCAATAAGTATCAGCTGTACACTTTAACATTAAGGCATATATATATTTATACTGCGTGTTCACCTCCCATAGTTAGATTTCTTTCTTTCACCACATATTTGACCCCCTTTACCCCGTCTACCTTCCCCCTCCTCCCCTACCCTCTACCATCTGGTAACTGCTAATCTATAGTCCATATCCATGAGGGATCTGAATTTTAAAGGGCAAGTTTAAGAGTAAGTTGCCCAAGGTCACACAGCTAATAAGTGGCAGGCCCAGGATCTGAGCCTAGGCCTGGCTAGCACTGATACTGCTATCATTTCTACTATACTGCATTGTCCTTCGTGAAGTGTTCTTATATTGCCTAATGTTGGAAAAGGTCCATATGTAACCAAGGCTACACATTCAAGGATAAGAACCATGCACAATACCAAAGAAGGAATGAATGTTATTTCCCACAGCAAAAGTCAAGACCAGATCTAGAGAGCAATTTTGAAAGAAACTAAGCATGAATGTGTCAGTTTCCTTTCTGTGTTTCTCAGTTATAATTATTTTTAAGGTTTTATCACTATGTTTTCTAGAGAAAAGTAGTCAATTAGAAGGGATTAAAAATCAACAAAAAAAATAAAGAGAGATTAGACAAGAATGAAAATAATAGCCAACTCATTAAAAAGAAAGTTGAAGAAGGAAAAAAAGGTAGGATAGATGGCTTACCAATTACTTAAAATTATATGAATTCAGTAGGGGTGAACCAAAGGATAATGTACTTAAGAAGCAAAACAATTCCATCACAGTATAACAGAAATGAAGTGAATTAAAACCTGAGGCCCTGAGTTTGAGTTTGAATAATGTTTTACCACTTTTTAGCTCTATGACCTTAGATAACTAATTTCTCTGTGTTTCAGTTACAACATCTATGAAAGAAAAAAAATAATATAATCTTCCTTTTCAGTTCTGAATTTTTATAAATTCTAAAACACAATTTTCAGTTATTTTTCATATTGTTGACCTATGGCCCTGAAATAAAGTAGATTCACAAAGGCAAGGCATTTAGAATAAAGTTGGTTAGAATAGGAGGGGGAAAACATCCTAACATTTACTGAGACCTTATTTAGGGCCAAGAACTTTCAAAGACAATCTTATTTAATAGCCAATACCTAAGGAGTATTGCATCTAAGGGGTGTTATTTCACCTTATTCTACATAGACAGAAACTAAAGTTCAAAAATATAAATTTACCCAAAGTCACATAGCTAATAAGTGTTGGAGTTTTAATTCAGGCCCACATTTGTCAGACTCCAAAATCCTTATTTGAGTCAGTAATTTTGAGCTGGGTCCCAAAGAAATAGCAGGACTGGTATGGCACAGCATTTCATGGAAAACAAACTAAAACCACACCAAAATCTACTCTGTCACATCATTCAAGGTCTGGCAGGAAAGAAATGACAAAATGAAACAAGATAAACAAGAAGAGTTTAATAAAGAAACAATTTACAAATGTGTGAACAGAGTAGGGAAAAATCAACCAGGGATAATGAGATACCCCAGTTTTAGCAATAGCAGAAAGCTGTTACCTTTCTTTCATAGAGGCTGATGCCTACCTAAGGCTCTTTAGGCATGAAGGATCATGGGGAGAAAGTGGTTATTAAAACCTGGAAAATCTAAAGTGATTACCAAAACCTGGCTTCAAGAAAAGAATATTCCAAACTCACTCTTCCTCCAACTTGTGATCTACCAGAGTCTCTTGCTTGCACTCAACTGCCATCCAGAGCATAAGGAAGCATGCTGATTAAGGTCATAAAGGTCAGTCTCTTAGGACCATAGCAGAATGCGAAAAGAATAGAGAATAGATCTGGAGGGGCAAATGAAAAATATCCAGAACACTAGTGAAATGGCCCAATAGATTTTTAGGTATCAGCCATATTCTTAGAGGTAGACTTTTACTACTACCAAAAACTATGACTACAGAATTGAATACTTTATACTGAGATGAAAATGTAGATAAGGGGTAGATATGCAACTTTAAGTAGAAAGGGAAAGTATGTTTCACCTCCAAAATCTAGAATTTGACCTTGCTTTTGACCTAGTTTCCTAGGTAAAAATATTATATTTTTCATATAACATATTGGACCAACTCAGATTGTTGAATGTAATACTTTACCAACTACCTTCCAATATTTTATAAATAATTTTTTCATTATTTCTGCATGGAGAAAGATGTCAGAAAAACATTGTTTATGAGAAGGTAAAAAGTGCAGTGCAAATAAAGATTTATAGTTTGGCAAACTCATTTCAATTTTTTGAACACCTTTGAAAATCATTCAAATCTGTGATAAGTATTTCATTGTATTCTGTGTGTGTGTGTGTGTGTGTGTGTGTGTGTGTTGAAGATGGTGATCAAATACATTCATTAAACATTTAGTGTGCACCTGTTTGAAAGGATCTGCACTGGAAAATAGTGAGATAAAGACATTACACTGTATATAATAATAGACTCAAAATGGATTAAGGACTTAAATGTAAGATTCAAAACCATAAAACTTCTAGAAGAAAACATAGGCAGTAAACTCTCTGATATTGCTAACAGTAATTTCTTTTTGGATATATCTCCTTGGGCAAGGGAAACAAAAGAAAAAATAAACAAATGGGACTTCAGTGAACTAAAAAGATTTTGCACAGCAAAGGAAACCATCAACAAAATAAAAAGACAACCATCTGGAAGAAGATATTCGCTTGTGATACAACCAATAAGAGGTTAATATCCAAAATATATAAAGAACACATACAACTCAACAACAACAAAAAAACAAACAATCCAATTTAAAAATGGGCAGACGACCTGAACAGATATTCTCCAAAGAGGAAATACAAATTGCCAATAGACATATGAAAAGATGCTCAAGGTCACTAATTATCAGAAAAATGCAAATTAAAACCACTATGAGATATCATCTCACATCTGTCAGAATAGCTACCATCAAAGAACAAGTGTTGGTGAGGATGTAAAAAAAGGGAACTCTCATATTCTGTTGGTGGGACTGCAAATTAGTACAGCCACTATGGAAAACAGTCTGGAGGTTTCTCAAAAAAAAATAAAATGAATATACCTTTTGACCCAGCAATTGCATTTCTGGATATTTATTTAAAGAAAACCAAAACACTAGTTCATAAAGATCTATGCATCCCTATGTTCATGGCAACACAATTTATAATATCCAAGATATGGAAGCAACCTAAATGTTCATCAACAGACTATTGGCTAAAGAAGTTATGGTTCATATATACAATGAAATATTACTCAGCCATTAAAAAAATGAAATCCTACCATTTGCAATGACACTGATGGACCTAAAGGTTATTATGCTGAGTGAAATAAGTCAGACAGAGAATAAATATCATGAGACTTCACTTATATGCAGAATCTAAGGAACAAAAAGAACAAACTAACCAAAAACAGACTTATAAATATAGAAGGCAATCCAGTGACAAGTAGACAGGAGGGGGTTTGGGGGACTGGGAGAATGGGGTGAAGGGTTAAAGAGGTACAAATTAGTAGTTGATAGATGGTCATGGGGATGGGAAGCACAGCATAGGGAATGCAGTTAGCATTAATGTAATGGCTAGGTGGAGAACCAAAGGAGAGAAAAGGAAATCAGGGGGAGTGTTTTATAAACTATATAAATGTCTAACCAACATATTGTGTACTTGAAAATAATAAAATAAAATAAAATTTAAAAAAAAATAGAAATATATTCCCTGCAGGAAGCTCATAGTCAAGCTATAGTTGTTGTTTTATCATATTCCCATAAGTAAAATAATTATGTAGAAAAAGAAGTAAAATTTATTTGTGTTTTTATTTTCACAATGTTTACTAGATGAAGAAAATCATAATGCATAGTAGGTATTGATAGTTTTTATTGAATGAGTGAAAAATGAATATCAGAATCACAGCATGTGAGAAATGGAAAGTATTATCCTGTTCTTTAAGACTTCTTCCCTTTGATCATGATCTTTTTTTTTTTATTTAGAACACCTTTCTTTGCTATGATCTTGACTAACTCTCACTCATTTTGGCAAGTAATCTTTGTAGTGAACTATATCAGACATATAAAGAAGTGTACAAATTGCAAAGCATATCTTGATAATTTTCTTAGAAACTAGCACAACCATATACGCAGCCCTCAGATAAAGAAAGAGAACAAAACCAGCACTCCAGAAGCCCCTTTCCAAGTACCACCCACCTGCCAAGGGTCATCACTTCTTTTTTTCCCCACACAGATTTGGTATGTCACATTACTTATTGGGTACTTTTTATTACACTTTTCCAAAAGCATATTGCATCTAATTATAAAGTGTTCTGTCAGTTCTAAATATTTTATAATACTGTTAAGATAACATTAATCTTTAAAGAAAAACTTTTATAACTTCACATATGGATATCACCATAACAGGTTGACTGGTTTGCAAAACAAGTGGCAACAGTTACAGATAAAAGGAACAGTACAAAGAATTAAAACATTACATACAGAAAGACCGATATTTAGACTTTACATAATAAAATGGCCAGGGAAAAAGTTTACATAAGCATTATTAAGGCATGCTTGAACGTTTCTCTGTTATGACATTAAGTAGAGAAACTCCTAGTGATAACATGACTCTTTTTGGTGCTAAAGGCATGTATGCTGCGAATTAACATAAACAACTGGCGTACTAAAACAAATGTGTGGATACTGAGTACAAAATCTTCAAATACTAACATTCTTTCTTTAGGTTAAATGTATTGTTAATCAATATAATTGTTCCAATAAATTTATTTCACTACATAATTGCTTTTATTTATCAAAACTTCATCGCTATTCTGAATTTTATACTATAGTTTATTTTTGTCTGCTTTTAACTTTAAATGAATGGAATCAAATAGTATATACTCTTTTGTGTCTGGATCCTTTCTCTCAACATTATTTTTGTGAGATTCTTTCATGTTGTTGCATGTAGTTATAGTTCATTCATTCTCAGTGCTATATGGTATTCCAAGATATAGGTATAATTATAACCCAACTTATCAGTTCTACTATTTATAGTCATCTGTATAATCTCCTGAACTTAATTATTACAAATACTGCCATCAGGAACACAAAAATGAAACTAGACAACTTTCTTATATCATTTACAAGAATGAATTCAAAATGGATTAAAAACTTAAATGTAAGACCCAAAATCATAAAACTCCTAGATGAAAACATAGGCAGTAAACTCTCTGACATTGCTCTTAGTAATTTTTTTTTTGCATATGTCTCCTCAGGCAAGAGAAACAAAAGAAAATATGAATTGGGACTACTTCAAACTAAAAGGAAAGCACAGCAAAGGAAACCACCAATAAAATGAAAAGACAACCTACTGAATGGGAGAGGATATTCACCAATGAAAAGTCCAAATTATTTTTAAAGATTCAGTTTAAGCTTAGTTTTTTTGGGTTTTTTGGAAGCATTTTCTGATGACCCCAGGCCATTAGTTGCCCTTCACCTGTGCTGCTGCACTAAATCCCCATTTTTGCATACCTCTTTTATATAACTGATTTGTGTTATTTTCTTTCTGTCTTCATCTCTTTTATACAAATGCCTTAAGAGTAGAAAGTATATCTTATTCATATTAGCTCTCCTAATAGGGCCTGGTACAGAATGGGCACTAAAAAAATATTTGTTGAATAAATGAGCAAATTACATATTTCAATCTTATTCTCTATTCTTTATATAAAAACATTGAGACCTAGAAAAGTTAAGTGCTTGGGAAAAGCCACCCAACACATCAGCATCAGAATGGCATAGCTGGAGATAGAGTCTGGGCCTCATAATCCATTGCTCTTTTCACTGTATTATGCTGCTTCCCTCAAAAATCTTCAATAAATCTATAAAGAAGTTTGACTGCACTTATCCCTTTCAAAGGTGAAGGCAAAGGAAGCAGGATAAATCTCCTGATAGCTACTGATAAGGTTATATAACTTATCTATATGCTGCAACAGAAACCCAATTAGAAGAAAAACTATATTTCAAGACCAACAAATATTTAAAAGACAAAATAGTTAGGCATGAAAGAGCCCTTGGAAAAACTCTAATAGAGTTTAGATCCATACATTCCAAAATGCTGGAGATGGTCTTTGTTTATAAACCCCAGAAAAATCTCTGAGTTATTGGATGGTATACATTTGATTTTAAAAGATTATATAGAGACATGAAGATATGAGACATCTGTTAGATATGCCCTGACAGTTTGTAGTTATGACCTAATGTTGGAAAAATCTGCCACATAATATTCTAGTACGAAGATTTATATTAAATTTTATAAAGCACCAAAGCAAATTCACTGAGAAAGAAATGTATAAAACAGAGTCAGGTATAGCAGAATGAACACAGCAGATCAGCACAATTTGAAAGGAAAAGGCACTTAGATCATTTGGTTTCTCTCTGGGAAAACCCAGGATTCTTGTGTAAATTATTTAGACAAAAAATAATTTTAATCAATAAATCTTTTTCAGTACTGCCTATGTGCAAAGCACTAAATAGGATATAAGGAAATACAGCAAGGTTTTTCTTTTTTTTTCTTTTGCTTTTTTTTTTTTTACTGATTGACTTATCTGGATTTTTTTCCATCTTTATTAAAATATAATAGACAACTAGTTGCCTGCATTTACACTGTACAATTCAATGAGTTCTTTTCATATATAGTTGGCATACAACACACCAGCTTCTGCTGTACAGCATATTGATCAGAGATCCAAACAACTCACAAAGCTCTCACTCAAACAAATCTAGTATCCCTCTTCCCCTCCATATTCATTCCAACATTAATCATCTTCTCCATACTATATGCTACATCCCCATGTCTACTCTGCAACCATTCCCCTGCATTTCTCAATCCTTTTGCCCTCTTTTCCCTTAACCCCCTCCCATCTAGTATCTTTCAAAATATTCTCTGTATATATGAGTTTATTTCTGCTTTTGTTGTTGATGATGATTTTGTTCTTTAGATTCCACATGTAAATGAAATCATACGATATTTTCCTCTATCCGATCCAATTCATTCAACTCAATATCCTCTAGATCCATCAAAACAATATCTTTTTTCCATCCCCTTCTTTTTAGTTTGTGTGTGTCCTTTAATCTGAAGTGGGTCTTTTGTACACAGTATATGTAGGGATCTTGTTTTCTTATTCTTTCAGCCACTTTATCTTTTCCATTTGAGGTACTTGTTAATAGGAATGTAGGTCTTACCATTCTTTATTCCTGTTTTTGATACATGTTTTTTCTTCTTATAGAAGTCCCTCCAACATTTCCTGTAATACTGACTTGGTAATAATAAATTCCTTTAGCTTATTTTTGTCTGGGAAGCTCTTTATTTGTCTTTCAACTCTAAATAATAGCTTTGCTGGATAAAATATTCTTGGTTTTAAATCTTAGGTTTTCATCACATCGAATATTTTGCACCAAACCCTTTTGTACTGCACAGTTTCTTTTGAGAAATCAGCTGCCAGTCTTATGGGTGCTCCCTTGTAGGTAACTATCTGCTTTTCTTTTGCTACTTTTAAGATTCTCTTTGCATTCAACCTTTGGCATTTTAATTATGATGTGTCCTGGTGTGGGCCTCTTTGGGTTCTTGGTTTTTGGAAATCTCTGAGCATCCTGGGGTTCTACGTTCATTTCCTTCATTATTTCTTCAAATAGCTGTTCAATATCTTGTTTTCCCTTGGGTACCCTGATGACATGGATATTTTTACCTTTAATAGTGTCCCATAGGCTCCTTAAATTATTATGATAGTCTTGGCTTTTTTCTTGCCATTCTGATTGAGTGTCCTTGGCTTTCCCATCCTCTACATAGGTCATTTAATTCTCTTCTGTATTCACTTTGTTCACTCCATTTAATATTCTTCTCATGTCAGATAATATGTTCTTTATTTAAGATTGGTTCTCTTTTATAATTTCCATTTCCATTTGTATGTTTTTTATCTCTTTGCTGAAGTTCTCACTGAATTCATCTACCCTTCTTATAAGTTCATTGAGCATCCTTATAACCAGTGTTTTGAACTCTGCATCTGTTAGAGTGCTTGACTCCATTATTTCTGGATCTCTATTCTGTTCTCTCATGTGGTTTCTGCTTCTTTGTCTTCCCATTTTGGCTGCTTTTCTGTGTCTGGTTCTACATAGTAAGCAAAGTTTCTAAGTCTCCCGGTCTTATTAGTATGGCTTTGTGTAATAGGTGTCCAGTGGCATAATTCTGAGAGGGGTTCAGCTGCAGGCCAAGTTTAGCCCAAGCCTGTGCCCCTCCAGAGCCATCTGTTAAGATTCAGCAAGCAATCCATAGATGCTGTGTTTATAGTTCCTCCAAAGGGCCACACCAGAAACCAAGGCCAGCTACCACCAGTGTGAGTCTTGGCACTGCTCAGTAAGGAGCACCTGGTTCACTAAGGATACATCTGGATGTGCCTTGGGTGAGGCAGTTTCAGGGAATCTTCTGGATGGAGCAACCTCTGTTATCCAGTTTGATGAAGTATCTGCTATGGTAGCATTAAGTCCATGCACTGGGAGCGCGGAAGGCTCAACAGAGGAACAGTGGATAGCGCCAGCACTTCTGCCAGAGAGAAAGCTTTGCCACAGCCCTCAATTCAACAGCTCAGTGTCGCCCTGAACATCCAAACAGGCACTGGTGCTCAGAGTGAGCAGATCCGTCACTAAAGAAGTCCGCTCGCGGATACAGCCTCTTTAAGACGCATCTGCAGCTGCCACTTCCAGTGCTGCAGCCTTCATCCCAATCATTCGCTGGGGCCAGGGCACCCTCATATCCTTGCACCATCCTACATTCTGTCATTGCAGGGTGATTTCTTAGATTTCTCCCTATTTGTATGGCTTATTCATCTAGCTCCCAGGCAATTTTCCTTGCTGTTTGCTCTTTGTTTCTGTCACAACTTTGATCTGTTTGCCAGAGGGATGAACAGAGCCTCTGTCATCTATGCCATTTTCCCCCTCCCATCATAGCAATTTTTTACCATCTGACATATCTTATATATTTATTTGTACACTGTCCTCTTACCCCACTAAAATTCAAACTTCATAAGGCACAATTAGTGTGCCTCTAAAGTTTATGTTCTTTTCTTTTTTTTCTTTTTTATTATATTAGTTTCAGGTATATGGTAAAGTGGTTACACATTTATAATTTATGAAGTGATTCCAATTACTTTAACACCCATCTGGCATTACACACAACAATTATAACAATACTGACTATATACTCTAAACTATACTCTAAATCCCCGTGACTATTTTATAACTACTAACTTGTACTTCATCCCTTCAATTTTTTTCACCCAGTCCCCCAATCTCCTTCCCTCTGGCAATCAGCAGTTTGTTCTCTGTATCTGTGAATCTTTTTTCATTTAGTTTGTTTCCTTTGTTCCTTAGATTCTGCATATAAGTGAAATCATATGGTATTTATCTTTCTCTGACTTAATTCACTCAGTATAATAATCTCTAGGTCCATCCATGTTGTTGCAAATGGTAAGATTTCCTTTTAATGGCAGAGTAATAGTCTATTGTATATATGCACCATAACTCCTACTCAATTATCTACTAATGGGCACTTAGGTTACTTCCATATCTTAGCCTTTGTAAATAGCATTGCTGTGAACATAGGGGTGCATAGATCTTTACAAACTAGTATTTTGGTTTTCTTTGGATAAATACCCAGAAGTACAATTGCTAAGTCAAAAAACAGTTCTATTTTTAATTTTTTCAGGAACTTCCGAACTGTTTTCCATGGGGGCTGTACCAATGTGCAATCTCACCAACAACATACAAGGGTTCTCTTTTCTCCACATCCTACCAACATCATTTGCTGTTTCTTGATTTATTGATGATAGCCAGTCTGACAGTTGTGAGGTGATATCTCATTATGGTTTTAATTTGCATTTCCTGATGATTAGTGACCTTGAGCATCTTTTCATATGTCTCTTGGCCATCTGTATGTCCTCTTTGGAGAAATATCTATTCAGGTCTTCTGCTCATTTTTTAATTGGATTGTTTGTATTTTTATTGTTGAGTTTTACGAGTTCTTCATAACTTTTGGATATTAACTCTTTGTCAGATGTACGATAAGCAAATGTCTTCTCCCATTCAGTTGATGGCTTCCCTTGCTGTGAAAAACCTTTTAGTTTGATGTGGTCCCATTGTTTGTTTTTTCCATCTTTCACTTGTCCAAGTCTATCAGAAAAAAAAAATACTAATAGCAATATCAGAGAATTTACAGCCTATGTTTTCTTCTAAAAGTTTATGGTTTCAGGTCTTACATTTAAGTTTTTAATCCATTTTGAGTTCTTGTATATGGTGTAAGAAGGCAATCCAGGTTTTTTTCTTTTTTTTTTTTTTTTGCATGTATTTGTTCAGTTTTTCCATCACCATTTATTGAAAAAACTGTCTTTACTCAACTGTATATTCTTGCTTCCTTTTTCATAGATTAATTGACTATATAGGTGTAGATTTATGTCTGGGCTCTCTGTTTAGTTCCATTGATCTCCGTATAATTTTTTATGCCAGTATCATGCTATTTTGATTATTATAGCCCTGTAGTTTGATATCAGGTAATGTGATACTTCCAACTCTGTTCTTTTTTTCATATGCTTCCATTTATTTATATCTTCTTCAATTTCTTTTTTCAATGACATAATTTTCCAAGAACAAGTATTTTACCTCCTTGGGTAATTTGATTCCTAGTTTTTTATTGTTTTTGGTGGAACTGTAAATGGGATTGTTCTCTTAATTTCTTTTACTGACAGTTCATCATTAGTGTATACAAATGACTTCTGGATATTACTTTTGTATCCTGCTACTTTATGCATTCATTGATCAGTTCTAACAGTTTTTTTTGTGGAATATTTAGGGTTCTCTATATGTAGCATCCTATCATTAGCAAATAATGACAGTTTTACTCTTCCTTTCCACTCTGGATGCCTTTATTTCTTTTTCTTATCTGACTGCTGTAGCTAGGATTTCCAACACTATGTTGAATAGTAGTAGTGAAAGTTGGCATCCTTGTCCTGTTCTTGATCTTAAGAAAAATGCTTTTAGCCTTTCTCAGTTGAGTATAATGTTAGCTGTAGATCTGTCATATATAGCCTTTATTATGTTGAGGCATGTTCCCTCTATTCCCACGTTGCTGAGAGTTTTTATCACAAATGGATGCTGGATTTTGTCAAATGCTTTTTTTGCATCTCTTGATATGATCATATGTTTTTTATCTTTCATTTGTTAATGTGGGTGTCACATTAATTGATTTCCAGATATTAAACCAATCTTGCATCCAAGAAATAAATCCAACTTGATTATAATGTATGATATTTTTATTTTATTGATGAATTCAGTTTACCAATATTTTGTTGAAGATTTTTATATCATTGTTCATCAGGGATGTTTTCTTTACATTTACATTCTTTTAATAATCCAATAGCCTAAAGTTTTTTGTCATCATACCTTCATATTTACATATATGAAATGTATCTTGTTTTCTTTTTTTTCCATTTTATTCATTCATCCTTCGTTGTAAGGTTTTTTCCTTTTTTCTTTAAATATTTTATTTTTCAATTATAATTGTCATTCAACATTATACTAGTTTCAGGTGTATAGTGGTTAGATATTTATATAACTTATGAAGTGATCCCTTGATAATTCTAGTATCCATCTGGCACCATGCAGTTATTATAATAATACTGACTATATTCCCTGTGCTGTACTTTACATCTCCATGACTATTTTATAATCACCAATCTAAACTTTTTTTCTTTTTTTATGATACTAAATTGAATTTTTAAAATTTTTGTTTTTCAATTAGAGTTGACATTCACTATTATTTATATTAGTTTTAGGTGTATGGCATAGTGGTTAGACATATAATTTATGAAGTCATCCATCCAGTTAGTCTAGTACCCACCTGGCACCATACATAACTTTTACAATATTATTAACTATATCCCCCATGTCGTAATTTACATCCCTGTAAGTATTTTGTAACTACCAATCTATACTTCTTAATCTCTTCAACTTTTTTACCCATCCCACCAATCTCCCCTCTCATCCGGCACTGAATTAAACAAAATAAGGAATATAAATCACCTAGTCAAGTACCTGGTGAATAATAGGCATTCATCAAATATTAGTTCCCTATCCCCAAATTGAAAAATTTTTCTTTCAGAATTACCTGAATAAGTATTTTCGATATCACATTTATAGCATTAAGCCAAATCCTTTTGTTAATTATAATATTACCTGTATATATTATTAATAATTCAGACAATTCAATAATTCTCAGGCTACTAACTGGTTCTCCAACACTGAGATAATATCTTTGCAGTGACATTTTTACATAAATATTGCCTATCTCAAAAGTACCCCCATCCACAATAACACAATGTTTTCACTTCTGATATCTAAACAGTTGCCCCCAATCTTCTAAGGACACATTTGTCTTTCCCTCATATCATAGAACATTAACCATTCTCAGGTATGAAACAGGCAATCTGTGTGTGGATTACACAGATTCTGTTTAAACCTCAGAATTCTCACATCTCTATTAGCACTTGACTGCCAAGAAGACATTTAGAAGCTAATAAAAAACATATTACTGTTACCTTCAGTTTTCTTATTCTCTTTATCCATCTTACATTCTTATAAAACTATTTGTTTGCCCAATAGAAAAGACTCAAGAACTATTACTACTAAATCCAGAAAAGACATTGTTAGATTTAAGTCCCATTGAACCTCCAGGGTGTGAACAGTTCATTTTACTTACTATTTGGCTTACTAAGGCCATGCCAGCTTTGGCTTCTATAAGTGATCATAGTTCTATTAGTCTTTTTCTGGTGATTTTTAAAAATTCTTAACCTAGCACTCTATAATGTACCCAAACATAACTCTGCATAACCAAAATATCACAGGCTTTGGAATTAAAAATATCTTGACTATGCAGTTACTAGATATAAGAACTTAGACAAATTACGTACTTTTATTTTGCCTCAGTATCCTAGCTTGCAAAATGGATTCATAAAACCTATTTTGCAGGGTTACTGTAAAGATCGAATGAGAAAATCACTGAAATTTACCTACCTATAATGACATATACATAGAAAATGCTCAAGAAATGGGAAACTTGATAATCACTATGATCACCTTCAATATGTCATCCTATTTTATGCTTAATTCCCTTTGCTCAGGCTATTCCCTTTGTCTAGAATGTCCTTCTCCCTACCTTCACTTAATGAATTCCTTTTTATCTTTCTGATTCACTTTAAGTGTCACCTCCTTTGTGTTTTCAGATTCCTTCACATACCCACCAACTACTCTGCAGCATCTCAGGTAGGTTACAGATAGGTAAGAAATGATCACAAACACTCTGTAAAATCAGATTATGTTACTGATCTAATTAGTGAAGAACATAGAAAAGTAACCTAAGTACAGAGACCATATAGGGCAAGAGCAGCAGATATAAAATATCTTTCTTAGCTCTTCCGTGGCCCCTTGTTTTTCTAAGAATTTGAAAGCTACTATTAGTAGCTCCACAGAGGTTCAGTTCTGCCAGAAGTGAGAAACACCCAAATTCTTGCTACCCTGCTATGTTTCTTCCCTTTTTATATTCATGGTTTGTATTACCTTTTTGGAAGAAATTCCATTATAAGAAAACTTTTACAAACATCTAGATCTCTTGATTCTAGAACCAAACTCAGCTTTAGAAAGCAGAGTCTAAACAACTCTAATACCTGCTGCCCTCAAGTGTTTTGAAACTGCATCATCAGCATTTTACACATTTAACTGAGCCATCTTTTTACCTGTTTGTTTACTGGTAAAGTAGTCTGATTAAATTTTGAGTGTTAATAGTATTAATACCTCATATTTACAAGATCCTTTTACCTGAGTAGTTCTGCTACTAAATTTGGTCCAAAGACCAAGGTCATAGATTCATTTCCCTTGAACATATCAGATAAATTCTGTGCTCTCATTACAAGTTGAAAAAAACTCAAATATAGTGTTTGTAAAATGTTAATGCAATTGTTTGCATGATATGTATAAACATCAATTTATTAGTCATGAACTCCTCAAGGACAAAAATTATCACTTTTTAACACTGTACCTTATGGCTTATGCAGAATCTAAAATATATGATCATTTTGGGCACCTCTTTATACTCCATTAGACCATTTAATATATAGGCAAAAAGATAAAAAAATATTCTCCAAACTGTTGATAGTGGTTCTCTCTTCAGCTGAGATTCAAAATAAAACCTACCCCCATGAAAAGATCTGACCAATTGACAAGACATCAGAATAAAACCTAGAAATCAAAAAATACCAGACATAACGCCAGTAATATAAATTGAATCACACACAGGAAGCCATGCTAATGTCTTTTAACAGACATCTTATTATCAGAATGGGAAAAAGATATAAAGTTGGAAAGGGAAAAGAAAAGTAGTTTGAAAAATAATGATAGCAAACATAATTGTGTGACACTATTCTACATACTTGACATATATTAAATCTTCTCAGAAATCTAATAATTTTATTTTGCAAATGAGGAACACATAGAGTTTGTGGATTTGCCTAAGACCATAGAGCTAACAAGTGGTAGAGCTAAGATCCAAATGCAGGAAACCTGATTCTTGTTCCAAGAACTTTTATTTATTCACTTACTCAACAAACACTACTGTGAACCTACAAGTACCAGACACTGGGGTAGGTATGTAGATACAAACATGAATAAGAGACCCTCAGCCTTCACTGAGTGGCAGACTAGAAGGGCGGATGAATAAAACAACACAGTAAATGTTAAAACAGAAATTGGCTAAGTACTGCTTTAGAGGTGTGAGCAATTTTGCTGGAGAAGGTCAAGAAAGTTTTCACCAGGCCTTTGAATTGAGCTTTGAGGAATAAACAGAATGAAGGCAACTTGAAATGGGTGGGGAATGGCATTTCAGGCAACAGGTTCATGAGCAAAGATAGAAAGTACATACATGCATAAAAAATATACCATGAAAACATGTCAGCAGAATGAAGTCCAGAAGCATAAGTAGCAGAAGAAAGAAAAATCAGCCAGTATTTCTCCAGCAACATCAATGGGGCTATCACCTTTGAAAGAACCAGCCTGTGGAGTCTGATATTCCCAAGGTCTCAAAGAAGCACATATGAAGATTGTTATTTGTTTAAACCTCTTAGCAAGCTATATTTTTACAAAAACAGCAGAACAAAGCTTTACTCATTAGATAAATCGCTTCAAGGTAGCTTTTGGGAAGTTTCAGGTGTTATTCTTGTAATAGAACCCTGTTGCCAAGGTGACAGGGACTTAAACAATGAAATAAATATAACTGCAATAAACATGTTCTGAGAAGACAGCACCAACTGCAAGTTCCCACTGTAAAAAAAATTCAAGGTGGTGGAAACAGTTGAACGGTCTCTTTAACGTTAGCAGGAGCTCTCATACTACAACATAGAGGATGTAAGATCTTCAGATCTTTCTGCCTCAGAGAGTTGTGTGACTTGAGAGTGCTGCTCAGCAGTTTAGTATGCAGTTCTTGCACAAACAGGATAGGATAATATCTCCTATCCTACTTATTGTAATGTCCTTTTTTAACTTAGCAGAACTTAAACAATTGACATTCTAAAGATGGAAAAGCAGTCTACTTCAGCAAAGCATAATACAATAACATGTTCTATTATATGGTTTCTTTCCATGAATTTACTCCAGGAATTTACTTTTTCCCTAAAGGAGATCTCCAAAGAAGACTTAGGAGGAATATCTTTTTATGATGGAAAAGATTAAAAGCTTTATATTCACCCCTTACATATAACTTCTTTTTTCTAGAGAATTTTCCATATAACCCTTTTTCTGAGGGAAGATTATAACCTTTATGTATAATCCAGTGCATGTTGTAGTATATAATAAAAATAGCATTGCTTTGTAATCATACAATCCAGTCCCAGTTTCATGTCTGATTCTAACATATTCTAAACTTGTTCTCTCATATAATAAATAAGATGTATTTTACAACTTTGTGTAAGATTTATATAGCATGTTATAAACCTTTAGGACAGTCTTTGAGGTACTATTCAATTAAAATTACATTAATTTTACTTATTTTTTGTGGTTGTTCGTATTGCTATTGTTATTATTCAAGTAATTTCCTTTTAACCACCATTTAAAAATAAGGAAAAAAACACCAATTTCAGAGATTCTGGAAAACAAAGTTGAATCGGACTAGGGCTTAAAAAAAAAGAGATATATCTAAGTGAAAACAATTGTTGAATCAAGTGTTAACATATTCACCTTTTATTTTTATTTATTGGGCCAACTACTGTAATAGCCTTGGATCACCATGCATCTATATTGCTAAATAATTCAGGGGTCTACATGGGCATTCTCAAACTTTATCACCACAAAATGAAATAATCTATCTATAAATTGAGTATGCTGAAATTAGAAAACAAAAACTTATCACATAAACCTGAAGCACTTCTTTCTCATGTTTCCAACTGTGATGGAATCTACATGTCCATCACTGCACTTATTCTTTCTGCTTATATGCTTCCCTATGATGTTTAAAACATTTCTACCATAGATGCATTTTCAATGATAAACAAGACCAGCATAAACTATTTTTCCTTGCTTACTTTATCTTAGAGACATAAATTATGTAACAGTAGATATATGATCAAATAAATGGCATTTTTATTCTCCATTTGCTAAAAAATATTAAAAGAAAGCCCTTTCTTCTGTTTCACAATTTCTTACCTTTTATCTGGCCACTTCCTAATAAGCAAGCACATAACATTTAATTTTCCAATGATATTATTGCTATTGTTTTTGATGACATTATTTTGTAACTGACATATTGTTACCATTTTTGATTACCTGCACGTGCCAGGACATTGAGTCACTCTCTTTACATTCATTATTTAATTTATTACTGATAAGTATCTTATACAATAAATATTATTATTGCAGCTTTTGAGAGGTTAAGTAATTTTTCTGAAGCCACATTGCTAATGTGGAGGCATGTTGAACTGAAGACCTAAATTTCAGGCATTTTCAGTATCACATGGTTATATTATGTGCTGGCATATCAATTACAAAGAAATTTTTAAAAAAAAATTGAAAGGAGCAACTAGAGTAAATTTTGCCTTGTAATATACTTTCCAGCAACATTAACCATAATGTATGAAAATATCTTAGAGGGAAAAAATGTTTTAAAATTTAAGAGTGGGGAAAACATCTTCCAGTAAAGACAGAAGAGGAACTAGATTTTCTTTTCTTCACTGAAACAAATTTTAAAAGGCAAAATATGTGAAATACAGTTTTAAAGACATTGGAAGTCAGGCAAAAAGTAAACCAATCCAAACAGAAAAGAAACAAATAAAACAAACCCTACAATTTTCCCACTCCACTGCCTTGAGTTTTCAGACTATACAAGGAAGGAGAAAACCCAGGAAGATGTCAGGAGTGTTCTTAAATTGAAAAGAAGCTGGAAGCTCAAGAAAGCCGAGATAGCTAGAGTTCACAGGCAGAGTACTAGAGAGGAGAGAGCTACACAGAAAGAGCTTTGAATATCTGCAGAAGGTTTCTCTTGCATTTTCCTCTGAATACTAATCAGCACACGCATGCATGGAAACTACCTACAGTAGGGGCAACCAAAAGGATTAGAAGAAATAACATTTGGTGTTCACACAGGGCCCAGAGCAATATCTGTCTTCACAGGCCAAAGCAGAAAACCTCACAATTATTGAGGTGTTGGATAGAGTACTCAGAGAAGTTTTGTCTCAAGAATGAGAAAGAGTCCAAGATTAAATGCTGCTAATACCATCTAACAAAGTTTATAAGAAAGATCTGAAAGGATCAAATGTTTATTAACAAGTAACTGCATCCCAGAACAAAGCTCAAAAATATTTATGTGAATGTAAAAATATCCAACATCTAACAAGATGAAATTCAAAATGTCTGGCATTTGAGAAAAAATTACCAGGCATACAAAGTAACAGAAAAATATGACTGACAATGAGGAGAAAAAAAATCAGTTGATCAAAATTGACTTAGAAATGATGCAGACGATAAATATAATCATAAAGATATTAGAAGTTAACTGTATTCATGTGTTCACGAAGCTAGAAAAAAGACTGTGTACACTAAGAGGTGACATGGAAAATACTTTAAAAAAAAAACAACTAAATCAGACTGCTAAAAATAATGTCTGAGATTAAAAAATACTTATATATATAAGATAGGATTAAGGCAGATTATATAATACATTTGGAAAGATTAGTGGTCTTAAAGAATTAGCAAGAGAAATAATTCAAATTACACAGAAAGAAAAAAAGACTGAACAAAAGAGAAATAGAATATTAGTGAAATATAGAACAACTTCAAATGGCATTATATACAGATAAATAGAGTCCACAAAGTAAATGGAAGGGAGACAAGAAATATGTAAAAATATACCGGCTGAAAGGTATACAAATTTTATAAAGCAATAAATCCACAAATCTAAGAAGTTTAACAAATCTCAAACCAAATAAATGTGGAAAAATTACATCAAAATATATCATAATCCAATCGTGTAAAAGTGGCTTTAATCTAAGTAATATATTTTTGGATATGTCACTGCCAGCAAGGGAAACAAAAGCAAAAATAAACACATTGGACTACATAAAACAAAAGAACTTCTGCACAGCAAAGGAAACCTTCAACAATACAAAAAGGCAACACACTAAATGGGAGAATATACTTGTAATTGATATATCTGATAAGGGGTTGACATCCAAAATATAAACTACTCATACACCTCAATAACAAAAATATAAACAAACATGAGCAAAGTACATAAAAAGACATTTCTCCAAAGAAGACATAAAGTTAGCTAACAGGCATATGAAAAGTTGTTCAACATGATTAATTATCAGGTAAATCCAAATCAAAACCACAATGAGATAGCACCTCACACCAGTCAGAATGGCTATTTGTCAACAAGTCAACAAACAACATCTGTTGGCAAGGATGCAAAGAAAAGAGAATGCCTGTTCACTAATGTTAGGACTACAAACTGGTGCAGCCCCTATGGATAACAGTATGGAGATTCCTCAATAAACTAAAAATGGATATACCATGTATCTCAGCAATTCCACTTCTGGGTATGTATCCAAATAAAATAAAAACAATAATTTAAAAAGATATATGTACCCCTATGTTCACTGTGGTAGTATTTGCAATAGGTAAGATATAGAAGCAACTTAATTGTTCATTGATAGATGAATGAAGAAGATGTGATATATATGTACACTGGAATATTATGCGGCAAAAAAAAATGAAATCTTGCTATGTACAACAACATGGATGAATCTAGGATATTATGCTAAGTGAAATAAGTCAGGCAGAGTAAGACAAATGGTGTATGGTTTTACTTATATATGGAATCTGAAAACAAAACAAAACAAAACAAAAACACACTCATAAAAACAGAGACCAAAGGATGGTTACTTAAAGTGAGGGGGTAGGAGGATGGATAAAAAGAGGAAGATATAGTCAATATTACATGGTGACAGATGATTACTGGAATTAGTGTGGTGATCACATTGTATGGTATAAAATTTTTGAATCACTATACTGTGCACCTGAAACTAATCTAACCAACATAAGATTGTATACTTTTTTTAAAAGTATACAACTATACAACTATATATTTTTAAAAAGCAATGATTAAAAAAAAAAACCTTCAAATTAGCCGAAGGAAAAAAAGACACATCATATACATAGTCACATTTATTTAAAAAGATAGTAAACTGCTTATTGAAAACATGCAAACCAAAAGCAAGTGAAGCAACATCTTCAAAATACTGGGGGGTGGCGGGGGAACTTTCAACCTAGAATTCTGTACCCAGCAAAAATATCTTTCTAAATGTCTTTCTAAAAGACTATGAGGCACATGCATGGCAAAATAATTCAGCACCAACAGACTTGAAATACATAAAATGTGAAAGGAAGTTCTTCAGGAAAAAAGATTTTTATAACAGATAAAAAATTTTCTAAACAGAAGTATTAAGAGGATCGAAAATGGTAAATATACAGGTAAATATAAAAGACATTTTTTTCTCATTAAATTTCTTTAAGATTATTGACCGTTTAAAGCAAAACTCAACAATGCATTGCAGAGTTGATAACATGTAGCAATAAAACATATAATAATATACACAAAGGCCGGGGTGAGAGGTAGAAATGGAAGCATACTGTTGCAAGGTTCTTATAATACACATGAAGTGATATACTATTTGAAAAGAGACTGTGATAAATTGAAAATGTATACTATAAAGCTTAAAACTACCACTAAAATAATAAATCAAAGAGTCATACATAGTTTTCAACAAAAGATATACAATAAAATCATTGAAAATAATTTACCAAAAGTAGGCACAAAAAGAAAAAAATTGAGCACAGAATAGACAGAAAACATAATTTTATAAAAATAACAAAAGGGTAAATTTTAATTCAAGTATATATATAATGACATTGAATTCAAATATCTAAACACTCCAATTAAGAGGCAAAGATCATTAGCCTACCATAATGACATGAGGAGTTTAAAATAAAAATATGAGAAAAGATATACCATTCCAACACTAATTCAGAAAAGCAGGGGTAGATATATCAATGCCAAACAAAGTAGATTTTAAAGGAATCTACTTCTGTATCACAAGGGAAATGAAAGATTATTTCATATTGATGAAGGGTTCACTTGAACAAGAAGACATAAAAATCATAAAGGCTTATGTACATAATGGAAATGGAGTTATAAAACCCTGAAATAAAAGATTGCTTAGATATGACACCAAAATCACAATTCACAAAAAATAAATTAATAAATTATATCATCAAAACCAAGAGTGAAAATACAAGCTAAATCTGGCAGGAAGTACTTGAAAATCACACATCTTACAATATATCAAGGCTATATTGAGATTTCTTATCAACATCACTGTCATCTAGGACATCAAATCAAAACCACAAGGACGTATCACCTCACACTTGTTACAATGGTTATGATCAAAAAGGTAAGAAATAACAAGTGTTGACAAGAACATGCCCTAGTGGTGGGAATGTAAATTGGTGCAGCAACTATGTAAAACAGTATGGAGGTTACTCAAAATATTAAAACAAGAGCTACCATATAATCCAGCAATTCAACATCTGGGTGTTTATTCAAAGAAAACAGTAACTCAAAAAGATACAAATATCCCCATGTTTACTGCAGCATTATTTACCATAGCTAAGATATGAAAACAACCTAAGAGTAAATCAACAAAGAAAATGTGATACACAAACACACACACATACACATATACACAATGGAATATTATTCAGCAATAAAAAGGAGGAAGTCTTACCATTTGCAACTACATGGATGGACCTTGAGGGCATTGTGCTAAGTGAAGTATGTCAGATGGAGAAAGACAAATACCATGTCATCTCTCTCATATGTAAAATTTAATATGTACATATAATATACATATATTTATACACATATACATGTATGCACATGCACACAGCAAGCTCATAGATACAGAGAACAGATTGGTGGTTACCACATGTGGGGTGGGGGGCTGAAGAGTGAAATGGGTGAAGGGAGGTAAAAAATGCAAACTTCTAGTTATAAATTAAATAAGTCATGGGGACATCATGTACAGCATGTTGACTATAGTTAACATTGTATTGCATATTTAAAAGTTGCTAAGATAGTCAATCTTAAAAGTTCTCATCGTAAGAAAAAAATTCTATATGGTTGGTGATGGATGTTAACTAGCTTTATTATGGTGATTATTTCACAATATATGCAAATATCAAATCATTATATGTATACCTGAAACTAGTATAGTATTGTATGTCAATTATATCTCAAAAAAAGAAGTTTCAAGATGCGATGTTAAGAAAATAAACAACCACATCAAAATGTTCAAAGGTTTAGAATATAGATTTTATCAAGAAAAATATACAGATGGCAAATAACTTCATGAAAGAAAATTCCACCTCATTACTCATTAGAAAAATGCAGATTAAAACCGCAAAGAGATACCAATATATACCTATAAAAAGATCTAAAACTAAAAAGACTAGTCCTACAAAGTGTTGGTTAGTACGTGTGCAACAGAAACATTGCTGGTGGGACTGTAAAATGGGACAACTACTTTGAAAAGCTCTTTGGAAGTTTCTCAAAAAGATATAAATGTATCTACCATTTCACATAATCATTCCACTCCTAAGTATTTACTTATAAGAAATAAGAGAGACTTGCATAGAAATGTTCAAAAGGGGCAACAACACAAATGTCTGTAAAGGCTCAAAAGTGGCAACAACCCAAATGTCTGTAAATGGATAAAAATTGTGCTTTATCCATGCAATAATACTATCTGGCAATATAAAGAAACATATTATTGCTACATGCAACAAAATGGGTTAATCTCAAAATAATTATGCTGAGTGAAAGAAGCCACATAAAAAGAGTTCATCGTGTATTATTCCTTTTATATAAAAATCTAAAAAATGCAAATCAATTTGTATTGTCGAAGCAGATCAGTGTTTGCCTATGTGGTAGACATGGAGGGAAAGGAGCTTGAGGAAACTTTTGGTAAGGGAATATGACAAAAATCTAACAGTATATAATAACACTTTTCTTCCAATTCTCTTTTTGAAATTGATGTCTTTGGCTCAAATTCAGTGTGTTCTACAATTCTGACAGCTATAAAAAATGATATTACTCTTAGTTAACAATATTAGCTATAGATATATTATTAATAAGATTTTCACTACAAAATTAATGCCAATATAATGAAAAGCCAACATTCAGTATGTTGGAATAATACAGAAATTGAGGAGTTTCTAAAACAAATTTATGACTCTAGGTGCTAAACACTAAATCTAATGAAATTGTAAATTCAGGAGCATCTCCTTCATGCCAAGGTAAATATTTTGTTGAACTGATGGTATAAAACTTTTGTTAGATAGAAGTAATTTGCAAATGTCAGTACTTATATTTCTTTGGCAGAGTTACTTCTAAATAAAAATGTTTTTAGAAATCATGGAATCTATTGTTTGTTAAATGTTGTCTATTTCCAAACAGAAAACCTGCACTCATATTACCCTGTCCCAGATTTTCTATCAGAAGTTACCATATATAACTCTAATCCAATCCAGTGGTTACCCTCCTTCTCTATATTTCGCTACAACTCCGACAATACTAATAGAATTTGTTTTTGTTTTTGTTTTACTCTAGACTTTTTATCTCGATGGGTGCCATCTTTACTCTCCAACTGGCAGGTGACAGCACTGTGCTCTCCCTCTGCCTTGCTAAAGCCAGCAGGAGCCATTCTCTTTACTCTCCCTCTTCCTTACTAAAGCCAGAGGGCACCATTTTTTTCCCTAGTGAGTGTCATCTTCTAGCTCTTCCACTGTCACACTTGACACTGTCACTTATCTCCCCAAGGAGAGATTTTACATACATCTGGTGCCCCAGTTTTCAAGTCTGGTGCCTTGATTTTTACATCTGGTGACCCGGTTTTTGTGGCTGCAACCCAGGGCTCTGGAGGCCAGAGGGGCTTGCATTGTTGGGTCCCATGAGACTCTAACAGACAGTTCTGGGAGGACTACCACCCTCAGGGCACTGCACAGTTAACAGACTGAAACACAAAGCTCTTATTTCTTTGTCTAAGAGCTTTAGCCTGAGGGCCCAGTTTCTGGCCTAGCACACTTCTATAGGCCTATGGAGGGGCTTCCAGGGAAAAAAATAAGTGGATGCTGTATTTGCACTCTCCCTCTACCTCATTCCATCTCCTAGATAGGAGCATATACCATTGTCTGATAACCTGATTTTTGCAGCTGCTGCCATATATACATATATACATACCTGTATATGTATATGTATATGCAAATGCCCAAAGGTATGGCTCCCCCTCAGCCTGAATCTAGGTGCTGATTAAGATCCCCCTCTTTGAGACCTGAAAACCCATATCCAAAAAGATATTTGCACACCGATATTCATAGCAGCATTATTCACAGTGGCTAGGACAAGGAAGCAACTGAAGTATCCTATGATAGATAATTAGCTAAGGAAGCTGTGGTACATATATACAATGGAATATTACTCAGCCTTAAGAAGAGATAAAATACTGCCATTTGCAACAACATGGATGAACATTGAGATAATCATGCTAAGTGAAATAAGCCAGAAAAAGCTGAAAATCACATGATATCACTTATATGTGGGATATAAACCTAAAAGCAACCAATGAACAGGACAAACAAATAGAGACTCATGGACATGGCCTATAGACTAGTGGTTATCAGAAGACTA
This sequence comes from Macroglossus sobrinus, assembly GCA_004027375.1. NCBI lineage: Eukaryota > Metazoa > Chordata > Mammalia > Chiroptera > Pteropodidae > Macroglossus > Macroglossus sobrinus. The sequence goes on along the minus strand of PVKZ01000382.1, from coordinate 367,100 downwards.
TAGAGTAGTGGTTACTAGTGGAGTAGGGGAAGAGGGGGAAGGTAGATGGGGTAAAGGGAGTCAAATATAGGGTTTAGGGGAAGGGTGAAGTGGGTAAAGAGGATCAAATATATGATAGCTGAAGGACACTGGACTTTGGGTGATAAACGCAATAGAATATACAGATGTCAAATGATAATGTACACCTGAAAATTATGTAATTGTATTAACCGATGTTACCCCAATAAACTTAATAAAAGAAAAAATAAGATCTGCCTCTTTGGAGTACAGATAGACTGAGAGCTATTAACTGAACAACTGGAAGCTATTAAAAGTAAAATAGGCTGCTAGTACAATCTCAAAGGTTCAAGAGGCAGCCAAGAGCTAGGGAAAGGTTGAACAATAAGTTTTATCTCTTGCATAAGGCCAGTCCTTTAAGACTGGGAGAAGTGCCTGTTGTTTCACCTAATACATATAATAAGCAAACACAGAGAGTTAAGCAAAATGAGAAAAAAGAGGAATATGTTCCAAACAAAAGAAGAAGATATAACCTCAGGGGGGAAAAAAAAAACTTTAATGAAATGAAAATAAGTAATTTACCTGATAATGAGTTAAAAGTAATGTTCATAAAGATGTTCACCAAACTTGGGAGAAGAATAGATAAACACAGTGAGGACTTCAACAAAAATATAGAAGGCATAAGAAAGTACCAAATTAAAGTCAAAGAGCTGAAGAATACGATAACTGAACTAAAAAAATACACTACAAGGGGTCAACAGCAGACTTTATAAAGCAGAAGAATCAGTGGAAGTGAAGACAAGGCAATGGAACTTATACAATCAGAGCAGCAAAAAGAAAATAAGAATGAAAATAAAAGTGAAGATAGTGTAAGAGACTTTTGGGATAAAATTGAGTGGACTAACATTGGTATTATATTTGTATCCCTGAAGGAGAAGAGAAAGAGGAAGGAGCAGAAAACATATTTGAAGAAATAATGCCTGAAAAGTACCCTAACCTAGTGTAGATGAAAAAGAGGTTCCACAGAAAGTAATCTCACAGAGTGATGTGATCATAAATTCCTAACTGGGCAGGTCATAGTGGACAGTCATGTTCCAGACATATAATTTCTTTAGTAAAAGTTTTATCTTTCCTTAAGTAAGCCCTGTCCATTGTTTCTATGATCTAGGTTAACACACCTTTGAAATGCCTCTTTCAGAAGCAAAACTATTCAAGAGAATACATAATCTTGTTAACTATCCTGAATCCAATCTCAGCCTCCCTTTCTCCCACCATAATCTTCTTTATGTTCACTCCCTAATACAAAATGCATAAAAGAAGCTACAAATTGCCATTCTGAGAAGCAGTCTTCTCAGTCTGTTGAGATATTGCTTCCAGGTATATCTGCTGTTTGCCTCAAACAAATTTTTATAAAACTTTCTACAGGTTTGGACATTCTTAAGTCAACACCAGGAAAGGAAACAGACAACCTAGAGAGTTCCAAAAATGATGAACCAAAGAAACCTACACCAAGACACATTATAATTAAAATGTTAAAGGTTAAAGACAAAGAAAAAAATCTTAAAAGCATCAAGAGAAAAATGACTTGTTAAGTACACAGGACTCTCAGATGATTTTTCAGCAGAATTTTTGCAGGCCAGAGGGAAATAGCATAATATATACAATTGCTGAAAGAAAAAAAACTTCCAACCCTAAATAGTCTAACAGGCAAAGTTATTCAGAACTGAAGGAGAGATATAGTTAAGGAATACACAAGGTGAAAAAATCTAAAATGTGATATCAAAAACATAAAAAGTGAATGGGGAGAGTAAAAATATAGAGCTTTAGAATGTTTACACTTAAGTTGTTAACTTAAAACAGACTGATATAAATAAAAGTTGTTATATGTAGGCATCATGGTAACCACAAAGCAGAAACCTATAGTAGATACATAAAAGAGCATGAAAAAAAAACTTAACAAACTTAAATACAATGAAGTAAGACTCAAACTTAAAATTTAGATTCAAATTGCCCCAATTTTTTCCAATTCCAACATAGAATTTAGAGACAGACAGCATTGGGCTTAAAGCCCAATTCCATAAAATGTAGGATGCTAGGCAAGTTATTTCACCTCTTTGAGCCTCAGCTCCTTTGGATATTAAATAGAAATAATACTACTTATAGTGTTTGTGAGAATTTATAACATCTATAAGGCATCTAATATATCACCTGGCACACATTTAACACTTAATAAATTTATAGATATAGTTATAACCAATAATATATATATTGCAATTGAAAAAATTCTCTATTATGCATTTTTCTAAAAAGAGATCAAGGAAATCTGTTTCCATGTTAAATAGATCTCAATCTACCAAACCACAAATTTCATTTGCATCACTCACTTTTGTTATAGGATTTCTAAAAGGGATACTCTCCATAAATGTATATTTCTTTAAGTAAAATAATTTTAATAATTAAAATAAAAGCCTAATGTCAGTCTGAAAGCAAATTAAACCAACACATCCATCAAGCAGATTTTACTAAAGCTGGGTGCCTGTAGAAGTCAATAAAATTGGTCTTCTCATTACTGTCTTTATTTATTTTGAGAGTAAGGACTCTATTGTGTACATCCCTGTATAATTCATCCCTTGAAAATATACAGCACATCAAAGGCATTCCAGAGACATTAAGTGAATTACTGAATTGAAAGTTTTCTTTAACCAACTTACAAAGATAGTTTATATAATTATATGACTACAACTTATAATACTAAGCCAATGTATAAAAAAGAGCTAAAGCTTATTGTTTATGTATTGTCACAGTTAATATTTCACATATATTATCTCATTTAATACAATAACCCTACAAAATAGATATTACTACTATCTTCATTTTATAAATAAAGAATTGGAGTTGCCAAGGGGCTTCATATTTAATTGTCCCAAATATTGAACTAATTAATTTACCCAAGGGTATACAAATGAGTCAAAATTTGAACTCAACAAGTTTAACTCAAGAGCCTGTAAGAGTAACCACTATACTATACCTGCCTCAACTTTGATATAGTAGAAAGCATCCTGTACTTAGAATAATAAGGCCTCTGTTCTTGACCTCTACAATTAATGTTTTGTGAACTTAGTCAAGCATCTCTATACTTCAGTTGCTTTATTAGTAATATAGAAATAAAAATGCTTATTACATAAATATGAAAACAAGAAAATAGTTCTGAAAAACTAATAATATGTGCATATGAAAGCACTTTACAAACTATATATTCAGATATTACTAAGGAAGCTTTCTAGTCTCCTTAGCATATGTAGATTTATTCTTAAAATATATGAAAAGACAGGCAAAAAAAAAGATAAGTACTAGTATTATAAGAAAATAACAGTATGAAATATAATTTTGTAGGGCAGTAGGAAAAAATTAACATTCAGAAAAAGTTAAAGAATTAACTTTTAAATCTATGTAAGCTTTCAGAAAGTTTTATAGTGTTTCTCCACTCAACATTAATAGAAAACAACCCCATTCCAATGTAGTGATACCAAGTTGAACTATAAATAAAAGTAACAGTGCCTTAAATTTGTATGCATAAAAGCTCTTTCAAATCCATTTTCGTTTCAGCTCTGCAAGATAGATTATTAATATTAGTGAGACTGAATAAAATAAGAGTGAAGGAAAATAAACACACAGAAGACCAAAGATGTGGGGTTTTGTTCTGCTTCACCTCTTACTTTGTGGCCTTGAGCAAGTTACTTAACTTTTCTGAACATTAGTTTCCTTATCTGTTAAACAGGAATAAAGTTAGTGTATTGTGAAGATGCAATTACATGATTTACATTAAGCACATTGTCGATCAAAGCCTGTTTTAGAAATTCAATAAACAGTAGTGGTTATTATCATCATTAGTTTATATAGTTGAGTAAATTGAAGCCCCAAATAGAACTTGTTCGAAGTCACACAATTAGTACATAGAAAACATAGGACTAGAATTTATATCCTTTAACTCTTACTACAGAAACTTTCTATTTCATTAAAAATTATGTAACTTTGCCAGAGAGAACTATAAAATATTCATTTCCACCTAAGAAATAATTTAATTTTAGCTCCTATGAGATAATCTTAATTCACACAGGCTATTATTTACTATATGGTGTCCACACAAGTTGATTTTATATTGGAATGCTCACCTCAGAAAAAAACAAGCAGCAGAAGTAGCAATAATTGTCAAGTCAATCCTGGCTTCCTTATTATTGCAGAAATAAATTGAACTCCGCTCTAGCTTTTTGACATGTAATTCTGATACTAATAAGTTCACATTCATTTCTCTTTCCTCTACCTGCTAACAGGAAGCATTTTGTAATGGTGTGTCAGAAATCTACCAGTAACTGCCTAATGTTTCCCTTAAAAAGAAAGCTACTGTCTGTAATCGCATCAGCAGTTGTTGACAGTTTACTGTTATGAGGGACAGAGCACTGAAATGGCTCAGCTATGAAAATAGAATACTCTCACCTAAAAAGCCCACTCCTATGTTAATTAGAAGCACAATTATCAGTGTCTGTGTTACTGGAATTCACATCTGAACCTCAATCTTGCCAAGATAGCAACCAAGACATACACTGTTTCCCTAACTCCCCCAATAGGGGAGGCAGAAGGCAGAGTTTCTTTTGTTAAATAGCTATGGGTGTTTTGTTGTTTTTTCAGATTATGGAAAAGGTAGGGTTTAGGACATTATAATTGTGTCAAAACTCAGTGTTATATTAGCATGGTTGGTGCTGTTATATAATTCATCCTCTTTTTACCAAGGAATGCTGGGCTAAGTTCCCTCATCTGCACTGAAAAACTATCATCAAGGCAATGGAGATACAAATATTAAATAAAATATCATCTCTTCTCTCAAGTAGCTCTCCATCTAATGAAAAAGACAGACATGCAATGATCTTTACAACATAGTGTGCTAAAAGGATAGGCACATAGCTGGAAGGTGAATAGAAAATGATCAGGTAAATGAAAATAGAATTCTTGAATATGTACATACAGATGGAGCCATATGAGCAAAGGCAATAGAAGAATGAAAGTCTATCAGAGAAAGAAAGCTTTTACAATATAGTTAAAACCTAGTGGAGCAAGGACAACTAAAGATAGAAAGGTATAGAGAGGCCAACTTGTTCTTTTGAATCCTGCATGTTATTTTGAGGGACTTGAGTTTTATCCTGAAGGCTGATTAGAAGCTGGTAAGTAGCATGATCAAATGTGTGTTGAAAAAAGTTCTCACTTTATATGATGAAAAGAAGTTCAAATGTCTGTGTGTAGACTAATCCACATGACCATTGGCCCACAACCCAAAAATGTAAAGCATAGTATTATGTTTTTATATTAACATTCGTTGGAAAGAAACCAGCTTTTTTTTTTCCATTTGACTGTTCTTAATAACTGTTCATTGAGCTATACATGACAACTTGGTGAATCTATGTGCTTCAGAAATCATAATCATAGGGAAAAGGAGGGTAGAGAAAACAGTGAATAACCGGTTATCTATCATGTGCCAGACACTGCATTAGGTATTCTGAATACGTTATCATTTAATCTTCCCAATGAGATTCTTATTACTTTTACTTTACAGATTTATTAACTGCAATTTGGAGGAATTAAATTGCTCAAAAAGCTGAATATTACTTAGCCATAAAAAAAGAATGAGATCTTGCCATTTGCGACAACATGGATAGACACAGAGGGTATTATGCTAAATGAAATACATCATACAAAGAAAGAAAAAATACCATATGATTTCACTTATACATGGAATCTAAAAAACAAAATAAATGAACAAACAGAAACAAACTCATAGATACAGAGAACATTCTAATGGTTGCCAGATGGGAGGGGGATTGAGGAATGGGTAAAAAAGATGAAGGGATTAAGATGTACAAACTGTCAGTTATAAAGAGTCACAGGGGTATAAAGTACAGCAAAGAAATTATAGTTAAAAATATTATAATAAGCATGTATAGTATCAGATGTGTACTGGACTTATCAGGGTGATCACTTAGGACGTTGTATAAATGTCTAATCACTATTTTCTACATCTATAATTAATATATGTCAATTGTAATTGAAAATATTTTTTTAATTATTAAAAAAGATCTAGACCCAGGCTGTCAATCTCCAAAGCTTTTTATCTTTTCACTATACCACTTTATCTTCCTGAAAAAAGGTGAGAAAGAGAAGTGTAAGGTAAAGAAGGGGCTGTACAGCCACTGTAATATACATGAGTATATGGATGCTAGTGTTGCTCTTATCATTAGCAACTACTTGCATTTAAATGCTGTGGAAGGAATGCCTGGATATGGGCATCATGAAGAGGTAAATAAATCTTCTCCACACACGCAAAAAATGTACAAACTGGACAAAGTTGTTAAAAACAACCATTTCAGATCTCTGGAAGTTCAGCAAAGGCAGATAACAGAATAAGAAGCAATTATTCTTGAAAAATTGTTAGCGCTTTGGTTAAGAATAACAGAAGTCTGCAGCCTTCTTGCTCTGGGCTATGCCGATCCTACTCCCCAGCTCCACAGATAAGAACTATAATTTTATCAGGGTGTGGGGCTTACTATGAAAACCAGCAGCTTTCTACCAGAGAGGTAGATGTGATTTAGGACACAGGCAAAATCCCATAACTTTGTCAGCTAAAAGTAGTGAACTTGATAGAAAACAAATGGGGAAAGTCAATAGCTTTACTGGTTTGAGGTTGCAGTTCCAACTGGGGCTACGATGGAACAGTTAAACACTGAAAGAGATCTCAGAAATGAAAAGGCCATCGTAGGGCTGAAACAATCTTGCCATATCTCCCTCCCTCCTGGGCTCACTGGGAAACTATGAACATAGATTGGAAGACCTGAGAGAGACTAGCGAAAAGTAAAGGCCAGACTTGAAAACTAGTTACAACCCTGGATGGGCTCCCCAATCCTCACATTGATTCACTTGCAAGAGAGTGAAAGCCTTAAAGACTTGAGGTATTGAGCACAAGTGTTATATGTATCATTGGCTGATCACTAAGCAACGCAGACACAGAAGTGACGTACAGGAAGCCAGGCTAAATAAGAAAAATAAAATGTGATACAGCTAAAATAGTCCTTAAATTAAAATATATAGTTCTAAATGCTTTATTAATTAACTCTATGAGGGAAATCCTTTCAAATCGCCATGTTGTATTGTACACTTTAAATACCTTACAATTTATTTGTCAATTACACCTCAATAAAGCTAGTGCAAAATGCTTTATTAGAAAGTAAGAAATCTAAAATCAACAATGTAACCTACTTCAAGAAGCTAGCAAAAGACAGTAAATCAAATACAAAATAAGCAGAATATAGGAAATAATAAAGATCAAAGTGGAAATCAATAAACTATAAAACAGAAAAAACAGAGAAAATCAATAAAACAAAAATTTGACTGAAAAAATCAAGAAAGCTGATAAAGCTTTAGCTAGAAACTAAGTAACAAGAAAAAAGAAAAGACATACAGTTCTAAAATCAGTAATGGAAGCTGGAACATTGCTCCTGATGTTACAGAATTTAAAGACTATAAAACAAAACAAAATCTATGAGCAGTGAATACACAATGCAATATATATATATATATATATATATATATATATATATATACATATATATATATGACATACTGTTGAATCATACACTTGAAACTTATTGAATTTTGTTGATCAATGTCACCCAATAATTTTTAATCACTTAATTTTGAATTAATTAATTAATAATAATTAAAAATAAATGTTTACCCCCTACCCCAGTTCATGCTGTTAGTTTTATCACTCATTTCTATAGGGTATTGATGGTCTCCGACCCAGCCTGTGGATTCTAAAATATCATTTTCCTAAATACAGTTCAAAAGAGTTGTAAAAACTCATACCTTAAGTATTACTCTAATTGTAATTTCTATATCCCTTTCAAGTTAAAGTTTTTTTTAAAGAAATCAATAAACTTCAACATTTATTCAATGAATATTTACAGAGTATCTAGTTTTCCCAGGTATTCTGTTGACTGAAGCAGATACTATAATAAATAAAACAGTAGAAGATTATACACAAATAATCATGATCTAGTGTATTAAGACCTGTAAAATGCTATGGGAAAAAAAAGAAGAAATGCCTAATTTTTCCTGAATAGAGGCCAAAAGTTGATATCTTGAACTAACAGTTGAATGACTGATTGATGATCATCTGAATTATGATCTGATGGAGAAGAATTTCAGAAAAAAGAAGAATCCTCTAAAGAGATATGAGTGTGCATAGCCCAAGACTGTTTCTACCCCACTACTCATACAGTTCTAATTGGTGGAATGTAAAGCAAGCCCACTAATAATAAGTATTCATAAAATAGGAAGCAGATTGGTTGTTTTAGAGTTGTTTAAAATCTTAGAACACAAGCCTTCAAAAGTCCTGAAACATCTTTTCATCCAATTCTTTTGCTTTTAGGTGGTAAATTAAGGCTAGAAAAGAAGAGACATTCATTTACCCTTCCATTTATTGATGATCTTTTTTCTTTTTTATGACATTGGTTAACAAAATCAAATAAATTTCAGCTGTATACTTTAACAGTAAGGCATATATATATGTTACACTGCGTGTTCACCTCCCATAGTTAGATTTCTTCCTGTCACCATATATTTGACCTCCTTTACCCCATCTACCTCCTCCTTTTCTCCTCCTCCTCTCCTCCTCCTACCCTCTGGTAACCACTAATCTATTGTCCATGACCATGAGTCTCTGTTTGTTTGTCCTGTTCATTTATTGCTTTTAGGCTTATATCCCACATCTATTTTTAAAAGCATCTGATTTAAGAAACCTAGCATAAACCCATCCTGACCCCTCCTCCCCAGAATGAGCCAAATGAAAAATCAGATCTTCAGCTCAATTCTCCGAACTTCCCAGTCCATGCTCGCCATTTCTCCTCTAAACAATTTTGGGCCCAGTGGAGAAGAAAATACACACACACACACACACACACACACACACACACACACACACACACACTTATAAACTTTCAACCAGCCTTATAGTTTAGCATGTCTTAAGGCTAATGAGACAGAAGGAGAAAACTCATTACCTGGTAATAGCCTATCTACCTAACATCTGCAGACTGCTATTTTCCAAATAAAGAACTAAATCACTATTAAATGATACAATTACACTCTCCGAGAGACAGTGAGGTATCACTGCAAAATTAGATAATCAAATCTTATACAATAAAAATACATCAAGCAGTAACCAAATAATGTCAAGCCACAACAAAAGTGCAGCACATACATTAATATCATGATCTTCGTTACTCAGTACTGACTTTGGTTATGACATTTATAATGAGCTTTTGAAATTTGAGTGATAGCTACACCAAGATAAGAAATTAAAACATCTGGGTATTAGCTTTTCTTAAGCAATAGGCATTGCTGAAGCTAGAATTAAAAAATTATTGACAACTAAAATTCTTTTAAATGTCTCAGAGATTTTAAGTTTCAGGCCTGAAGTATAGAGGATGAAAGTCCCTATGGTCCATTTAATCCACTGATGTTCATTCTGTTTCCTACCAATGAGAAAGGACACTGTTATGTAAGTCAGTCCTAGAAGGGTGTGGAGCTGAAGCCCAGCTGAATTAATAGCACTTGAAAGAAAGAACACAATGTTCGTATCGTTCATGAGTCAATTGGCATAATCATTAAAAAGAAAATTTTAAACTTAAATTTTAACAATTTCAGAAAATAGTGGTAAGCTCACCCCGCGAGTCCACATTTTACCTCAAACAAAAGGTTTATATATTGAAAACTACATGATATTAATGAAAGAAAATGAAGAAGACACTAACAAATGATAAATATTCCATGTTCATGAACTGGAAGAATTAATATTGTTACTATGTCCACACTACTCAAAGCAATATACAGATATGCTACAATTTCTATCAAAATTCCAATGCCATTTTTCACAGAAATAGAACAAACAGTCTTAAATTTTATACATAACTATAAGAGATTCTGAATAGCCAAAGCAATCTTCAGTGAGAAGTCAAACTGGAGGCATCACGCTCACTGATTTTAAACTATATTACAAAGCTATAGTAATCAAAACAGTGTGATATTTGTATAAAAACAGACACATAAATCAATGGAGCAGAATAGAGAGCCCAGAAATAAACCCACATATATATGGTCAATCAATTTATGACAAAGAAGCCAAGAATATACAGTGGGGGAAAAAACAGTCTCTCCAACAAACAGTGTTGAGAAAAGTGGACAGTCATGTGCAAAACAATAAAACTGGAGCACTATCTTACATCATATGCGAACTTAAAAAAATTAACTCAAAATGCATTAAAGATCTAAATGCGAGATCTGAAACTATAAAACTCATAGAAAAAAACACAGGCAGCAAGCTCCTTGACATAGGTCTTGGCGATAATTTTTTTTAATTTGACACCAAAAGCAATACCTTGATTTTTGCTTAACTCCAGCAGGACATTTTCACTGAATACAGAATTACATCTGGAAGAATTATGGGTTAACAGTTCTTTTCTATCACTTAGATGCTGAAGCACTTCCTTCTGACGTACATGGTTTCCGATGGTAAACCTTCCATAATTCAAATTGTTTTTACCTGTAGGTAATGCATTTTTTTCTCATGTTCCTTTCAAGCTTTTTTTTTTTTTCTTTAGTCTTCAGGGCTTGCAATATTTTATTTGGGTTTATCCTGTTTGAGGTTTATTCAATCTATAGGTTTGTGTCTTGTCTAATTTAGGAATTTTTCAGTCATTATCTATCGGAATACTTTCTCAGCCCCACCCTCTTACTTCTCTCCTTTGGGAATTCCAGTGATACAAATGTTAGATTATCTGTTATATTCCCATATGTCCTTGATGCTGTGTTCATTTTTTTATATTTTCCCTATGTTGTTCAGAATAGGTAATTTTATGTTCTGGATTCAAGTTCACTGATTCTTTCCTCTGTCCTCTCCACTTTTTTGAATCCAATCATTTTTTATTTCACTTTTTTATACCTTCAAGGTTCTTTTTTGCATCTTCTATTTCGTTATTAAAACTTTTTTTTTCCCATTTAAGTGTGTCATAAAAGCTTGTTGAAGTATTTTATGATGGCTGTTTTAAAAATCCTTGTCAGTTAATTCTAACAGCTGTCATCTGAATGTTGGTGTCTGTTGGTTGTCTTTTGTCTTTCAAATTGAGATTTCCCTAGTTCTTGCTATGACAAGTAATTTTTTTAATGTAATCTAGACCCTTTTTTGTATTATCTTACAAAACTCTGGGTCTTATTTAAGTCTTGTATTTTAGCAGTCCTCTTTTGATACCACTCTGGAAGAGAAAAGGAGGGATGTCGCCTCATAACTACCAGCTGTGAGTAGAAGTCCAGGTTGTCCACTTACTCTCACATCTGGAAGGAAGAGGTGATCTCTGTTATTCCTGAATGGGGGTGAGAGTTCAGGCTAACCAGTAGGACTTTACTGATATCATTTTGGTACTGTATAGTTCCCGAGTCCATGGGTGGTCTGTTTTCTTTACTCCACAGTTCAAAGTCTTCTTACGTTTGTTTTATACGTAATGTCCAGGGTCTTAGTTGTACTTAGTGGAAGATATAGGGAAACTATGTCTATTACATCTTTCTGTAAGCAGACTTTCAGCATCTCTGCGTTAACAGGTGTGTATATACAGAAAATTAAGGAGGCAAACATGACTTATTTATAAACCTCTCTGAAAGACCCGTTGCTCCCCTTTTCATCCAAAATACTTTTGTGTTGGTCACTGGCTTTGCCAAGCAAGGGTGAAATTCTTGACTTTTCAATGTTAAAGTCTTTCTCTTCAATTTTCAGGAAATATGTGATGGTGAGAAGATTAAGCCTACCAGTAAGTTAAAATTTCATTTAAATCAAGAAAGCATGTGGCTTTCTTCTACTTTGGTTTCTCTTTAGTAAAGGAGGAACAGTAAACTATTTATTTAAGAAAACAGAGCTTCTAGAATCAAAGATTCAAATGTAATCATCTATTAACTTAAGAGTCAAGATGATGTTTTTTCCTTGGTTAAAGAAACACATATAATACAATTATAATGTTTGTGGATTACTCTCACCAGTGATTACATTAAAGAGCTCCACGTACCACTAAAAAGCTTAGCCTCTCATTTTTGACGCTTATTCAATTTAGGTCATTGTCACTGCCTGTCCTTATCAAAGATTTTTCAATACTTTGAATTTTAGTCATTTATTCACTCTTTCATTCACCAAACTTACTACTTTATACCAGAGGAAACAGCTTGGCACTAGGATAGGGCCAGCTTCATTGGTATGTAACATGTACAGTACTACAGAGCTCTGTATTCAGAAAGGCCCATGTTTTGTTTAGACCAAGATAATAATAGTAATAAATAATAATAATACTAAGTATAATTGGAGCTATTATATCCCAGTATTAGTTCATTTGATCCTCACAATAAGCTCATTTTAAAGATATATAAATGAAAATAATTAAGTCACAGTCCCTAAGATAAAGCAGCTGAAATTCAGGGTGGGAGGAGTGGCATACAAACCACCAATTACATTGTGTAGTATCCATGCTGTGTTAGCATTGGCAATAAAAGCTTCTGGGAGTACAGTCTGGAATTAAGGAGAAGCTTCTCAGAAAAGATTTTATGTATATCTTAAAAAGATTTGTTAGCCTGGCAGAGTAAGAATTAGAGAAAGGTCTTTCAGACAGAGGGGACAGCATGAATAATAAATGAATCATCAAGAATGAATTGTAAGTTTCTAGTTTGGGGACTCAAAAAGACAGTGGTGAGTGGTACAATAAACTAAGGGAAAAAAATGAAAAAGGATACAGACTTTGGGAAAGTCTATATTCTTTTGTTCAATATTGATGTGGAGGTGTCTGTCAGGCAGCTGGAAAGATGAATTGGGGTAAAACCAGAGTTGAAGATCAAAGAGTTATCAGTATTTAGTTTGTCACTCCATGGAATGCTATATGCAAGCTTGCTGAAATCCAAAGGTGACTACAAAAGTAGGGCAGGTTCCTAACAGTTTGGGCCATTCCAGATTCACAAAGAATAACAAGAGTTTCTGACAGTTTATCTGGTTAGACTCCAAAGCTTTCTCCCTACATTCAGCATATCAAAGCCTATGAAAGTTTCAATGCCTTTTCCTCGTGATTTTATTGCTTTTGTTCTGCCAAAGCAAGGCTTAGACTAGCCATGAAACTTGCATAAAATTTAAATATCAATCTCTCATTCCTTTGGCAGTAGAACAGCCAAACAACCCATAGCTTAAGACTCATCTAGCCTTAGATGTTCTGTTTCTAGTACCCAGAGTTTCATTTGCATAAAGATCTTTTTCACTTTCTACATCTGTGTTTTATTTATATTGCAACAGCAATATTTATAAGTTTATGTCACAATAAGTTTCCAATCTAAATTTGGGTCTTTTTTAATTGTTCAGCAGTTAAAAACCACATACAAAGAGTAAGAAAAAAATCCAGAATGAAATTCCTTAATATGAAGCTCATATAAGAAGTTTTCACATAAGTATACATATTATATCACATCATATAATGCTGATGCTAATGCACAATGAATTATGAAATATGACTATCAGACTCTGCAACCAACTTTATAATCTTAATAAAAATACAGATATGTTTTGCTTCATTTAAATTGGCACAATGATATGATTTAATTGTTTTTAATACTTATTTCACTATTAAATTGAAGCTTTTGGCTACCATATTAGGTTTATAATATTTATTTGACTAAGATGAGTTTTTCCTATTCAAGACTGGCTTTAAGGATCAAATCAAGTACTGTCTTCACTTTGTCATCTTCCTTTATCTATTCCTTGACCTTCCAGTCCAACTAAAGAGATAAACTTTCATAATAACTTACCTGTATCTCTAGTAATAAACTTATTATTTTATACATTGGTTTACAGCTTTTTGTGTATTTGATTCATCCTCATTGCTAGAGTATATATTCCATGAGTACAAAAAGGGACTTCCTTATATAACTACTTGAGTTCACAGTAGATCAACAAAATGTTTGTTAAATAAATGAAACTACTCTCTCTAGCCATATTCCTATTTTTTGTCAACCATTCAGTTATTTGTTTATCTAATAAAAAACATTGCAACAGCGTTCTATGGTGGTTAGAGAATTGCTTGAGCTTGACTGAACAAGTAACATTTACTGCTTTATAATCCCAACTAATTTAGTTTAGTGAGAAGGTTTACTCTCCTTATAAATCTTATCACTAAATTAATATTATACATGTTTATTTGCTTATCAGTTTATGTTTCACTCACTAAAATGTAAGCTTTATGAAGCATAGTGACATCTTTTTTCTTTTCTTTTTATCATTATATCTTTAGTGCCTAGCTCAGTGCCTGGCAATATACCACGTTCTTAAAACTTCTTGATTAGATTCAATTAATATTTTTCTAAAAGTAAACCATGTGACAAGATCTTCTACATGTTCATTACTTAATTAAATTTCAACCGAATTTAAACAACAATGCTTTGAAGTACTATTATTTAATATGTAAAATAAGACTCAGGTTAAGTAACTATCTGAAAGCCAATAACTAGTAAGTAGTTATTAAGCCTAAATTTAAATTCAGGATTATTGGATTCTACTCTTCCTTACATGTTGCAATCTCCCAATCTAAACATTCATTATATACTCAGATAAATTCAGTAAGAGGAAGTAGTTCAGCTTCTTTGCTCTCAACTTTTTCCCATTCTTTTTAGTAAAATAGGGTAATTAGGCACAATCAATTCACCAAAGGAATTTTTTAAAAATAATAAATCAGTTAATATCAAATACATGCAAAATTAAGTTAAATATCATGAACAAAACAGCTATTTTAACAGACATGTTTTTTAAACAAGACACAATAAATATTGTTGCATCATCAAATGTTATATTTTATAGATTAACTTTTAACCTTTGAGAGAAAAGGGGAAAGAAAATTAAAATGAAAAGAAAATGCTTCCATATTTAATTGCCATTTAAACAGTGCATTTACAGACTAATATTTTCACTTAATGACACATTTAACAATATATTTCTAAATGTTGAAGAGAAAATTCCTGAATTATATCAAAATCGCTTTATCTTAGATACTTCAAATTAAAAACTATTTTAAATTTTTATTTCAATTGTCTCTTTCTACTAACATATAATAGGGTATCAATTCCGAATGTAATTCTTCTATGCTCTTATAATAATTCAGGAGAGCACAAATCAATGAGACAATTGTAATTGGTATAAAATTGCATTTGATATACTAATTTTTGAAAGTGAAAGTTGTTTGCCAAAAGTCTATATACAGGACATTACAAGACAGGCAAGCAAGGCTCCCAAGATATTTGCATTGTGGAAGACGAAAATAAGAAAAGAAAAGAAAGCTACATTTAAAATGAAAATTAAAGCAGACCATATAAATGGGCAAAAGAACTAGCATGGAAATCAACAGGCCTGGGATATATGCTCAGTTCTACTCTAAACTAAATATAAGACTTGTTTCATCATTCTGACTCTTGGGCTTTGGGAGAAAAAAGAGTATAAAGGCATTCTATAAACATAAATATAAAGGCTAAAAGGCAAAACACAGTATACAAGAACATTTAGCTGTCATAAGTGGCTGGACTTCTGACTGTCAGCTAGTAACTTCCCTTCAATGAATCTGTTTTCTTACCTAATAATACTTTGCAGCTTTACTGTATAGATTTAAATAAATAAATAAATAAAATCTTGAAAAGTCCTTTATGCAACTATACATTTTTAATTAAAGAGAATAACAATGTTACTCTAAGAGTATAATTTTCAGACAAAAGTAAATGTAAAGACCTCAAATATGAAGAAACGACAGTTAAGATTCCTTTCAACTTTGAAATTTAGTAATTCCATGCTTTGCTTAAAAAGCTGCAGGGGCAACGACAAAATTCAACATCTATTCATGCTATTAGAAAATTAGAAGTGGAAGGGAATGTCTTCAATTTAGTAAAAAACATATATATATATATATATATATATATATATATATATATATATATAAACTAGAGGTAACATCATATTTAGAGGTGAAAGATTGGATGCATTCTAAAATTGCATCTTACTCTCATTGCTTCTATTTGACATTGTACTAGAGGTCATAGCCAATGAAATAGGACAAGAAAAAAAAAACAGAGGCATACAGATATAAATGATCAACATTCCTAAATGGCATAACTGGAATATCCCAAATTGAGAAATAAACTACTAGAATAAGTGAGTTTGGCAAGGATGTCAAAAATATGGTCAGTGTATTATTATTATTTACTGGCAATGAACAATTAGCAACCAAAAATGTTAAAATAATTTCATTTACAATAGCATCCAAAAAAAGAAAGAAAATACTTAGGCAAAAATCTAACAAAATATACGTGAAATCTGTATATTAAAAAAAAAAAACTAAAAACAAACAAAAAAGTGATGAAAGTAATCAAACAAGACATAAATGGCAAAATATACATTGTTCAAGGATTGCAAAAACAATATCATTACAATGTCAATACATTTCTAATTAAAATCCCAGCAGGATAGATAGCAGATTTTTTTTTTTTTGTAGAACTCAATAAGCTTACTTTAAAAGTTACATGAAATGACAGAGAAGTTAGAATGACCAAAATAATTTTTTTAAGGGTAAAAAGTTGAAATAGTTACACCATCTGATAACAAGATTTACTACAAAGCTATAGAAATCAAGATAATGTGGAACTGGAGAAAGAATATCCATATATTTCAGTGGAACAGAACAGAGTCTAGAAAGAGACCCACATACATATGGTTGATTAATTTAAAAAAAATGCAAAAACAACCCAATGAGAAAAGGGTAGTCTTTTCAACAGATGGTAATAAAATAATTAGACATCCATATATAAAAATAAATTAAAAACAATTGCAAAAAAGCCTCAATCCATAGTTCACACCATATGTAAAAATCAATTTAAAATGAATCATAGTCCTAAATATAAAACCCAAAACTATGAAAATATAAACCCCAAAGCTATAAAGAAGAAAACTTTGGAGAAAATTTTGTGACCTTGAGTTAGACAAAGATTTCTTAAAATTAACATCAAAAGTCTGATCCACAAAAGAAAAAGTGATAAACTTGACTTTACAAAAAATATAAACTTCTGTGAAAGATAATGTTAAAGGAATAAAAAGATCAACCAATGTCAGTGGAAAATTTTTGCAAAATACATTACAAATTACTTATATCCAAAACATAAGAGAAATACTTAAAACTTAGTAATAATAAAAACAAACAACCCTATTTAAAACACTAACAAAAATTTTGAACAAATATTTAATCAAAGAATATATACAGACAGTAAATAAGCACATGCAAAGATTTTTCAGTCATCAGTCACTAGGAAAAAGTAAATTAAAAATCACAATGAGATACAACTGCGCATCTATTAGAATAGCTAAGATTAAAAAATACTGACAATACCAAGTGCTGACAAGGCTATGCGGTAACTAGGGCTTTCATACATTGCTGATGAAAACGCAAACTGATACAGCCACTTTGGAAAACAGTTTGGCAGTTAATTATAAGTTAAACATACACTTTGAGCATAAGATCAAGTAATTCTGTTCCCAAATATTTACCCAAGTGAAGTTATAACTTATATTCATAAACACAAAAAGGTACAAGAATAGTTATAGCCACTTAATTGCCAAAAACTGGAAATACCTAAAAACCCCTTAGCTGAGTAAATACACTGTGGGAGCATTTACCACTTTCTAAAAGATATCTTATTTTTTTTACCTGCCCCTATGTATGGTCTTTCTTCTCATGATATAACATAAGCATCCCCAAAACAGAAAGACCTTGTCTGTTATATTCTATACCAATTCCTGAGCAACCAGAACAGTGTCTGGCATATCATAAGTATGCAATAAATATTTGTTAAATATTAATGATAAGAAAAGTAACATTTGGAGGGTTTTCTATGTGTCAGGCAAAATTTTCAATAGCTTTGTAAAAATTATTTCAGTTAGGTATGCAACTGAGAGCAAAATATCTTGCCCAAGGTCACACAGTACACAGTTGAAGAAGAATATGAACCCTGACAGTCTGACTCCAAATCCTGAGTTTAATCCAAATGAGGAAATGTTGGAAGGGCATGATGGGAAAGAGCAAAATGCAGGGATGTGTGAAACAATGTGGTCTCTGCAGGAAACTACAAGAAGGCTAATAAGTACTTATGTCAAGGTAGACTAAATAGGGACAGATCATAAAGAGTACCATATGTCAAGATAAAAAGCTTAGACTTTACTCAAAAGGTAACAGGGAACTATTTGATGGGTTTAACAGTGGAATGGTAAGGTCAAATTTGCAGTTTACATGGAATACTCCAGCTCCAGTGTGAAGAACAGAATTAAACAGCATAAGATTCTGTACACAACTAGTTAGAAGACAACTTCCATAGTCCAAAGAACACAAAATCGACTGAACTTGAATGACTGCAGCAGAAACAGAAAGACACATAAATCCAGGTAACAATTTTAAAGGTGGTAAAATCAAGGGGCAAATTTGATTTTGTCACCTATAAAAGAAAAATAATAATAGTACCAACCTCCCTGAGTTGTTGTTAGAATTGAATACAAAGCATTTAGCACAGTACTGGCACAGTATAAGTAACAAATAAATGGTGGTTTCATTAATATAATTATACTTATAATTATTAATATTTTTAGATATTGATCCACAAAAAAGGAGTCTGAGATAACTTGCATGTTTCCAGTTTGAACAACTGCATGGATAGTAGTGGCATTCACTGGATATATGGCATAGATAGAAGAAACAGATTTGGAGGATAAGATAAAGAGCTAACTTTTGCAAATCATGATTAATGATAAGAAAAGTAACATTTGGACATAAAAATCCATGGGACATTTAGTGGTAATATCCAAAAGGCATTTAAATCTAGGAGTTTTTATCTTAGGAGAGATTTTCAAGTATAGCTAGAATTGAGAATGTGAAAATAGATATAATATGCAATAATATAAGATGGAATCATGGTTGTATCAATATTTAAGGAGTTTGTGCAAGAAGAAAAGCCCATGAAGGAAAATCAGAAGAAATATAAACAAGGAGAATCAAAAGAGGAATATAAAAAAAGCCAAGGTAACAGAATTACCAACAGTGACCTGTCAACAGAATCTATCAAATGTAAGATAAATTAATAAAATGGGTATAATATGTCCATTGGATTTAGAATATAAAAATTGTTCATGTCTATTAAAATAGTGAAATGCCTATTTAATAAATACTACAAAGTGTAATGCCAATTAAATTTATATTTGAATGCTATTACTTTAAAGTATGATAATAGTATTTGGTATAATTGATATAATGAACAAATACACTAACATAAACACACAAATGCATTGATATATATGTACATCATGATTATAAATACTGTACATAAACAAATAATTCCAGCTATAGTTCTTAGACTTTCAACTTCCAGAAACTCAAATTTATCTCTCTAAAAGATTCAAGTGAAAACAACAAAAACCAACTTAAAAGAATGAAAATGTATTCATATTGGCACTCATGCATCTATACTTAAGCTCCATTACTGCTTATAGCAGTGTAAGAAATACTTCACTATTTATTAAAAAAAAAACTTTTTTTTCTTTTTTTAAATCTCCTGTTACATACCTCAGAGAACAATCTGTTGGCACATCCATATAAAAGAGGATTGATGATTTGAGAAAAAGGTGAAAATAATAATAAATAGATGTTTTGCTGTCTCACATTATTACTGAAATGAAATTAATTCCTTTATGACTAGAGGCCTAAAACATTACATCATATCCCATTTGTTTCTGTAAAATTTCAAAGTAACTGAAGAAAAAGAAACAATTTATTCTAAACGTATGAACATCTCAGTTCATAAACAAAGCAAGAAATTCAAGGAAAAGCATCTCACTCACTGTTGATGGGACAACAAAATAGTATAAATTTTCTGGCTGCAATTCAGAAATATGCAACAAAAATCTTTAAAATATTCATATCCTTTGGCCATCAATTCCTCTCATAAGAATTTACCCTAAGGAACTAAAATGAAATGTGGGTAACACTTCATGCATAAAGTTGTTCACTGCAGTGTTATTTATACAACAGTTAATGGAAAAAATCTTTATACCCAAGAGTAAAGAAATGGTTCAACAGTAAATAGCTATTGCACAGCCATATTTATGAAGTTTAAAATAATATAAAATTGTTTTGTGATATTGTTCTGTTTATTTAAAAACAAGACATAATAAAGCATATTTGGTCTAACTTGATTATGCTGTAAAAATAAAATAGAAAATGAATAAGCCTAAAAGTAAATATGCCAAAAAGTTAATAGTATTTGCTTTTGATAGTAAGATTATGGATGTTTGAGTGGATGTGTATGCTTTTCCTCTGCTTCTAACAATATTTTTCAAGTTTACTACATTGAGCATTAGCTACCCTTATAACAAGTAAAGGGAAAAGTAAATTTAAAAAGATATAAAGAATATAAAGGAAAGAAAACAGTTTAAATACTCAAGACATATCATTCTATTTTCTCTTATTGACTAAAGTATTTAAATAGGATGATTTGCTTTCATATCACATTAATGTTCTGCATAAATAATAAATTTCCAAATAACAATATTTAATGCAGGGTTTTCAGAGAAAAAATTACTTTTCAATAAAGGTAGCAGGTTATTCAGTTTTCATAGACTCCTACAAATGTACTAATTAGCCACTACTTTTGGAGGTTAATATATCAGTCCTAGAATACAGCAATGTATGTTCCAAGTTTTTATCACTTCCTAAAAGCATCAAGAAAAATAACTGAAAAGCTAGACCTGTTTATACAGTATATTTGATGTTGTGATTCTTAACATTCATTTAATGAAGTCAGCCTCTGATGACTAACATTTCTTTTGCCCACTAGTACCAAACCCTAAATAAGGCTCTTGACAAGATTACATTCATGCAGGTCTCATTTTGATGGAAATTGGAGAGATGGAAAAGGATTAGAAGAAGAGACATTATGAAAGCAGACCTCACAAGTCAAACTTAATAGTAAAATCATTCTCTTTCATGTGGACAGTCATAAAAACAAATATCCTGTGAGCTAGAGATATATATTGTATCTTTCCAGCAAATCTTTTTTCCTTCTTGAGACAGATTTCCATAAATATATAATGTGATTACAGTTGATGAAGCAATGGCCCACAGAAAGAGACTGATAAAGCATCAGGCTTCAAGAAACTAGATAAACATGTTCATGATTTCTAACTGTAATAAAGGTAGAACAGCACTAGATATGAAGATAGAATCCAGAGAGAGAACAAATATTGGTTCCTCCAATTTTAAAAATAGGGATCCATTAAATAGCACCAACTCTCTTATTACAATAATTCCTTGGAAAATAGTTGTGTTATTTGCTTACTGAATTGATAGACAAGATTGCAAAAGAATCTCCATGAATTCAACATGTAATATGAAAATTCTAACACTACGGCAGAGACATTTTAAACAACCAACAACAACAAAAATCATACATGTAAACAAACTAGAGGAGCAAAGAACAAGATACTCTGAAATGTATGAAACTCAACTAAAAGACTAACTCAGGTTGTATAAATTAAGAAACACATTTTCCCTAACTCTCTAGGTATCTCACCTCCCATCCCTTCTCCTGACCAGAGGAGCTATATAAAGTTACACTTTATAGAGTAACATTAAAAAAAAAAAAAAAAAGGAAAGAAAGAAAAAGAAAAAAGAAAAACTGAGCTAGAAATTTAATGTTGTCCCAAATTAAAGAAACACTATAATCTCAGAGCTTCCACTATGTCTCTATTTAGCAAAGGATATATGATGAAGATAAATGATGCTCTTGTTTGAAAAGTAACAGGTCTCCCTGCTTAAGAGCTAGTGGATTCCCGGATGCAAGAGGTAAGCTAAAAGATGTACATATGCTATACATAAAAAGGAAAAAACATAATCCCCTTTGTGAATTTAGAAAATCTGGCAGATTATACTACTTTTATGAAAATGTGCATTGACTATATTGCCTCAGAATTACTGTTTGTTTTTCCATAGTGTATGTATGTGTCAACCCTAAGTTACTGACATGAGACAAAAACACCAACAGAAGAATGAGTGGTGTGTGTTCACCTCATGATAGCAGAGAGATCTTTATAGGGGACTAAAACTTAGGAACCCAATCTAGTACAACTAGCTATAGCCTCCTGCTGTGAGATATTCTCAAGACTCAGTAACACAGACTTTGGAAAATCCACTTTAAGAATTAACTATTGTCCTGAAATAAGCTGGACAATCCTACGGTCCGGTATAGGTTTTCCTAAGATAAGTAGAGGAAAAAATATTGTTATTCTTACTACAAAAAAAAAAAAAACTGAAAAAAAAAGAACATCCATGGGAGAGAAGTAAAATCATGAAGCAAAACTAGAAACTAAAGTTTGCCCTTGAACAGCTCTGTGTAATATTTAACATTTTTTCCCCACTTCTCCTAAAATGCTGAGACAAATCATATTTAGCTAATAGCGTTCAGAACTCTCCCATATGTTGAATTCCTTCCAGTTAGCCCATAAACTTCAGTAAACATTACATAAACCAAGTCCTGTGTCAGTGAAGTTGTAGAGAATTAAGAGAGCCAGTAGTAAAGTGACGTGTCTGTTCCTGCAGCCCTCTTCTGCTGAAGTCAGGAACAGCACCACATCAAGGAAGACCCAGAGTCCCTAAATTCTAGACACTGACACATGTCTGAAACATGATTCAACTTGCAGTTGACAGAAACTGAGAGAAGCAAGCAACCAAGTGAAAGAGAAAACAGATAGATTGACTTGAAAGGGGAAATTAAACTCCTAACTTTCTCCCAAAAACATACTAAAAAAAAAAAATGACACTGAAGGAAGAAGGCAGAGGTTGTTATAGCACTATGCTTTCAACTGCTTAAAAGAATCATATCATTATGTGTACAAAGTTTGTGCAGAGTCTTCCATGATCAGTTGTCTTAATATAACAGAATGATAACTGATTTCTTGGGATTAAATTTTTATATGGTTTGTTCAAAGCATATGTATTTAGTTCTATTTTCATCAATACACTCTCTCATTAAAAGAAGATTTAAACAAGATTATAAAAACATACACTGTCAGAAATGTAGGTGAAGAAATCATGGTTAAAGAGAGATTAACATGACTGGAATAAAAGAAAAGTCAATACACAGAAACACAAGCAAAAACGTTTTCCAGAACCATTAGAGAGGATTGTAAAATTGGCTCTGGGTTTTCCGGCAGCCAAAGCAAAGGGAAAATAGGATGAATTACAAGAATCACATTGTTTTTAATATATAAGCATCATATTGTATAGGAGAAGAAAAGTTTTTTCTGAAATTGAGGCCTGTGAAAAATGTATAATGACGTAGGTAATAATAAAGAGAACAGTACTCTATAATAAATACCGTACAAGTCACTTTCTGTGGTTCCTTATGGTGTTCTTCGAGGAAGCCTAACAAGTCATACTAATGTCTCAATCTGTAAAGAATACGTTTTGTTCTCAGATAATCTATTTGCATTATTTAATAACCTTTAGATAACAAAACTAGCATATTATACCTATTTCTCTATATCTCTCTAAACAAATCTATACCATTGTTATAGATACACAAGAACATTCTTAATACAGTCATTATTTTTTAATATTTAAAAAATAAAACAAAAGTGCAATCTTCTTACCAAAACCATACTGATTCCCACTATTTCCCTCACCTGTGATTCTTTCACATTTTCAACAGTAAAGTTGAACCAGACTCGGAAACGTGGATTACAGGTATCCGGCCTAATAAACAAATCATACTCAAACTCAGAGACCTGGTCCACCCGTCCAAGGTTACCTGGTAATAAAAATTAAGAAAACTGGATTTTAATAGACGTTCATGCAGCATAATGGTATATACATTTAAATGTTATGAGCTCCGACACTGACATTTATCACCATTCAGTACTAGTAAGTACAGTACTCACAATCTCTAAGGCTGCCAACTGTGAATGCAGCCCAGGATAAGAGGAGGCTTTCAGATAGGCCAGGCTGTGGTACAAGCAACTTTTCCAGTCTTTATGACCCACCAGATCTGTTTAGGTCTTTGACAGACTAGAATGCTATTATGGAGCTGGTGGTAAGCCTCAATAAAACAAGTACAAATCACAGCCAAACTTCAGTTTCATAGTTCAAAAAACAAGGATAATAATACCTTATGTATTTGTACTAAAAGCTTTATGGTATACGAACCACCTCTAATATATTTGATCTTATTTAACTCTCACATCTGGGCTATGCATTTGTACTATGTTTCACATATCTCCAAATTTATTTTAGAATATGATAAATAATATTAAAAAATTAGAAGTAGTTACTACATAAGAATAACAATGTTAAATTCACAAACAACCGTAAAATTAATTTCCATTTTCTACACCAAGAGAACTGTTATATCAAAAACATATAAATTTAAGTGTGACTTCCATTCTTTGTCTCTTCTCTAATATTCAAATGAGCAGTGAATTGTCCAAAATGTTAACAGTAGGATGTGATATAAAATAAATTAAAGAGTCTGGTGAATTCCCAAACCAGATCACCAATAGCTAAAAAAAAATAAATAAAGATGTCTATAGACATTAACAAGGCAATTTACTGAGATTCAGTATTGTATTTGAAGAGCACAGCAGTATGCTGCTTTAAAATATGCTCTAGTGTCTTTCTCCAAAAAGAAAACACTCAGAATTAAACTTTAACCATATATGTGGCAAAGTTTTAATTTATTTCTTCTACTACTTCTACTAGCACCAATTTTTGGGGTTTGTTTGTTTTTATGAGTACCATAACATAGGAATCAGCAGACCTGAATTGACTCACTGCACAACAATGGTTAAGTTATTTACCTACTCAGGACCTCATGTGCAAAATGAGAATATTGAGTTTTCTAACCTCTAAAGTACCTTCTAGTTGTAACATTCTTTGGCTGTCTGATTATAGGATTGATCAGACAGTGATCCCAGATAGTAAGATAACCTATCCCAAAACCTACTAATTAACCTTAGGGGGATTTTATCTAATCTCATTAAAATTTGGCCTGAGAAGCTAGACTTATTCTTCCTTCCAGAACCAGAACAATCAGTTACCTACAGTTAAATATATTCACATTAAAAAGAAAAAAAATGCATTGGTAGGAAAGTACAGACATCAACTAATTAGGATCAAAAACTTTATCCTAATCTTTCTAGTTTCAGTTGCCTCCATAATTCCCAAGAAGATTCCTCGATAAATTGGTCCTTTCAACTATTATCATCCAAATATATATACTAAGCCCTAAGTTGTAGAGGGTAGAATACTTATTACACGATGGCCCTGAACTTGAATGGGAAGATCTAGGCTCAAGTTTTACTTCTGCCTCTTAACTAAGTTGGAAAATTCACTTCACCTTTTCCAACCTGTTTCCTCAGCTATAAAGTAAAAATCATACTAGTAGAAACATGGATATTTATCTCTAAGTTAATTAATATAAATATAAATTTCAATAAATATATATAATTAATATAAACAAATTTTCAATAGAAAATGAACATTTTCTGAGTATTTCTTCATGCCACATACTATCCTAAATGCTAGGTAGATTAAGCTATTTAATTTTCACAAAAACCCCTATAAGGTAGCAACTATTACTATCTCCATTTTACATATGAGGAAATCAAGGGACAAAATACAAAATAACTTATCCAAAGTTATATAGCATGCAAGCAAGTAAGAGTCAGAGTTGGGATTTGAATTCAAGCAATATGACTCTCATCACTAGACTAACAATTTCTCTACCAAACAAATCTGGTTGGAAAACTACAGAGATAACGTAAGTTGAAAGTACATTATAAGTTATGCTTAATAAAATTACTACCCTGAAAACAACAAGAAGTGAAAAGGGCACTATTGTTTGCCCTCTAAAAGTTCATGAATAAAAATTAAACATTAATGGGCACTTTAACATTCAAAAAAATTCTTATTTTGTTTTACATTTGGAATACTATAAATGGGTTTTAATAAATAAAAACATGTCTTAAAATTGCTCCTGCATATAGTACTAATAATAACATGATATTTGTCTACAACATGATACAGCAATCTCTAAGAGAAGAGACACACATAAAATATACCTCAGCTCCCACACTAGTACTGACTTTCCATCAGCAAAAAAATTCCCAACTATGGCAAGAAACCAGAGCCTCACCAGACTAAAGAGATTTTGTGTTAAATATTCAGAAATCAAATTTGAGGCTTCTGAAGCAGCTAAAATCTGTGGAGTAGAGCACCAGAAAGAAGGAAAATATATGTGGTGGTGGTAGTAAGAGGGTAACACAGAAAACTCTGGGATCATTTCCTGTACGTCTGTGGCTGAGGGCCATAGCATATGCACAGGGTAAAATTACGTTCGGTATGTCAAATAGAATTTATACTATGTTAAAAGAAAAACAGATATACTAGAGATGAAGCAATGCTGTGTCGAATGGCACTGGGTACTCAGTATAGCCAGAATGAAAGAACTTTTAACACTTCAGGTATAACACTCAGTTGAGACACCAGAAGTGATATACCTTAGTAATAAGAACCATATCCCACATAAATAACTATTTTATATTTTCTCTAATAAAGCTGAAAATCAACCCCTGATGTAGTCTCCATTTGAGGGAAAGTTTGGAACCAAGTTAATCGAGTAGTTTGAAAATAAGTAGGACTTCTGATAAATCTACCTCAATAAATTTTAAAACCATGCTTCCAGAAGTTTAAGGTAATCAAACTTGAAGTGATCAGTAATTGAACTGCATTCTACAATAAACACCAACACACTTCAAAAGAAATAACAGAATCTATTCTCCAAAATGTATCGACCATTATGTCTATCATATAATCAAAGTTACTAGACATTCAAAGAAATATATCACCCATAATTAAGGAAGCATACGGAAACAATATAAATTCACACTAAGATCATATTTATGATCACCAGACAAGGACTTTAAATATAGTCAGGACTTTAAATATTGGCTATTATACATAATCAAAGAACAAAAAGAAAAGATGTTAAAATAATTCAAGAAAAATATAATTTTCATGTGTGAACCAATAGAGTATTTCATTCCAGAAATGACAACTTTTCAGAAGGACCAAATAAGAAGTATATAGCTAAAAAGTACAATAATTGAAATGAAAAAATAACTGAATGGGTTTAACACTAGATTAGAGATAGTAAAGAAAAAGTCAGTGAACTTAATGAATCATTTTTTTAAAAAATCACATGATCTAAAGAGAGAAAAAAATGAAGAAAAATGAACAGATCCCCAGAAACCTGTGGAATAATAACAAATGATCTAATACACATGGAAAATAAGTATCAGAAGAAGAGAATAAACAGATAAAAAAATTTTTAAATAATGTCAAATTTTTCCTAAAGATAATTAAAAACAATGACTTAGGTACCTGAGGTTTCTCAGGAAACCTCATGAAGAATAGAAAGAAGACTCAGCCTAGCCCACATGAGAGTAAACTGACAAAAAATATATAACAGAAAAGCAAACAGGAAAAATAGCCATAATGCATATAGAAGAACAATAATAAGAATGACCATCGACTCTTTCTCAGAAATAATGGAGGACAGTAATGAAATCTCTAAGTGATGAAAGAATAAAATTCTCAACCTAGAATTCAAATCCTTAAAAATAAGGATAAAATAAATCATTCTCAGATAAACAAGAGTTGAGAAAATTATTTTCAGCAAACCTGCATTATAAGAAAAGCTAAAAGATGGGAAATTATATTAGATGAAACCCATATATATAAGAATAATTGAACATCATCATAATAATAAATGTTATAAATGTAAAAGACTATTTGTCTCATAATTTTTTTAAAAGGCAATTAACTATTTAAAATAATAACCAAAGTACCCTTTGGTAGATGATTGGATAAAGAAGACAGAGTACATATATAAAACACTGCCATTTGTGAAAATTTAGATGGATCTTGAGATTGTCATGCTAAGCGAAATAAGTCAGACAGAACAATTTGAGAACCATATTATTTCAATCACATGTGGGATATAAAACTGAAAGCAACAAACAAACAAGACAGAGACTCACAAATACACAACAGTTTAGTGGTTACCAGAAGAGAAAGAGGGGGAGATAAATAAGGATAAAAAGGGTCAAATATATGGTGACAGCAGGAGATTTGACTTTGGGTGGTGAATACGCAATGCAATATACCTATGATGAATTATTAAATTGTATATTTGAAACCTATACAGTTTTATTAACCAATGTCACCCAATAAATTTAATTTAAAAAAGAAAAAGGAGACAAGCACAACAAATAAACAAACAAACAAACAAACCCAATGACGACAGAAAAAAAATAGAGTAGAAATAAATAGAGGATAGAAAAACAAGAGAAAATCAATGAAACCAAAAATTGTTCTCTGATGTTATCAAAAAATTAGACAAATGTTTACCTATATTAACTAAAAAAAAAAGAAAAAGAAAACTCAAATTTGTAAAATCAGGGATTAAAGAGAGGACATTCTATGACCAACTATATGCCAGCAAATGAGATGAAATGGGCAAAATGCTAGAAAGACACAAACAAAACTAACTAAAGAAGAAATATTAGTATCTAAATAAACAAAAACCAAAAAGGTAGTACTGATTTAATAATAAAAAATCTTATCAGGAATAGTCCATGCGTAGATGTCTTCACTGGTAAATTCTATAAAATTTTTAAGAAAAATTAGTAACAATACTTAACAAACTTTTCTTCAAAAAATGAAGAAAAGAAAATAATTCTAAACTCATTCTTTGGGACCAGGATTATCTTGTACTAAAATCTAGAAATCATAAACTATAGACCAAAATCCCTTATGAATATTGACCACCAACAACACACTATCAAATCAAATCCAACAATATATAAAAATGATTATATATCATGACAAGTGGGATTTATCCCAAAATTTCAATATTGATTCAATATATGAAAAAAGTAATATAACGTATCACATTAATACAATAAAAGTAAAAAATGACATGATTATAAATAGATGAAGAAAAATGTATTTCACAAAATTTGATGCAGTTCATTATAAAAACACTGAAAGACAAATAAATGGAAGAGGAAAAAAAACACATAGCTAACAACATACTTAATGGTTAATGGCTGAAAGCTTTCTGGGAGAAGATAAGCATGTTTGCTCTCACCATGTATATTGAACATTGTAGTGAGCATTCTAGCTAGAGTAAGTATCGAGATTTAAAACAAAAAATAAAAGGCATTCATACTGGAAAAGAAGTAAAATTGTAACTTTGCAGATGACATGATCTTTTATATAGAAAATCCTAAGAAATCCACACACAAAAATTTATTTAAGCTAAAATAATAATGCAGCAAGTTTCCAGGACACAAGTCAATGTAAAATGAGATTAAGAAAACAATTCCTTTTACAATAGCACTACAAAATATAAAATACTTAGAATAAATTTAACAAAATAAGTGTAAGCAAGGTTTAACCAAAGGATACAAGGTTGTTTAACATTTGAAATCAAGCAATATAATTCACTGTATTAACAGAATAAAGGAGAATAACCATATTATTTCAATAGATGCAGAAAAAAATATTTGACAAAATCCAACATACATTCATGATCTTTAAAAAATTCCTCCATCTAAGAATAGTAGAAAACATCCTGATACCAATAAGTGGCATGTAATTTTAAAGAAGAAACTACAGCAAATATCATATGTAATAGTGTAAGATTTCATTGCTTCTCCATGAGATCAATAATAAGGTAAGAATGACCACTTTCTCCATACTTATTCAACATCATTCTGGAGGGCCAAGTTACTGCAATAAGGTAAGAAAAACAAAAGGCATACAAGTTAGGAAATTAAAAAATAAAGCTGTCTGTCCTTACTTACAGATGATAATTTTGTTTACATAGAAAAATGTCCCAAAATCTAAAGAACTGTTTAAACTAATAAAAAAATTTAACAAGGTCACAAGATACAAAATGAATATAAAAAAATCAATTTTAACAGCAACAAACAATTGTACTACCAGCAAACAAATGAAATATAAAAGTTTAAGAATCCAATTTACAGTAATACCAAAACCACAAAATACCTGGAAATAAATATAACCACCTATGTCCAACTCTTTTACACTACAAATTACAAAATATTGGTGAAAGAATTTAAGAAATACCTAAATAAATGGAAATATATACCATTAATTCATGGATGAAAGACTCAAAATAGTTAAGGTGACAGTTCTCCCAAATTGATGTGTGTGTATTCAAAAGAATCACAATCAAGTACCAGAACCCTTTTTGTAGAAATTGACCAGCTTATTCTAATCATATAAGAAAACATGAAGAACTTAATATAATCAAAAAAATTTAATAAAAAAATAATATGCTAAAATGCTACAGTAATTGAGACAGTTTAGAATTTAAAAAAGACAGACATATACATCAATAAAACAGAATAGAGAATCCAGAAATAGACCCACACATATATAAACAATTGATTTGTGAGGCAATTCAATGAGAAAATAAAAATCATCAAAAATGGTGCTAAAAATGAACATCAACCCTTACTTAAAATCATATATAAACATTAACTCAAAATGAATCATAAATCTAAATGTAAAATCTAAAATTCTAAAACTTGTAGAAGAAATTATAGAAGAAAAATCTCTGTGACCTTTGAGTAAGCAAAGATTCTTATCTAGAACACAGAAAATATGAAATATTAAATAACAATTGTTAAATTTATTTTTTAAAACTTTATCTCTTTGAAAGACATCATTAAAAAATGAAAAGCAAAGCCACAGACTAAGAGAAAACAATGTGTCACACTGACAGAGGAACTTGTATTCATATTACACAAAGAGCTCTCCAAATAATTATTAATACAAACAAACTCATGAGCAATAGGTTTGAATAGACACTTAACAAAAAAAGATATATGAGTAGGCAAAAAGAATATAAAAGGTGCTAAACACCACTCATCATTAAGGAAATAAAAATTAAAACCATAATGGAAACCATGACACACCCTGAAGAATGGCTACAAAGAAACAAAAAGGATAGCTCAATTCATTTCATCAAGATACAGTTTGATTATTTTTATGTTTAATAAGTATCAAAAATAGTAATATACCTTTATAAATTATATATTAATAATACCTGTAATAATTTATTCTAAAAGAATGATTTTAACCTATAACTTTTAAGGTATGAAAAGTCTTTTTAATATTTATACATAGAAAGTAGAGATAAAATATGGTGATCAATGAAATTTGATTTCCAAGCAAATACATATATAGTACAATAGAATAATTCTGTGAGGAAAGTAGTAAAAAGAAAATATGACTTCATATACAAAGAAGGAACAATGTAAAATTTATGCTTAGAATAGTCAATTTAGTTTTCAATTAATATTAACAATTAATAATTATACAATATTTACTATTAGTCAAATAGTCATCAAATTGCCAAATTACTTTAACTCATTTAAACATCATAACCCCAGAAGGTAGGCTCTATTATAAACCTCATTTTCCTGTGAGGAACAAAGATATAGAGATAAGTAAATTACTTAGAATCATAAAGCTAAGTAATTCATAGGACCTGGCTGTAAACCCAGGTACTCTAGCTCAAGTTTGATTTTATTCATCATACCATAATCGGATATTTTAATCCAATCTGACATCTTTGTATTTTAATTGAGAAATAAAGTCCATTTACAATTATTGCAATTCCTAAGTTTTAACATGACTTTTCCTAATTATTCCACTTTAGTTATGTTTCTTCTCCTATCTTCTCTTCCTTTTAATCAGGTTTTCTTTATTTCTATTCTTCCTCTCTGCCAGTTTGGAAGTTTCCATTCTATTTATGTTCTAGTAGTTAGTATCCTTAAAATTTTTTTAAGATCATTATGTGACATACCAAAGTATAAATTTAAATACCTCTACCTTCAAGAACCTTAGAAATATCACTCCTCTTAAAGTATTCTTTCTCCCTAGTTAGTTTTAAGAACTTCTCTTTTACTATAGTATTCTGCAGTTTGACTGCTAACATGTCGGGGAGAGGTGACTTAAAGGATTTCGTTTTACTTCTTTTTTTCAGATATTGTACTTCCTGAATCTGAGATTCCTATCTTTCACAAATTATTATTTTGCATATTGTCTCTATCTAATTTTCTTCTGAGATTTCAGTCTTTCTCATTTTAATGTCACTTAACTTCTATATATTTTGTCTCTATTCACGTCTGTGCTATCTCAATTTTGTCTTCCACTTAATCTCTCTTCATTGTGTCTAATAGACATTTAACCCAACTGCAGAAATTTTAATTTCATTGACTATATATTTAATTTTCTGAAGTTCAAGTTGGTTCTTTATAAACATGACTGATCTGTTTTTATGATATCTTTAGTTGACTTTTGAGTCTTTCTTTTATGTCTTTAATCATTTTAAACTTACGTGGTTTTAATTTCTCTTTGAAAGGTCTAGGAATTTTATCTTAGTGTTTACTGAGTTTGCTACCTTCCATCCACACTACATTGTTTCCTTGTCTGTTTTATAATTTTCCATTTTAAGCTCACCTACATTGGAGCTTTACCTGTAATTGTAAGAATCTCTGTGCTGTCAGTATCTAGGCATGACCCTTCAGGGATTTTGGAGTTTTGCATTTGTTTTTGTTTCTTCCAGGCATTCTAGGAATATATCCATCCTGTTACTAATTTTTATATTAAATTTTGTTTTGATAGGATAGCACTGGGACAAGAAAATGTGGAAATTTAAAACTCAAAACCATGGCATAAGGCCACAGTTAGAAATTTTAGGAGAGACCATGTGTTCTGTTCTTACGTACTGGAAAGAATGTAAATGGAGATAAAAATATTTTATTTATAGTATTATTATTAAGATTAAATGATATCATGTATATAAATGATCTAATCAGTGCTGAAGGCCAAAAACATTGAAGTCACCCTTGAGTCTTCTGTTACTGTCATAGTGAATAACTAAATCCACCAAAAAATCCTTTCAAATAAAATCCAGCCACTTATTATTTCCACAGATATCACTTCGATCCACCTTCTCCTACCTGGATTACTCTCATCTGGTCTCTTTGTCCCCCTGTAGTCAATTCACAACAAAATAGCCAAAGCAATCCTTCCCAAATATTAGAGAGCATATCATACTTTTTGAAAATTCTCATGAGGTTTAGCATTTCATTCAGAGTAAAACCCAGTTTTTAACCCATTTCCTCTTTGCCCTGAGAAAACACGCCCACGGCGATTGCGGCTGCAGCATTTATACCAAATAACTGGCGGATTACAGTCCTAACTTTACCCCCTAAATTTGCCATATTTTTCCAATATTTTTCAGAGAGTTATATCAAAACAGGACTGAATCAGTTGGGACAGCTCATTTGAACAAAAAACAAATGCCAAATGACCTGAAAAAAAGGATTGCAAAGGGGACAACTGTACCCAAATCTGTGGTGAACTTACCCCATTGCAATGGTGTGACAAGAAGGAGGTGACAATGTTGCCAATATTCCACAATGATACTGTGATTGGACAACAGAAATAGGAAAAAAAACTAAGAAGCCATGTGTCATTGTGGATTATAACAAGAATATAGAAACAGTGGACTCAGCTGATCAAATGCTTACTTTTACCCAACTGAGCACAAAAGGCACAAGTTTGGTATAAGAAATTCTTTCACCACCTTTAAACATTACAGTGCTGAACTCCTACACCCTGTTCATAAGGACAATCCTGAGCACACTATCAGTCATGTGAACTTCAGACTGACAGTGACTGAAAGAATGCTGGAAAAGCATCACAAGCCAGGGCAGCAATGTCTTTGAGGTTGTCTGTGGACTGATGATGTCATTCCTCTTTGCCTGTCTAGAAGACATTTCTCCATGAGCTACCATCAACATTAGGAAAACAGAACTGCAAAGTTTGCTGCTTGTACAACAACAAAGATGGCAAGGAGATCTGTGAGAAACACGATTTTTTGTATGGAACATGATGTTCCACTTTGTGTTGTTCCATTCTTTGAAATTTACCACATGCAGAAAAAAAATTATTAAATACTTATCATCATATACATTTCTGCTACATTAGGATTCGAAAGACAAGTTCTGTTTAGAAATAACTCCAAGAACAGTTTTATATTTTATTTTCACATAGAAAACCAGTCAGATTTGCTTCAGCCCCAAAGAGCCTATTTATGTAAAATTAAATTAATGCTCGCAGCAAGCTGTACTTTTTTTCTAAACAAGTAATAGGTTAACAGATTCTATATGATCTGTCCTCCCGATCCCACTTTCAACTGTTTCACCTCATCTCCTATTATACTCATACAACTTGGCCTCACTATTTCTATGTCAGGCACACCTCAGCTTTAAGAGATTTGCAATGTCTAGTCACTCTGCTAAACTTCTCTTTCCCCACATTTCTATATAGATGACTCCCCAACATCCTTCAAGTTGTTGCTCAAATTTTACTTCCTCAATGAATTCAACTGGACCACCATATTTAATGTTGCAAAATACTCTTTTCCCATATTCCTGATTCCTCTCACCTGCCCTAATTTTCCCACAGCACTCATCACATTCAAGCATACTATAAAGATTATTTACTATGACTATTGTTTTCTTCTGCCCTCTCTGGTAAGAATGTATGTTCAGGAATATTTTTCAATTTTGTTTACTGCTGTATATCCAGCACCTGTCACGTGTCTAGTCCAAACTAAATATTCAACAAGTATTTGTTGAATAAATGTATATAAAAAAAGAAAATGCGCCAAATTCTTAAGCAATAGAAATGACAGAGTCATTGTGACTACATTTGAAGGTCTGTTCTGTTCCAGGCCTTGTGCTGGTCACTGGGAATACAAACATGAATAAATCAGTCCCTATTTTCATGGATCTTATAGTCAAGCTGGAGCAATAATTACACAGGTGGATCATTTCAATTCAAAACATCAAGTGTTCTGATGGAGAAATTCCCAGAAGAACAACATCCTAAGATGCTGTGCAAAAGTGAGTTATTATTATATCTACAATAGAAAAACATAAACTAATCCAAAAAAATTTCATGAAAATAGTCCATGAAAATTTCCAACAATGGATCTTTAAAACTGTCACAATTTTTTCTGTATTTGTCCACTGAATATTATTTTCAGAAGTCAGTCAACTTAAATAGCCTATGTACTTGACCTTTAAATGTTGGCTTATTTCCTTTGCATAAAACTTACACTATACAGTTCACTTGATTTTCCATAATAATGAAGTGCATATTTTCTTCTTTATTTTGGCCATTAGTTTCTTCTATATTCCAGGAATATAAAGGAGCTCTCCCTCAAAAATCTCTCTCTGAAGAGAAATATATAAGCTGTTTTCAAAAAAAAAAAAAACTGTAGGCCAAAAAAATAACGTATTTTTCTTTCTGCTTTCTAAAGGACTCTTTTTTATTCATTTATTTTTTTCATCAGATCTTTTATCTCACACTAGAGATTAAACTGAAAAATATCTTAAATTATCTAGGAAGTAGATAAGGAACAACAGATACTTTAACTAATATTTTGAATTAAAATGCCCATTGGAATGAGTGAATTGGGATTTAGAGGTCCTTGCAACTGACCTTCTGCAGCCTCTTTCAACTTTATGACTCTCTGAAAGAAGGAAACCCAAATTATACACATGAGTAACATTGGAATATTTTAAAAGATTAGGAGCCCCTGGAAATAAAAAGGAAAACCAAGAACCTCATTATGCTGGAAAATTAGCAAAGGTCATACAACTCTCCTATTCTGTCCAGTCTATTAACTTCCAAAATTTCACCTTCTAAAGAAAAGTAAGCACTCTGATTCAAGTAGTCAGGTTAGGAAGATCCTCTCAGAAAACAAAGTGCTCATCGATGCGAAAGAAATGACCTCTTTCTGGATATCATTAGAGCCCTAGATAGGGCAATTTACCAAATGGTGCCTGCTTCCCTAAAGGAGTTAAACTCTCCTTGGCAGATCCACTTTTTCCTGAGAACGTGTTTGTTTCCTTTAAAAAAAAAATTAAAAGGCTTTTAAAGCTGTGTATATGCCTGATCAAAAGACTAGAAAGGCAAAGGGACAGAAATCAATGTAGTCATCTTACATCACTACAGTGTGTTGCTGCCTCTACATTTAAATAATCACCAACAATGCAGAATCATAATTAGCTCTTCTTCCAGAAAGGATTGAAAGAAAAAGCTAGAAAATGCATGTTATTAAAAAGTCATCAGATTTGTATGGAAACACAAAAGACTCTGAACTGTCAGCTCCATCCTGAAGAAAAAGAACAAGGCTGGAGGCATCACTCTGCCTAACTTCAAATTATATCACAAAGTGACAGTAATCAGAATGGCATGGTATTGGCAACAAAACAGACACATGGACCCAATGAACAGAATCGACAGTCCAGAAGTAAACCCATATTTACACAGACAAATAATTTTTGACAAAAAAAGCCAAAAGCATATGGTGGAGGAAAAAAAGCCTCTCCAATAAATGCTGTTGGAAAAACTGAAAAGCCACCTGCAAAAGAATGAAATGAGACAGTTGTTTATCACTACACACCAAAATTAACTCAAAATAGATTAAAGACCTAAATATAAGACCTGAAAAAATAAAATGCATAGAAGAAAACATAGGAACTAAACTCAAGCACCTTGGATTTAAAGAGGATTTTATGAATTTGACCTCAGAAGCAAAGGAAGTAAACATTAAAATAAATGAATGGGACTACATCAAACTAAAAAGCTTCTTCTCGGCAAAAGAAATCATCAACAAGGTAAAAGGTAAAATCATCTGAAGGGAAAAATATAATTGTAAGTGATGCCTCTGATAAGGGCCTAAAATCCAAAATATACAAAGAATTCATACAACTCAATAACAAAAAAAAAAAAAAAACAAATGATCCGATCAAAAATGGGCTAAGGATCTGAACAGACAATTCTCCCTAAAGGACATATAAATGGCAAACAAATATATAAAAGGATGATCAACATCACTAGCTATTAGGAAAATGCAAATCAAAACCACAATGAGATACCATCTCATACCTCTTAGAATAGCTACAATCAACAGGACAAGTAATAACAAACGTTGGAGAGGATGCATGGAAAAAGGAACCCTCATACACTGCTGGTGGGACTACAAATTGGTACAACCACTATGGAAAACAGTATGTAGGTTCCTCAGAAAACTAAGAATTGATCTACCATATATGATCCTGCAATCCCTCTACTGGGTATTTACTCCAAAGACTTGAAAACCCATAACAAAAGATATTTGCACACCGATGTTCAAAGCAGCACTATTCACAGTGGCCAGGACATGGAAGCAACTAAAATGTCCTATGATAGATGATTGGCTAAAGAAGCTGTGGTACATATATACAATGGAATATTACTCAGCCATAAGAAGAGATAAAATACTGCCATTTGCGACAACATGGATGCACCTTGAGATAATTATGCTAAGTGAAATAAGCCAGACAGAAAAAGTTGAAAATCACATGATATCACTTATATGTGAGTTATAAACCTGAAAGCAACAAATGAACAGGACAAACAAACAGACTCTATAGTCTATGGACATAAACTATAGACTAGTGGTTACCAGAGGACTATAGAGTAGTGGTTACTAGTGAGGTGGGGTAGAAGGGGAGAGGTACATGGGGTAAAGGGGGCCAAAATAGGAGGGATAGGAGAAGGATGAAGTGGGTAAAGGGGATCAAATATATGGTAGCTGAAGGAAACTGGACTTTGGGTGGTAAACGCACAGTAGAATATTTGTATGTCAAATTATAATAATGTACATCTGAAAATTATATAATTGTATTAACCAATGTTACCCCCAATAAACTTAAATACACACACACACACACACACACACACACACACACACACACACACAGAATATAGCAGAGGGGAGACAAACTTAATAAAAGTCTTGCTGAAAAAAAAGAAAATGCGTGTCATTGCATGAATATCCTCAAAAATATACACTCTCTAAGAATGAAATTAAAACTAATACTGAATCCAGCAATAAGTATCTCCAAATACAGTGATGCAGTAATACATTCTGGCTACCAAAAGACACTAAAGAAAACTGGTATCTCTTTGGTTTAATCATGAAATGTTCATTGAGCACTTGCTATGTAGCAGGGATTCTGCTATTCACTAGTTATTCTAATTTGTTAGCATGTAATAGTTATTAAAAGCACAGTTATTACTAGTTATTAAAGTGAACCCTAGAATAAGACTGCCTACTCCTCTTTAGATGTGTAGCTTTGGACTAGAAATTGTGCCTCAAATGTTCCAATTGTAAACTCATAAAATTGTTTAAGGATTAAATGAGATGGTGCATGCAGAAAGGTGAGAACAATTTCTGGTGCATAGTGAATAGGGGTAAAAGAGGCTATCAATCAATTGAGGAAAACTAACAAATAAGAAATTATAATAAAACAGTAAGAATCATAGTCAAGATATGTGAAATGTGCTACTAGGGGTTACAAGGCTGGCAAAGAGTAAACAGAAGTAAGAGACGAGTTATACTTGAAGGATGTGTAGGAGGCTTACAAATGCCAAATGGAAGAAGGCAGAAAGAGCATTATGTGAAAGGGCACAGAGCAATGAGACAGGAAATCTAGGCCAGGAAAGTGCCAGTATAGCCAGGGTCCAATAATGCAAGGAATACCAGGACATGAGAATGAAGAGGTAAATTAAAGAAATGGGGAGACATTAGAAGATTTTAAGCAAAAGAGTAGCACATCAAATTTCATTTCAAAAAGATTTACCTAGGAGTAGTGCAAAGATAAAATGAAAGACTTGTAGAAAGCTTGATATAGAAACAGTAATAAAACAAAGAAACATGTTACAATGGGTAAAGCAAGAATTGATGAGGACTCATGTGAAGCAGTAAGAAGGAATCCATGGTATTTTTTAAGGGATAAACTCTTCTTCCCCATTTGATAATATTATTTAAATGTCTGATTAACTTTCATGGGAAAGAAGGGAAATAACAGTCATATTAATGAAAAATAGTAATATTGAAATGTCCTTTCAGCAAAAAAACAGTGAGCCTATCTTAGATATATGTTCATAATCAACACAGAACCTGAAGAAAGAGTTGGATGATGATTTGGCTGGTTTGGTCTAGGTAACCAAAGGTCTTTCCAGCCAAACATAGACATACAAATATTCTGAGAAGCAAATGAAGCTTAAGCTTTAATACTCCTCATGTACAAGGGAAGGGCCCTTATGAAGACTAGGAGTTGCAGAGAGTATGGTATGAAAGAAAAACAAGACTGTACTTCTTTGAAGCATTTCTGGTAAACAGCCTAAAGAAATCTCAGCAGAAAATGATGTGAATCCCCAAGGTGCCAGCAATTTATTTTAATGTCCTTTCTTTATATTCATAATTTTGTGCAATTTTTATTAAATAAGACCCTCTGAAATTACATAAGCTTCAGAGCATACAAAACTTAAAATGGCCCTTGCTTCCAGCCCTGGGCTTCTGTGGCATCAAGAAATAGAACTGTAGTACAACTTGTGTAGTTGAGAGCATATTTTCATCTTGATCTACAAGAATTGGTTTTCCAAGTAAACAAACAATATTATTTCCTTAAAATATATTAGGAGCTATTAACTAGCAATTAAATATTAAACACAGATGAATAAATAATCTTTTATATCTCAACTTTCAATGATGAATAAAAATAGTACTTAAAAATTGAGCAACATTTTCAAAGTCATTCTTCTTCAAAGAATAAAAATACTTTCTGACACATACTTTTAAATGTATGTACTATTGATTAAAATGGCAGCCAAAAGACCTGGTTATAGCTCTGGATCTATCATTGATTATCTCTGTGACCTTGGGCTTATGGCAGGATTACTGCCTCTTGTAACTGAAAGATTTTCACATCATCTTCTCTTGCTTCTCAACTAATCTTTTCTTATTCAGTCTGTAACAACAAATTCCTAAGTGGTCTTCATGCCTGTACTCTCTAATCACATGAAGGCCCTCTCTCCACCCTCATATGTTCCAATTTCCACAGATCTACTTTTGATGGGTTTTCTACCATATAAAAAATTAAATGAAAAATCAGTCTGCCACAAAAAGCCTCTATAATTTGTCCTTTATAGGCCTGGGCAATTTAAACTATCACTGAAATTCCTGTTTCTTTATACACAGGTTTATTTATGTTCCACAACCATACATTGTCTTGGCACATTTACTCAAGCTATTCCCATAGTTTGGAGCCCTTTCGTCATCTGTGGCTTTTTATCAGAGCCTTCAAGGCCTTGGTCAACAACAACCTTTTCCAAGATAATTCCCAAAATTTAATCTTTCCCTATCATCTTCTCAAATCATTTTCTTTTTCCTTCACTTATAATGTCTACCACATGGCAAAGTGCATAAAGACTCTAGCAGTTAATCAGATACATGTTTCAAATCTTTGCTCTACCACTCACTAAGCTGTATAACCTTGAAAAAGGTATTTAAACTCCATGAAATTCAACATTTACTAAGTGGATCATGTGCATATGGTGTCTTCTATATGCAAGCAAACCAGTAGAAATTCAGTGAAGAGGAAGCAGAATAACTCATCAAGCTTCCAGGTCTAAGACTCAGAGTCAACTGTGCTTACCAGAGAAGCTCAATTTTTCTTAGTCAGTGGGGTGAGGGTAGAGTAGAAATGAGGGGTAAGAGACCACACAATGGCTTTCACAACTAGTAATAAGGTAACATTTAGTTTCCCATTTGGTTTTTTTCTTTGGGATTTTAATATTCTCAGCAAGTAGCCCAAGAAAGGGGGAGGACTGAATGGTATGATTAATGAAAGAAATTCCACTCTAGACTAATAAGAATGTGAGTCACTCTCCTTTGCTCTCATTTCTAATGGAAATGTTCAAGAAGTACTTCCTGAAAGTAGGTAAAACTTATATATGAAACATCTTAGTTCTCTTGTTCGGAAAGTAAACTAACCAACTTTTATCTTTCATGATAAAATATTCACTTAAATATTTGTTGAGTATAAATTATAGGTCAACATATAATTATTGTCATGATTATGACAGTGAACAATACAGACACAGTCCCTGTCCTTGGGTTCTTAGGTGCATATGGAGAAGATAAACATTAATTGAATCACTTCAAGTATGATAAGAGTTACAAAAAAGAGATATATCCCTGGTATAATAGAAGCATACAATAAGAGAACCTAATCTAGTTTATAGGATGAAAGTAGATAACTCTTGTTTCTTAGTGTTATGGATTGGTTGTGCCCACCTCCATCAAATTCATATTTTGAAAATCTATCCCTCAGTGTGTCTTTACTTGGAGATTGGGCCTATAAGAAGGTAATTAAGGTTAAACAAAGTCTTAAGAGTAGGGCCCTGATACAATAGGATTAGTGTTTCCATAAGAAGAGATATCACAGAGGTCAAGATTTCCTTCTCTCTCTTCCTCGCCGTCTCCCTCCTCCACCCCTTCTCTATCTCCCTCTCTCCTACCTTCTCCCTCCTCCCTCCACATGCACAAAGAAAGGCCATGTGAGGACACAGTGAGAAGAGGGCCATCTACAAGCCAAGAGAGGGCTCTCACCAGAGACTGACCCTGCTAGAACTTTGGAACTCTGATCTGGACCAGATCTGCTCCAGATCTGTGAGAAAATAAATTTCTGTTGTTTAAACCATGCAGTCTATAGTATTTCATTATGGTCGCCTGAGTAGACTAAGGCACTTAGAATCTAAAAATAGGGCAGTAGGAAGAGAAGTGCTTGCTTTTATTATTTACCTACCAAAGTAACATTTTCTCTTCCTTTCAAAATATAATGGACTTCATCATGTGAGGCTCTAGGCTAATGCTTAGTTTACAAGAAAGATGTATCTTTGTTAATATATGTATCTCTATGGATTAATCTTTGCCACTCTCATAACATTTGGTGGAGCACTTTAAAATTTAGAAGTATTAATAAATGCTTGCTAAATTCATTTCTAAACTTTTCCGACTACAGGTCTTTTCCAATCAATAAAGTGAAAATGTATCATTAAGGTAATAGTAAAGTAAATTATCCCAAATCTCCACTGCTTTATAACAATAAGCATTTACTTTTAAGCCTATATCTTTGTAGACTGAGTTTGGTTTATCTACACTGGGCTGGGCAGCTCTGCTTAGGCTACAGGTAAGGTTGGGCTTGGTTCTAGTATGAGGTTGCATCAAGGTATCTTCTAAATGTCTTCCATCCACCTATTTTCATGGCAAATCATCAACATACTAAAGCCAACCCAAACTATACAAAGCATATTTAAAGTTTCCATTTAATCATATTCATTAACATTTTATCCATTAACAAAGAAAGTTAAGTGACAAAACCCAAAATGAAGAAAGAGGGAATTTGAGACTAGGGGAAATGACAAGAAATGATGTGGACAGATTTTAAAGGACCTTATAAGCCAGGATGAGAAATACGGGAGTGAGGTGATATTAAGGAAAATTAAATAGGAAAGTAATGTGTTAAATTATCAGAATTATACTCAGCTGGTAGAGTAGAAGAATGACTGGCAGGGTAGGGGTAGAGAGTTGCTGGCAGAGTTCAAATATGAGATGATAGAAACCCAAACCAAAGCAGTGGCAGTGTGAATGAGAAGATGAGGATGTTAACAGACTTGTAAATATAATTCACTTATATTTTGATTGAAGGAATACAAAGGTCAAGTCTTTCTGAGTTTCAAGTGACAGAGACTCAACTCCAGTCAACTTAAGCACAAATGGGAAGCTGTCAGAAACAAAAGAAAAACATCAGAATCCAGTACAACAAAGACCTCAGGGATAAGTACAGGGTCTTTAAATGCTGTTTGCATTCTTTCTCCTTCTCTCATTGATGTTAGTTCAGTTATTCTCTTCTACTGTACATTAACTTATACCACATGAAGGAGTAACGGGGCCACAGAAAGCCCCTAATCACATTCTTCCAGCTGTATGACCCTAAAGGCAAGAAAGTGCCTCTCTCCCTATTTACAATATTTTTTTAAAAATCTTGAGGAAGGTTCTGACTGGTACAAACTTGGGTCACATGCTCACCTCATAACCAGTCGAGTGGCCAGGATACCATAACTCATTCTAGTTACCTGCTGACACCCTTAAACAACAGTATATAATCTGTGATCAGTAGGAGAAGTAGAT
Organism: Macroglossus sobrinus; assembly: GCA_004027375.1. Lineage (NCBI taxonomy): Eukaryota > Metazoa > Chordata > Mammalia > Chiroptera > Pteropodidae > Macroglossus > Macroglossus sobrinus. The sequence goes on along the minus strand of PVKZ01000382.1, from coordinate 323,654 downwards.
GAACATATATCATTCAACCAGTCACATCAATTTCTATCAACCACAAAGAAAGTAAGAAACTAGTTGAGGGTGAATAGTTGAGAGTTCCAGCTTGGTGACTAGCTCAGTGATGCATTAACTATAACAGGGAGTACAGGAAGAGAAGATGGTATTAAGAAAATCTTTTTTTATGTCAAATTTGAGGAATCTATGGATCATTTGAAAGGTTATATTCAATAACCACTGATTTTTTTTTCTTTGCACAAGATTGGTACTATATAAAATATATATGACAATAGCAATTCATGATTTAGAAAAAGTCTAAAATTTCATTTCTGTATTTCAAATAAAACCATTAAATCCAGGGAACTTCTTTTTCCATAGTAAAGACTACTTGAAAATAATGTTCTAAGATTCTCTGAACATACTTTGGCAGAAATATGAGCCAATTTGAAGTTCCAGAAATATCTCTTGAAATTCATATAGTCAGCACTATGTTTATAAAAGAGTAAAACAATGCTACATCTTAGGTAGACATAACACGTATCTATCAAACACAAGATGGGCTGTCCTGATTGCAGGTCTGTCACAGAGATTAATAAACCATTAAATTTTCTGCTTTCTCGGAATATCAGGAGCACTGCTTACAAACAGAAAATTTTGTTGATTCCATCTTGGAAACCAACAGTCCAAATCTTCTGAAATAATATGCAAGTTATCTCACAAAAACTCCAAGTATTTGAGACTACAGAGGTTCTACCAAGCAGACTTAAACATTTTGGCATTTTATTATCTATAGCCATATTCCTCAAGGTGAAATAATGTTTCCTGAAACTCTCCATTTTGTGGTTCAATTAGATATTTACAGCAACAGTGAAGGAGAAAAAATGTATTAAAAAAGGTTTTTTGCATAGCCACTCAAATCAAAACTGACAATTTACCTTGATGCAAGAATAAATAATAAAGCCTGCGGGTTTTATTAATCCCAAAGTAATTTTCAAGTTGCACAAAATGTTCTTTCTCTGCAGATATATGAAAGTTTTACCTCTCCTGCCCTATACATTTAGTCTTCATAAAATATTCAACATGTTGCTTCTAACGTCAATAAAAAGTATCTGTTACTGGAAGAAGGAAAATCCATTTTGTAAAATGATAGGAAGATTACCCAGCATAATTATAATTAGCAGGGGGAAAAAGGCACAAAAAGAGAGACATTAAGCAATTTGAAGATCTTCTTAAGCCACAAACTGTGTTTTCCTACAGGGAATTTTTAAGATGATAAATAGACCTTGAGGGTCTTAGATAATCCTGAGGCAATATAAAAAATAAAAAAAAATTTTTTAAAGGTCAAACATACTGCTAAAAGGCACTACTATCTTCAGAATAATAATTTATCAGCCAGCTTGCAGCATCTCCTTATTTACAGCTATTGGTCCCAAAGGAAGTACACTTGAGTTTGGGCCACTATTACTTTATGAGTTTGCCAGGAATGATACAGGAAACAAATTTGTAATTGTGTGTCATTCCCAACTCAGAAACATTAGCCGAGGCTTTTTCTTTTGGTGTGGAAGAAGGGGGAAGTGAGATACAAAGGAGAGGGAGAAAAAATGGAAAGAGAAAGGAGCCCAACAATAAACAGCCATCTTCAGTTATGGTCCTAATAAGCACCCAAGAGGGGTTCTTAAGAAGACTTAGTTACAAGTATAGTTTGGAAGATTCAAGGATTATCCAGATCATCTGTCCATTCACAGCTCAGGGGCCTTACCCCCAGTCAGCTCCAAAAATGCTTGTTTCAAAGAGGTGGGCTTGCCTCTCCAATTTAGACTATTAAAAAATCTCTGCATGGGTCACTGATTAGCAACAAAATGTCAAATGTTTCCCTATCCACCTAGGACACCTCCATATTGTCTGTTTACTTATAGAAGCCTAATCTGCCTCTCTTCCTTCAGAAAAAGTATACACCATGATAAATGGGGGAGGGTAGAGAATTAAACCTTATCTAAGAACCTCAATAATCTGTTGTTGGAAATATATGTGAATAGAAGTAGCAGAGGCAATCTTTGTCTTTTAAAGAGGCAGTTTTTCAAAAAGAGAATTAAAGAAGTGCTCCTCTGTTTTCATCAATATGCTGCCAGGTTTTGAGATACTATTTTTCATCCAAACAATAAAAATTTTGACAAGTAAACAACAGAAATTCACTAATACACTTACAGCTGCATTTCAACCTATATAAATTCTTTAAACAAAAACAACCAAAGAACAGCCTGGCCTAGCAAAATTTTTTCATCATTTGAGCCTCGTATCGAAGATAATTAAGAAAGAATTTATATTTCTACTAAAAATTTTTGACATTTAAATTTTAAAAAATGAAAACCCAGATTAGAAGATAAAGATCAATATGTGAATTTCAAGAGTTGAAAAACAGGAAAGAGGCTTTTTCTCCAACTTCATTCTTGAGATCAAGAAAAAAAAAGAATTTTTGATTATTTTATTTCTAAAAAAATGTTAAGTGTGTGTGAAAGGGGAGAGGGGAAAGAATTTGATATCAGAAGACTCAGATCTAAACTCCAGCTTAACTAGCAGCAATATGTATTTAAGGGGAGTGTAAAAGGAGAGATTATCATACAATGAAGGGATGATAAATACTTAAACTAAGACAGTAGTAGTGAGAATTGGGACAGGGGGAGGACATAAGTGGCAGACATTTTTGTAGACAGAATTAATGGGATTTATTAGTGATTGAAGGTGAGTAAACTGAGTATCTTCCATTTGCTCCTCCAGATCCACTCTCCATCTTCTCCACCCTGTTTTGTGCTCTAAAAGGTGGATCTCTATGGACTACCGCAATGGGCTGCCTTCTCTCTAACTTCTAGTTAAGTTTGATTAACAGAAGGCACCACTCAAAATAAAGGACAATAAAATAGTGAAGTCGGAGTATTTGTTCTCTTGGCTCCCTCATTGCCTGGTCACAAGTTGTTGGCTGTGTTGTTCTACTGAACACCACAGCTCCTGTCAGCTATCTTTCTGCATTTAGTTTTGCCTACACCTCCTCGTAATCACATCCTCTACATTCTCTTAAAGGCCTAGGAGTGATTATAGCTCTCTGTTACTAGCTATCCAAAGGCCTAAAATCCCATGTTGGTTTCCCTAAATCCTACCCACACCTTTATAAATTATCCAAAATTACCTAATTTAAACAAGCCATTTGTTTCTTGCCATGATCCAGATCAATAAAGTGGGACAGTTTATAAACCATATGCACTGTGCAAAAGGTTCCTTCACTTAGTTGCTTTGTAAACTGAAGAAACTATGTCAGATTGTCTGTTACACAGGAAGTAACCAATTAATATTTTCTGAATCAATTTAATACAAATTGCACAGTTAAGGCTCAGGGTCAAGCCTTGAAATAAAGAAAAATTAAGAGAGGAGTTGTGAAACTTATCAATTAGATATCTAGGATTTAAATAAGAACATATAAGCAATAAAAGAAATCAATCATTTCTAGAAGTTCTTTGGTTAATTATTAAAAACATTTTATTCAAAAAAGAATTCTAATTACATACAGCCCTTTATAAAGGTGAAAAATGATAAGTATTAACCTTCAAAACTCATACCTTGAAAATTATAAAAGTGAAACTAGGAATTCTATGGCCAAATGAGGAGAAAGGCAAATCTTCTAAAAAGCAAATGTATAAACAACACAAGGTAACTTCAATAAGATTAACAGCTGACTTCCCATAGGAGCCAAAAGAGGCCAGAAAACAGTGGCATGACATATTCAGAAAGCTGAAAGCAATTCTCAACAATTATATATCCAGGAAAAACTATCCCTCAAAAGTCAAGGAAAAATAAGAACATTCCCAGATGTATAAAGACTGCGAGAATTAATTGCCAGTAGACATGCCTTGTAAGAAATATTCAAGGAAGTCCTTCAGGCAGAAAGAACATGATACCAGATGGTAGAGCCAATCCACAGTAAGAAATGATGAACACCAGAAACAATAAGCATGTAGGTAGAGATTATGTTTTTCTCATTTCTTCTCCTCTCTAAAAGATAAAATTGTATAAAGAAATAATTATAACACTACATTTTTGGATTTTTAAACATATGTAGACATAATACACATGACAATAGCACAAAAAAGAAAGAAAAGAAAAGGTTATATTAGAGAAAAATTTCTATTATAGTTTATAAGAAATAGTTTTTAGTTTTCTTAACTAGATTATGATATTTAAAAGACATATTGTAATCCCTAGAGAAACCACTAAGTAAAATAACTCAATCTATACAGTAAAAAGTAGCAGGAAGGAGGGACAGGGACCCAAAAAAGACAGAAGATATATAGAAAGCATACAGTAATATGAAAATATAAATTAACTATAACAGTAATTATATTAAATATAGATGGTTGAAACACTCCAAAAAAAGGCAGAGACAGTCAAACTGGATTTTAAAAAAGCAAAATCCAATTCTACATTCCATACAAGAACCACAAATTATATTCTAAGATACCAATAGGTTGAAAGTAAAAAGACAGAAAAACAAATAATAAACATAAGACATAAAATTACTATGTTATTATCAGACAAAACTGACTTTAATAAAAGAAACATCAAGTCAAAGGACATTCTCAAATGATAAAAGGGTCAATACATTAGTAAGATGTAAGGATGAGAGATGTTTTTACACCTAATCTCAATATACATAAAGCAGAAACTGACAGAATTTTCAGGAAAAAAAAATTTAAAAATTATAGTGAATGATTTTGCATCCCTACTCTCAATAATTGATTAAATATTATTAGAAATTGGCAAAGATATAGGTTTGAATGACGCTATCAACTAACTTGACCTAACTTACATATATAAAACACTTCAACTAATGACTGCACCCATATACATATTATTTTCAAGGGCACATGATACATTCCTCAAGTTAAATCATATTCTAGGCTATAAAAAATTAAAACAAATTTGAAAGGCCTAAAATTATAAAAAGAGAGTTCTCTGAAAAAATAGAATTAAAATCAACAAAATGAAAACTGAGAAAAATGCACAGTTATAAACACAGTTTTAAATAACTAAAGGATCAACGAAAAAATTGTAATGAAAAGTAGAAAATATTTTAAATTTAATGGAAATAAAAAACATAAAAATTTATGTGGCTATTTATAGCTATAAATTCCAATATCAGACAAGAAGACAGCTTTCAAATCAATAATCTAGATTCCACTTTAAGAAATGAGAAATAAGATCAAACAAAACACAAAATGTGCAGAAGAAAAGAAATAATAAAGCATTACCAAAAATAAATAACATTTTAAGATAACAATAAAGTCAATAAAACCAAAATTTAATCCTTTAAAATGGGGAAAAAATGAAAAACCATTAGCTAGACTAGTAGTCCGTAAATTACAAACTATAAATCAAATCTGGACCACTGTCTGTTTTTATAAATAAAGCATTATTGAAACACAGCACACTATTCACTTACATATTGTTTATAGCTACTTTTTTGATACAATGGCAGAACTAAATAGTTGTGAAAGAAACCATTGGGCCCACAGAATCAAAAATACTAAGTATCTGACCCTTTACAAAAAAAAAAAATCGTTGCTATCCTGAGGTATACTGAACAAGAAAAAAAGAGAAAAAAAAAGTTGCCAAAATCAGAAATGAAAAATGACATATTGCTACTGACCCTACAGAAATTAAAATGATTATAAGGAAATATTATGAACAATTATATGCCAATAATTCAACAATTTAGATAAAATTTGTTGTCTCTACAAAGACAAAAATTACCAAAACTATCTCAAGAAGAAATAATCTGAATACAACTGTAACAAGTAAAAAATTGAATCAATAATTTTAAATCTTCCTGCAAAAAAAATTCAGGATCAGATGCCTTCAGTAGTAAATTCTATCAAATAAATAAAGAAGAAATAATACCAATACTTCCCAAAATCATCTAGATAAAAGATGAGGAAACACTTCTGAAATCATCTTATGGGGTAGTATTACACTGGTAACAAAACCAAAAACTGACATCACAAGAAAACTACTAATATCAGTGTCCTTCATAACCACAGACTCAAAAATATTAAACAAAAAAATCGCAAACTAAATCCAGCAAAATATCCAAAGGATTATGTACCATGCCTAAGTAGAATTCATCCCCGGAATGCAAAGTCAGTTTCATAACCTAACATCAATCAGTATAATACACCATATTAGTTTTTTTATTTTAAAAAATAAATGTATTAAACATATGTATATAATATATAATATTTTAATAATGGATCAAATACGATATGAAGTATCAATAAAACTAACTATTGAACTCCTCTTTTTCAAATCATTTTATATTACTTTGAGTTAAAATAAATAAAGGAAACAAATAATAAAAACATATCCTAATACATCATAACAAAAATTAAGGTACTTCAAAAAATTTCCCGTTATATCAACTATGGGGTTCCGAAGTTATTTTCTTTTAATGCATAAATCCAAATTATACATTTAAGTACTTATATTGAAGATTATACAATGTTCTACTGTCTTCTCTGCTTTCAAGCCCACTTCAGTGCTGAGCTCACCTAGTATTTTTAAAATATAAAAACCATATGACCATCAGAATAAAAAAAAAGCACTTGACAAATTCAATACCCAATGGTGATCAAAACTCTCAACATACTATGAATAAAGGATAACTTCTTCAAACTGATAAAGGCATCTATATAGAACTACTGCTGATATTATATATAATGGATAAGTACTAACAGCTATCCCCTAAGATAAGGAACAAGACAAAGATGTTAACTCTTGCCATCAATATTCAATATTTCAGTGCTAGTGCAATGAGACAGAGATAGAGAGATAGAGACAGAGAGATAGAAACAGAAGATGGAGAAAAAGAGGAGAAGGAAGAACAGGAGAAGAAGATAAAGGAAGGCAGAGGAAGGAGTTGGGATGAAGGAAAGAAAAAAAAAGGTATGTATATTGGAAAGGAAGAATTAAAGATGTTCTTGCTCGTAGATGATGTGATCTTATATTTAGAATACCCCAAAGAATCCAACAAAAAGTACAAACATTAATAAATGAGTTTAGCCATGAAATCTGAGATCAATTATAAAATTCAATTGTATTCCTACAGACTAGCCAAAAAAAATGGAAATTGAAATAAGTTAAAAATTCAACTCAGAAATATCAAAAAGAATAAAATATTCAGAAGTAAATTTAACAAAAAAAGTGCAAGACTTGTATAATGAAAAATATTAAAAGTTGTTTAGAGAAATTAAAGAAGATCTAAATAAATGGAATTGAAGGGCCATTTTGTCAATATTCTAGTTCTGTCCCTAAATTAATCTGTAAACTTAATTCAATTTCTAGCAAAATCTCAGTAAGATATTTGATAGAAATTGACAGGTTGATACTAAAATCTGTATAGAAAATCTGTATGAAATAATCTAAAAAAGCAGATAGTTTTGGAAAAGAATAATAAAACTAGAGGATTTTTACTCATTTCAAATATTATTGTAAAGCTACAGTAAACAAAACATTTTAGTGTTTGCACAAGGATAGACATATAGATCAACGGAACACCTTTCGTATTTGAGAAATAGATCCTCTAATTTAAGGCAAATCGAGTCTTCACAAATATTCAAGTCAATTCGATGCGAAGAGGATAATCTTTTCAAGAAATGGTGCTGGAAATTTGCATATCAACATTTAAAAAAATCAGTTACACCTTTATTGTCCTTAATGGACAAAAATGTCCATTTCCTATTCCCTAGAACCTGTGAATATGGCAAACATATAGCAAAGGAGACTCTGAAGGTGTGATTAAAATAAGATCTTGATAAGGAAAGATTATCCTAGATAATCTGTGTGTAATCAATGCAATCAAAAGGATCCTTATAAGATAGAGAGAAAGGTAGAAAAAAAATTAAGATTCTACATTGATGACACTGAAGAAGGAGGAAGGGCACATGACATAAAGAATGTAGTTGACCTAAAATAATGGAAAAGGCAAGAAAATGTATTCTCTTCAAGAGTCCCCAGAAGAAATTCCCTACCAGCACCTTTATTTTATCCTAATAACAGCCATTTCAGACTCTTCCCTCAAAAACTGTAAGATAACAAATTTGTATTATTTTAAGCCACTAAGTTTGCAACATTTTTTATACCAGTAATAGAAAACTAATACACTTACTTAACAAGACACACAAAGATGAACTAAAATGAATTATAGACATATAGTAAAAGTCATAAATTTTTAAGAAGAAAATATGGGGGAAAATTTTTTGTGATCTTAGGTTGGGCTAAAAGTTGTTAGCTTTAGCACCAGAAGTAATGCATTAAAAAAAAACAGTGATAATTGAATTTCATCAAAATAATGAAAAGATATAAAGAAATATGAAGAGATAGAAATTATATTTTAAAGAACCAAATAGTTCTGTGGTAAAAAAAAAGAGTACAACTCAAATGAAAAAAATATACTAAAAAAATATCTACAGCAAGGCAGACAGATGAAAGAAGCAGAAAACTTAAAGATAGTTCAATTGAGATGTCCAGTTTGAAGAATGCAGGAAAAAGATGATGAAAAATAGAGACTCAGAGACCTTTAAGACCAATCACACAGCATGCACATAATGGGATTCTTAGATGGCTGACAGATAGAGAAAAGGACAGAAAGAATATTGAAAAAAATAATATCCTAAATCTTCCCAAATTTTATAAAAATCATTAATCTACACATCAAAGAGATTCAAAGAAATCCAGTAGGATAAACTCAGAGATATACACTTAGATCTATTACAATTACACTATGTATGGTTATATGGCCAAAGACAAGAAAAGAAATGGAAAGAAAAGTGACTCATCACTTACAAGGAATCCTCAATAAGAATAACAACTGATTTCTCATCAGAAATAATGGAATCTGGAAAGCAGTAGGATAACATTGAGAGCTGAAAGAAAAGCTTTCAACCAAGAATCCTACATAGGCAAAACGTTCCTTCAATGAAGAAGAAAGTAATACATTTCCCAAGAAAACCAGAAACAAAACAGAGGGAATTTCTCACTAGCAAACTTGCCTTACAAGAAATACTAAAAAGAGTCTTTCAACTGAAATGAGAAAGGACACTAGATAATACTTTAAATCCACAAGAAGAAATAAAGTACACAAGCAAAGGTAATGAATTAGATAAGTCTATATTTAGAATTTAAAAAGACTAAATATATTTTGCTTGTAACTCTTTTCTATCTGGATTTAAAAATAATTGTAAAAAGCCATAATCATAAATATGTATTCATGGGCACGCATGTAGAAAGATTATATGACAATAACAGCACAAATAAGGCAGAGGGAACAAAGCAATACATAACTAAGTTTTTGTATTGGAACCATAAGATTAGCCACAGCTATCTTAAGAAAGAACAGAGTTGTAGGCACCATGCTACTTGATATAAAACTATACTACATGGCTATAGTATTCAAAACAGCATGGTACTGGCTTGAAAACAGACACCAGTAAAACAGAATAGAGATCCCAGAAATAAACCCAGAAATAGAGAGCCTAGAAATTATATGGTCAATTAATCTATGACAAAGGAGGCAAGAATATATAGTAGAATAAAGACAGTCTATTCAATAAATAATTTTGGAGAAACTAGACAGATATATGCAAAAAAAATGAAACTAGATAACTTTCTTACACCATATATGAGAATAAACTTAAATAGATTAAAGACTTAAATATAAGACCTGAAACCAAGAAAACCAGATGAAACTCCTAGATGAAAACTTAGGAAGTGAACGCTCAGGCATTGCTCTTAGTAATATTTTTTCTAATGTATCTCCTCAGGTAAAAGAAACAAAAAAAATAAATAAACAAATTGGACTACATCAAACTAAAAAGGTTTAGCACAGCAAGAAACAAATCATCAACAAAACAAAAGACAACCTACTGAATGGGAGAAGACATTTGCCAATGATACATCCAATAACAGATTAATTTCCAAAATATGTAAGGAACTCATATAACATAACAACAAAAAGCAAAAAAATCCAATTAAAAAATAGATATGAATAGACATTTCTCCAAAGAGGACATACAGATGGCCAATAGACATATAAAAAAGATGCTTAATGTCACTAATTTTCAAGAAAATAAAAATTAAAATGACAATGAGCTATTACTGCACACCTGTCAGAATGGCCACCATCAGTAAATCAACAAACAAGTGATGGTGAAGAAGTGGAGATAACGGAAATCTCATGCACTATTGGTGGAACTGCAAACTGGTACAGCTACTATGAAAAACAGTATGGATATTCCCCCAAAATTAAAAATAATAATTAAAGAAAGACATGAATATTAAAGGTAAAATTCAAGAGAATTATTTCCTCTGAGGAAGGAGGGAGATGTGAATTAGTAATAATGAATAGAAAACCCATAAAATACAATCTGAAGCAAATATGTAAAATTCTAAGGTCCAATAAGATATTAAAGTATTAAAAATAAGATTTATAAACATTACTATAAAAAGATAACTTCAATATATTAAGTATAAACATATTAAGTGTATTTTTTAAATTCTTGGCAAGAAAAACAAATCAGTGTAAGGTTAATTTTAAATATGATCTTTTGAAATAAACCCTCCACCTCACTCCTTCATTCTGCTTTAAGTAAATCCCTACTGTAGAATTTCTCCATATCTCTGCAATATTATTCTATCAATCTAGAATACCTTATCTATTTAGTCAAGCTGGAAATTTTACTTCATAAATACTTCCTAAATATTCAGCTAAATGGCAGCTCTTTTACATAGCCTTTCCAATTTTAACAACCCACCTCCAGGACAATTAGTTTTGTAGTATAGCTCTGTGCTTACCTCTATCATGAATTTTAATCATCCATTTGCATCTGTAAATTCTCAAAAGAATCACATCTGATTCTTCTCCAAAACATCAGAACTTAGCACATGCCTGGTACATAAGAGACACTCAGAGAATATTTTATATATGATAAATGAACTACAACTGCTGAAGGAACATGGCTATCCATGTCAATCAGTCATAGCCAATAAGAATAAAATCCAAGTGTCTGGAATCCTGTCATCACAAATTCTCATTACAAGGGCATGCACAAGAGAGATCCGTTTATCTTTTCCTCAACTCTTGGCCTATCAAACCTATCAGGTCATCCCTCTTGCCTCCCACAAAAAATATACCATAAATCTCTCATAGCAATTTTATCATTTTTCCCACGTCAGCCTATACCTTGGAAGCAGCACAGCCTTACAATCTGAAATCTGAGCCTGATGATCTACTGGTGTTTCCCTAACTGTCACAGACTATTTAGATTAGGTAGCACCTCTGGGTTCAAAGACTTCATAGCTAACATGACTGTTATTTCCCAAGAGACCAGTTCTTTTTACTACCAAGAGCACATGTAGACTGACAGGTTGCCACTAAAGCCTCAGCTTGGAGGACCTGGCACTATTTATAGCTCTGCTTCTTTATCTCACATATCATGTGGTCCAACATATTTCACATAATAAGAAGAATAAGAATAGCTCACTGTTACATAGTATTTATTATATGATATATGTATATATCACTATATATTATACACACTTGTTCAATCTTTATAACAGACCAAATTCTATTATTACTCGCCTTTTACTAATAAAATAAAACAGAGAAAATTATTTGTAATGTACTCTGAGTCATGTAGCTTGGAATTAAGAGATATGGCTGGCTATCTTTACTCTTCACCAAAATGTTACATGTTAAGTCAAAAGAACAGTAATTGCTTTCAACTTACTGTATACATATCTAAACAGTCATTTCTCATATTACAGGAAAAAAAAAAGAGAAGGGGAAAAGCACAATAAAAAAGGGCCTGCAAAACAGAATCACAATATATTAGAACTAGAATACTAAAAATTTTAAACACACCTTTTACAAATGAACTAAGGTCCTAAACGGGAAAGGGGGCTAACCAAGATCATATCATGGTAATCATTGGAATGTCCTTTAGTACCCTAGTTTGAAACACCCTCTATATCTTTTAGTAGGATATAGTCTTAGATACCTGCCTTAGAGTCCTTCTTAGTTTCAGTACATGTCACTTCTGAACAAGCTTCCTCTTTTAATGCAAATCTTGAGGTTCCAGTATTTCTATTCCAGGCTATGTATCATAAACACCACATTAAGCTGTCTTCTTCATAAAACTTTCAACAAAATGTTTTGTATGTGGTATCAGGATGATTGGGGTTGACAAGTTGAAAGCAGTCACTCCAGGGACTTACTCTAGGTATCGAAACATTATATAAAAAAAGTCAATTTTAAAAAGTAAAGAAATGTTAAACCTCATGAAATGTTATAGCCCAAAGAGTGAAACTTAATGTTTTTTAAATAAAAGAAATCAAAGAACTAAATAGAGAGATATTCTATGTTCATAAACAGGAAGACAACATCGTCAAGATGACAGTTCTTCCCAAATTAATCTATAGAATCGATGCAATCCCAATCAAAATCCCAGCACAATAAAGTTGGAGAAAAGGAGAATGAAGTACTGATAAATGCTATAACATGAATGAAGCTTGAAAACATTACGGTGAAAGAAATCAGTCATAAAAGACCACATACTGTATGAATCCATTTATATAAAATATCCACAATAAAGAAATGCACAGAAATAGAAAACTAATTCGTGATTGCCTAAGGCTAAGAGAGGTGGAGAAGAATAGAAAATGAATTTCTTTGGATGGATTACATAAATGTTTTAAAATTATATTTTGGTGATGGCTGCACAACTCCATGATATGCTAAAAACTGTACAATTTAAACAATAAAGCTGTTAAAAGAAAAAAGCCTGACCAAGTAAATGACAATTCAGACAGAAAACATCCTATGGTAGATCATATATGCTAGAGCTAGGAAGATAGGAATCCTCTCTAATCCAGATCTATATTCCAGTATTGGGCTAAATTAGTCTAGGCCTTGATGAGGAAGAAGTAGTACTATATAACTAAAGTACCATGGCTTTAGTGTTAGACCCAGGTTTCCCTGTTCTGCCGAGTACTTACATTATGACTATGACTTTATTTTATTTGTCCATAAAATAAAAACAAACATAATTTTCAGCAAGAGGTTTTGAAAGAATATACATAAAGCATCTAGCATTGCTCCTTAAGCATAGGAGAAATTCAACAAATCAAAGCACTTATTATTTTTATTTGGAACTTTGCTGAAGACCACTAATTACCCACTCATACTATTAATATCCTGTTTCAGGATGGAGATGATACCAACGTATTTTGAGAGTATATTCAATGGGAATTCTAATCCTACTACAAATTCTACAACCCAAATTGAACTTCAGCTAATAACTTCTGAAAACTACTTGCAAGGGTTTTTTTTTTTTTCAAATCCTATATGCCACCTGCTCACAACTCAGCCCCCTCTGTAACTTCCCATTAGGAAGAATGCCAAAACAACAAGCTAGAAAGAAATGTCACAAAAATAAGTATTGCCACAGCATACCTCTCAAAATCACTAAAAATCAACAAGCATAATTCTAGAATACAGGGGAAATGCCAGGAAAAAAAACACACACACATTTCCTCAAGCAAGACCCATATAAGTTAGGGAAATAGGTATCAGGAATAAAGAAGGACCACCCTTTCATATTACAGTTCATTTATCAATCTCAGGAAGATTGTGAAATGTGAAGGCAAAATATTACACAAACCTTTATCTATCTCACTGATGTTTTTCCAAAATATTCCAGAAAACATAGGTAAACGTTTTTCTGATTATATATAAATAACAACATATAAATAAATACTCAAAATCCACCATGCAAAGAAAATTTTTGCTAATATCAGTAATACTCTCTTCACATTTTCTATAAATATTCAAGTTTTTACATGATTGAGATCAAACTATGTATAAAGTGTCACAAACTTTTTTCACTTAATATTCTATCATATAGATAGGTATTACCTATCTACTGCTGCACAATAAATTAACTCAAAATTTAGCTACTTAAAACAACAAATATTTATTATATCACAGCCTCTACATAATAAACCCTTTGCTACCTTGGGTTTCTGCTGAGCGACAATCTTCAGTCTTATAAGCCCTATTCTTCCACTGAGATGATTGATGAAGCACACCCTGAAAATCTTTAGAGAGCCCTCTGTCTAACTTAGGACACTGGTCCTTAATCTTTCTTAGTTTCAACAAAAGATTTTACAGTCACATCCTCAGTTTCATCTCACAACCAAGTTTTTATGAGAATACCTTGGCTTTTCTCTTTACCTGGAAGAATTAATTTTAGAATCACTTGTCACCTGGAAAGGCTGAGAATTTTTTAAACCATCAAGTCCTGGCTCCTTCATGCCTAACAGTCCTTTTAGTTTCTCGCCCTCTTCTCACATTTTACTATTAGCAGCAAGAAGAAATCAGGCAGCACCTTCAACAACATTCTGTCTAGAAAATTTCTTAGCTACAACATTCAGCTTCTCTTGGTGTATTTTCTTCTTTCCATATAACTGCAATGACAGTGTTGCTAAATGCTCCATCATTACATAACAAAAATCTTCTTTCTTCTAGTTTTAATAAGATTTTTTTCACTTTCCTTTATGTTTTCAACTGAAGTATTTTCAAAGATAGACTTGTTTCTTCAGCTTCTCCAGTGCTATACAAGATTTCACTGATCACTCTACTTTAAATCTTGAAACAGTGTAATAGAGGGGATAAAAAGGTCCAGCCCAGCCTGAGTATAGAAACCTTTTGAACATGTCATTAACATCCATGGAATCCAACTGAAAAAAAGAGAAAGAAGTTTGTACAATGTAATAAAATATAATCTCACCTAGACTCACCTTAATAAAGAACAAAACCAAGCTCAAACGAAAACCTTAGGAAAGACAGTGTTTGGAGGTTGCGTCCTCTGTTAGAATTCCCAAGATCATCCTCAGGTTTGGTAGTTCACTATAAGGACTCAGAGGACTCAGAAGAAGTTAAATTCACAGTTACAGTTTATTGTATGAAAAAGACACTAAGCAAAATTAGCAAAGGGTTAAAAGAACATGGGGTGAAGTCTAGACAAAATGAAGCACAAGCTTCCAACAGTACTCTCCTAGTGATGTCACACAGGACACACTTAATTATTCCACCAATAAATTATGACAACACATGAGAAGTTTTGTCTACCAAACTCACCTGAGCCTAGAAACCCAGGGTTTTGGGGGGTGATTATTCACTGAAGGAAAGCTGATGTTCACCATTACATTGTTTACATAAACTATCTAGACAAACTAGTATTGTGTTCTGTACGAGCACCAAGCATGCAAAACTTCCTTATCAGAACAGTCCATGGAGCAAGCCATGGGTCAGTCACAAAAAAATGCCCTTCTTGGCAATATGCAAGGTTTAAGAAACTCATGATTGCTGAGTTAACTCTTTCTTGCACAAGTGCCAAGTTAAAGAGGCCTGGGAAACCCTTTAGGCTTTCCTTGTGCCTTTTCAGAACTTACAACTAAGTTCACATAAGTTCAAGATGATTAATTAGTATTTGAACTGATAGTAAATCAAACATCATCCATTTAGAGGATAAAAACAGAAACATAATTTCTACAATATATCATTCACAATGTCCAGTTTACAATAAAACATTACTAATTTATAGAGAATAAAAAGGAAAAAAATGCGGTTAATAGAGATCAACACTGAGATGGCCCAGATTTTGGCTTCAGCAATCAAAGAACATATTATAAATATATTGAAATAATTAAAAGAAAATATTCCAAAGAATTAAAGAAAGATATGATATTCAGAATGAATGGAGAATCTCATATAGAAAGCTGGAATCCATAAAAAGAACCAAATGGAAATTATAGAAATAAAATTTATAATATTGGAAATAAAAAATTCACTGAATGGGCTTAGTGGCAGATCAAAAATGTCAGAATAAAAAAAAATCATTAGAAAATTTCTGATCTGACTCAGTAAAGTTTAAAAATATTAGCAAACCTTCAGAGACTCACAGGAAAATAGCAAACGTGTAATAGGAGTTCCAGAAAGAAAAGTGAATGAGAATGTGGCAGAAACAATATTTTAAGAAATAAGCCTTAAATTTTTCCAAATTCGAGAAAAACAATAATTTACAGATCTAAGAAGCTCAGTAAACCCCAAGCAAAGTAAATACACATATTAAAAAAAAGAGTCCAATCTAGACATATCATAGTGAAATTGCTTAAAACCAAAGATTAAGAAAACATTCTTAAAAACATGCTCATAAGAAAGACTACCACCATGCAGTGTATGTATGTATGTGTATATATATGTGTATATATATATATATATATATGTACACACACACACACACACACACACACACAATCATATCCACCCATAATTCTAATGAAAATATCCTTCAAAAACAAGAATAAAATAAAGACAATTTCATACAAACAAAAGCTAAGAGAATTCAGTGCGAGAACATACAGACTTGACTATAAGACATGATAAAGGATGTTTCTGAGGTTGATAGAAACTCCTGTCTACAGAAGGAAAAGCCATATGTAAACCTAGATCTACAGGAAAAAATGAGGAAAAGTAGAAATGATAGAAAATTGGTTATATTATTGTTCTTTTATTTAAAATTTTCTTAAAAGTCAACAGACTGAAGCCAAAATATTAAAGTTGTAAACTGAGGTTTATAATGGACAAAAAATAAAATAAATAACAAGAATACTAAAAAGATGGGGACAGGGTAGGTAGATAGAATTGTACTATTATAAGATTCACAAAGTTTTGAAATGTAAAATGGGAAGTGTGAAGTATTAAATGTTGAGTGTGAAGTGAGAAGCAGAAATCTTATGACATAGTAAGTGTGAAGTGTAAAGTGGTACAATATTGACTCTAAAGATACTTTGATAACTTAAGGAAAGATATATATCATTAGCCCTAGAGCAACTACAATAAACAAACAAACAAATAAATCTAAGATGCTAATAGAGAAAATAAAATAAAATAATAAATATATACATATACATATGTAAACATATATATGTTAAATGCTTACTGTGAAATTAAATTTCTGCCCCAGTTTAGTGCAATTTCAAAAGCCCATTACAATTTCAGCTAAAATCTCCACCTTCATCATACTATTAACTTCCCAGAAATCAAATCATGTCAGTCTATTACCTAAACCTCTTCAATAGTTTTTCAGTGAACATCAAATGAAGCACAAAGCCTTTACTGTATTACCTAGTACCTGTCTACCTTTCTAGTTTCATCATTTGTCACTCTTTTACCTAAGGCACTTTCCTTGCATGAAGAACTTTTTCCATGCTGTCTCCATCCCTGCCTCTTCATGGATGCCTACTTATCTTCCAGATTTCAGTTTAAAGGTTATCTCATCATAGAAGAATTTTCTAACTACCCTAATAGTTTCCATAAAATTGCTATCACTGAATTATCTTCGTTTCTTTCATAGTCCTTCTTATATCATGCAATTATAAATGTTTGCTAATTTCTTACTTTCTCCCACTAGACTTAAAGTAGGAACTACATTTTTTGTTCACTCATGTATACTCCTTGCCTATCATTGTATATGAAACATAGAATGTACTCAATAAATATGTATTAAATAAATGACACATGTAAATACCTACAACACAAAAGGATCTCAGCAAATTTTCTCTTTATGAAATTATTACAAGCAATGCTGATGAAATTTGCAAGCCCAGTAGCATCATGGATGTGTTCTAAAGAATTGTCATCATTTGTCTTCCTCTTTATAATATGCTGGTATCACATCTTAAAATATCAAGAGTATAGTTTGAGAGGATTCCTTCAGTAGAAGAAATGGCTCCAGTGGAGCCACGTTCATACCTCAGCACTAATAGATTTATAATAGAAAAATATCTGCTCATTTATATTTATAATAGGAGGAAAAACCTACTAACAAAGTTTCTTGATAGAAAAGAAAATATAGTAAATCCAGCAACTACACAAGATTGACAACCCATAATTGATAGCTATCGGAGAAATAAAAGTGTACATACTTAAGGCAGGAGCGAAACATAGATCATATACAAGAGCAAAGTTCTTTAAACTTTGAAGGGTAGACAAATGGCAGTTTTTGGAGAGGAGAAGAAAAAGAATAGTTATGGTCTCCTAATTATTATAAATCACTTACAGAAATGAGTTTAAAAAACCACTGAAAGGGGAAAAAAAGGTAGATGCTTTACACAGCTTCATTGGCAAGCATTATATTTGACCTTTATGTATTTGTTTGGAAAATAAATCGATTCCCTCCTTTCTTATCCCAGGTTTTTATCACACTTCATCTGAACTGTTTAAATATTCTCATTACTGGTCTCCAAGATGTAAGCCTTACCCAACCACATACATGGAATCTCCAAATTGCCTTAATGCCAATTTTTCTGGTAAAAAGGGAAAAGAAATATGATATAAATTCAATAGATACAGTCATAAAACAGCTCTATATCGAGTACTTGTAAATTTACTTAAATTGAACAAGTAATTTAATCTTACAAAACTCTAATTTCTCATTTTTTGATAATAAAACTCATTTGATATGGTTAAATAAAGGAAAAATTATTAGGACATATGTAAAATACTTGAACAAGGTAAGGCACTCCATCATTACTTGTTGCATAAATGAATGCCATCCAACCAATAATGGAAGTCCACTACCTTCAACTCCCTTATTTTTATGCAGAGCACTCATCAGCATATCAAATTTAAATATATATTTAAGTTACATATATTTAAATATATATTACATATAGTTATCTGACATGTATTATATATAACTATATAATACAAAAACATTTATAACATTTACACATATATTAATGGACTAAAAATATATATCATACACTATATTATATATTTATTAATATGTTTATAAGACTATCTCTTCCCACAAATATATCAGGTCTATGAAGGCAAAACTTTGTCAGTTTTGGTAACAGCTACATCCATAGAGCCTATAACACTATCTGACATATAGCTGGTACTCAAATTTCTGGCTTTATTTTTTCAGGTAATGCTTATCAACTCCAGGATTAAGTCTAAACAGATCACCATGGCATAGAAGGCACTCCTTACTATTTAACACTAAATGGCCTTCTAGCTTCTCTGACCATGATCCTCCATGTCTCTCAGTCTTTAGGCACACCAAGGTACTCATTTGCTTCCTTAAACATAAAATATACTGGAGTGATCTAAGAGAGATGATACTTCCTGAACTAGGAATTGATGGTAATAGGACTGAAGAGAAGCAAACAGAATGCTGAAATGCTCTGAAGATAAGATCAATGGAAAATGCAAACAGATTGAATATCATGGGTGAATGAAAAGGAAGTCTAGTTGACTGTATTTCTGGCTTGAGAAACTATGAATAGAGAGGGAATGGGTTCAAGAGCGAAATCTAGAATTATATTTTAGATATTATTATTTTTCAGATGTCTGTGAGAATCCAAGTGAAGACATCAAGCAGACAATTGAACATGTAGGTAGTTAAGAGAGGAGGTCCATTAGGAAATTTTAATTTAGGAATCATTAAATAGAAAGAAAGAAAAAAGAGAGAGAAAAGAGAAATAGATCCAGAACCATGAGCTGAGGAACTTTAACTCTTATGACCTGAATAGAGGAAAAAGACCCAACAAGAAAGATTGGGAAGGAGCAGCCTGTGAGATTGAAGAAAAACAGAATGAACTCATTGCAGAGTCCAAGAAAGAAGACTGATTAAAGAAGGAGAGAAGACTCAATGATGTTGAAAGCTACTGAGATTAATTACTGTAAAGACAGAACTATAAATTTAGCCACATGGTGCTCGCTGATGATTTTGACAGAAACAGTTCCAGAGGAGTAGTGAGAATGAAAAACATACTGGAATGAAATGAAGAAAAACTGGGAAGCAAGAGAGTAGAAACAGTGTGACAGTATTTGAAAAATTTTGCTCCTTTAGAACACAGGCATTTTGCAAGCGGAAGAGAAGGATCATCATCACAAAATTAAAAACATTGTCAATATTTTTCCAATTCATTATAAAAATGATTTAATGTACAGAGTACTCTGATTTATGTTTCTCCCACAGAACAAAATTGAAACTTTTTAAAGTTCAATGACCCACAGTTCTAACATAACTAAGGTCTTCCCACAAAAAAATGAGGAAATTCGTTTTGTGCAAGATGCTTTAATTTACATATGTAATTCATTTAAAATTCACATCACATCAGTGAGGTAAATATGATTTTCTCTAGTTTAGGTGAGAAAATGATTTTCAAAGAGGTATTAGCTTGCTCAAGGTTACAAACTCAAAGGTATTAAGAGAGCTAGATTCTAATCCTTGTCAAGAAAATGCTAAAGTTTCTACTATATGATATTAAAAATTAACTGCCAGCAGTTTGAAGAATACTCTCATAGCATTTTTACTCAACTATATTTAAATACTTTGAAATTCAATTATTCACTTACAGATTTGTCTCTCCTCAATGCCCAGTAAAAATCTTGACAATAGAAATTATCCTATTTATATTTGTATCCTTGTGTTCCTACCATAATACATGACTCATGACAGATATTAAGTAAATATTTCGTGAAGTAAAAGTTGAATGAAAGAATACATATGAGAATTTCAGTGGCTTATATCTTCTATTGTCCCAGCAGCATAAATATTAATTCATTCATGACTATGTCATTTTATGGTCCAATTAGTACTGTAAATTCAATATAGTTCAAGTATTTTCTGGACACTTGTTATCTTAGGAATTTCACTAGATGTTGAAAGGTAAAAGAAATGAATTCTGAAAATAATAAAACAGAACTTACGTCCTTGAGATATTCATATAAAAATAGAAAAATAAAAATAGTTAAAAATAAAAGGGCAAAATATGATAAACACATTGAGAAGAAGACAAAAGACACTGGGCTAAAGAAAAATTGAAATGAGACTTTAACTGAGTAGTAAATATTAAGTATAGTTATATACACTGTCTCAAACATTAAACTGAAATATTTTAAGCATTAAACTGAAATCTTTTAAAAAGATATGTCATCCTAAAATACATGAGAATTTTCATTTAAATTTAAATCCTCTAAGTTTTTCTGAAAGAAAAAAGGAAGACGCTAACAAATAGCAAGATATATCACATACCAAGATAAAAAGACTATTACAAAGTTGCTATTATTTCACAAGTAAATGTAATACCCATCAGAACCTCAATGGCATTTTAAAAAAATAAACTAACTCAAAAATTTATCTAAAAAGCTAAATAAGTGAGCAGAGTGTAAAATTCAGGACAGGGAGGAAAAATGAGTGATGCCCTACATATTCCTGAGGTACATCTACAGAGTTTCTAACTTGGTATCCAAGATTTGGGGTCCAGGAATATGCATTTTAGTAAGAACTCTAGGTTATTTGATTAGGAGGTCTAAGGACAAAATTTTGTAAACCACAGACCACCTGTAGGTGTGTTTGTGTGTGTGCGTATATGTGTGTGCATATGTGTGTGTGTATATAAGCTATAATAAAGGAATCAATCACAAAAATCAGAAGAGAAAGATTATTTAACAAATAGCTACTCAGAAAAATTTAAGTTAGAATGTCAGTTTACAACATATACCTACATAATTTTGATAAAAATTAAAGAACTAAACATATGGAACAAAACCATTAAAATACTAGAAGCAAATAAGTATATATTTTTCTGATTTGGAAGAATTTAGATGGATTAAACAAAAACAATGGGAGGAAATATAAAAAGAATCATCAATATATCTGACTACATAAAAATATGTAAATTCTCTTATGCCAAAAACATGATCGTAAAATTAAAACGTACTGGCCACAAAGATAATTAAGGCATCATATCTTTTTCTTTTTATTATATTTATTGGGGTGACATTGGTTAATAAAATTATATAGGTTTCAAGTACACAATTTAATAATATATCATATGTATACTACATTCTGTTTTCACCACCCAAAGTCAAATTTACTTCTGACACCATATATTTGACCCCCTTTACTCTCATCTACCCACTCATCTTCCTCCTTTCCCTCTGGTAACAACTAAACTGTTGTCGGTGTCTATGAATTTTTCTTTGTCTTGTTCATTTGTTGTTTTCAGTTTTATATACCATATAGTCTTAAACCATAAAGAGCTTAGATATATCAATAGAGAAATGCTAAAACTCCAACTGAAAAATGACATGAACAGACAATTCACAGAAGCAGAAAAGCAAATGTCCACAAATATTTGAAATAAGTAAGATCAGCCTTAGCAATGATCAAAGGAATCCAAATTAAAACAATGAAAGGCCATTTTTTGCCTATGAAGATACTGAAAGGTTCCAATAATGATTGTTCTCAATACTGGTGAGCATATAATGACTGTGTCACACCATTTGTAGAATATTAAACTGGTATAATCTTTCTGAAAAGCAACTAGTAGTAGTAGACTATAAGGGCTACAAAAAAACTCAGATCCTTTGAAATTGTAATTTCACTTTTAAGTACAGTATTCTCAGGAAGTGAGAGAAAAGACAAAAATTTACATACAACAATGTTAAGTGCATTATTTGTAATAACATTAGCCATTAAATGTTCAATAATAGTGAAATGACTAAATAATTCTAATCACCATATAATATTCTATAATATGGGTTATTCAAATAATCTTTTAAACATTTAATGAAAAGAAAACATTCATGGTATAATGGAAAGTGAAAAACACAAAAATTTTTTTCACTCTTTAATAATAATCTCTGCCACATTTTTAAAAATTGTGTTTCTGAGTTTTTCTAGAAATCAAAAGAAAATGCACAATTAACAGAATTTATTTCTAAGTGGTATAATTATCATTTTTAATTATAGGTTATCTTATTTGCTTTACTATATCTTTTACATGTTTCCAATAATGAGTATATATTACTACATTAACATTTAAAAGCGACTTTTAAAATTTAGAACACATGGCTTGGTCTTTTTATTCTTTCATTATATTTTGAGGTTTGGTAAAGAAAGTTCCTAAATTAGCTTACAACTAAAGTTGCATAAAATGATGATAGAATTGTGATACATCTTAACACTCATTCAATTCTCTTCTAATATTAAAGTTTTTCTAAACTTCAAAAAGATTAATATTTTTTAGAAGCCAAGATTGTAACTGCCCCTAGTATAATTAAAAGATTACATTAGTTACTGTGAGTCATTATCAAAAGGTAAAATGGTAAATGTATATTTAATTATCTTTTTTAAAAAATCCTGTCCCTCCCCACTACTACTCTTAATCAATAAAATGGCTAAAATTCATGTCACCAGGAATAAAAAAAAAAATCAGATAATATGACCAAATTAAGTAATTAGAAAATGGACAGTGTTTGGTTGTACTTATGCTATAAAGAGAAAATGTTATTTACTCTTGAGCCTTAAAAATGAATATAACAGATGTGAGATGGTATCTCATTATGGTTTTGATTTGCATTTCTTTAATCAAAACCACAATGAGATACCATCTCACACCTGTTAGAATAGCTGTTATCAACAAGACAAGTAATAACAAGTGTTGGAGAGAATGTGGGGAAAAACGAACCCTCATACACTGCTGATGAGACTGCAAATTGGTACAGCCACTATGGAAAACAGTATGGAGTTTTCTCAGAAAACTAAGAATTTATCTACCATATGACCTTGCAATCCCTCTACTGGGTATTTATCTCAAAGACTTAAAAATATATATCCAAAAAGATATTTGCACACCAATGTTCATTGCAGCATTATTCACGGTGGCCAGGACATGGAAGCAACTGAAGTGCCCTACAATAGATGATTGGCTAAAGAAGCTGTGGTACATATACACAGTGGAATATCACTCAGCCATAAGAAGAGATGAAATACTGCCATTTGCGACAACATGTATGGACCTCGAGATAATCATGCTAAGAGAAATAAGCCACATAGAAAATATTGAAAATCACATGATATCACTTATATGTGGGATATAAACCTAAAAGCAACAAACAAACAGGACAAACAAGAAGAGATTCATGGACATAGACAACAGATTAGTGGTTACTATGGGGGAAGGGGAGAAGAAGAGATAGATGGGATAAAAAAGGTCAAATATGTGGTGACAGAAAGAAATCTAACTATGGGCGGTATACACACGATGATATATACATATATATATATATATATATATATATATATATATATATACATATATATATATATGCAAATGGCAATATTTTATACTTTCTTATGGCTAATTAATATTCCATTGTATATATGTGCCACATTTTCTTTATCCAATCACCTTCAAATTATCATGCTAAGCAAAATAAGTCAGACAGAAAAATTGAAAATCATATGACTTCATTCATATGTGGGATATAAAACTTAAAGCAACAAACAAACAGGACAAACAAAATTCACAGACAGACAAGTTTTGTGGAAACCAGAGGAAAAAAGGGAGGGCAGAGGAAGATAAGGGTAAAGGAGGTCAAACATACAGTGACAGAAGATTTGACTTTGGGTGGTGAACATAATATATAGATGACATATTGTTGAATTGTACACTTGGAATCTGTATAACTTTATTAACCAATGTCATCCCAATAAATTTAATAAAAAAATAAAAATAACAAAAACTGCCTCAAAGGACTATTTTAAATAAATATCTAATGAATTAAGCAATGTAAAACACCAAAAACAATGCTTGGCACATAATTAAATACTCGATAAAAGTAAACACTAATAGTATTTGTATTAGTTACCATGATACTCTTCACAGTAATATAAAATTATTTGCTGTCAAATAATTACTAATACATGTATTTAAATTTCTCTAACTGTACATGTCTTTAATTTAAAATCTTAAGCTTTTAAGTTTATTCTTACAGATGAAACATGTCATTTTTATTTCACTATCTAGTTTGTTGAAGAATTAATCTGCATGCCAAATGCCTCTCTATGAGACATCTATTTATCTGCTGACTGATATAGTTAGTGGTTAAGTTCTTTTTATGTAAGTTCTGATTACTTCCTTTATGTGGGTTAGACTGATAATTCAATATTAACATTTTGAATGCAACCAAAGAAATTTTTATATGACAATTACAATATTATATTCAAAAGTCTTTGTACTAAACATTTGTTATTTCATTTTACAAATTCAGAAAACATTTTATTATATTTCAAAGATTTCCAGCTTTTTTGTAAATTAAATGTTAATCCCCCACAGAAAATGTCAATAGATACTTAAATGTTTGGTTGCAGATAAAATGATAATTCATATTAATCCTTCAAAATCATAGCTACTTATTTTTACTCTGATAGCTAAGAAAATAAGAATGTCAAAAAACAGTCTGAAAATAGAGAATTCTCATCCACTCTCCATTAGCCTAAGGTTACAAAATATATAATAATGCTATAAAAGAATGAATTTAGATTCTCAAAAAGGGTACAAAATGAATTACTGTATCAGTAGTGCAGCATCTGAATTGCAAATGTCTCACTAAAGTTAATTTTCATTAAAAGCACCCTTTGGCCACACAGAGAGCTTTAAAATATATGACTTCCTTTGTCACTCCAATAATTAGGCCTTCTTCACTATAGAAAAATAAAATGTGATCAGAAGCTTTAGAAGCCAAGATTGTAAATCAAATAGAAAAATCCACAGAGGCAACTTTGGGAGACTTTCAGAAATACATAAATTTCTGAATTAAAGTACAGTAGTTGAGATAATCTCAAAGAAATCATATGCCTGAAATCAGCGATACCTTCCTGATACATTTAACTTACTTATGCCTACAGTCCAGGGGTCCATGAATACTCTTGTTTGGAAATATGAACAAGTTTAGCAACAAGGTCAGATGCACACAAAAATCCATTCTGGGACCACTCTTTTTACATATCATACTCTAGAAAGTCATATTTGAAGATAATAATAAAACCACAATACAGTGGGAAATAAAATCATTCAGACTGAAGAGTTATCTGTTATCTTCTCACTAGGGAACTGGGGGTGATGGGCAAGAAAGAGATCAAACAGTAGTAAGAATCCTTTATACATATTACTTAATTTCATTCCCTAGAGGTATACTTTAGATTATCCTCATAAAGCTGAGGGAAAAAAAACATGGCTCCAGGAGGATAACTAATATGCCCAAGACCACATAAGTGTCAGAGCTAGTATTTAAACCACAGCCTGCCTGATTCACTAGCTCTAAATACAAACTTATGCTAGAATAATGGCAGGGACATAGTACATATTCAATATTTTCAAAGAAATGTGTGGGGATACATTACATTTACACAGAACATAGTCTTAGTCACCTTAATACCATAACACTTCATTTCTTTGTAGCAAGCATTACTGACGGTCAGCTATATGGAAATTCTGCTAGGTATGGGGGGTGTAGAAAAAGTATACAGTAGAGGAGGAGGGTATAATAAGAGATATAATATTTGCCTTTAAAGAAGTTATAATCTAACAAGGGAGACACACATGTAAACAAGAAACAAAAAAAGGAAGCACAAAATGAGAAAAATGCTAAGAGGCAATTTTTGTATTACAAAAAGCATGGGCTTAGGTAGATTGAATCCTAGTTCTATCCTAGAAAAGATGTATGATATTAGGCAAGTTATATTTCCTCATGAGCATGAGTTTCCTTCATCTATAAAATGAAAATAAGTTAACTCGAAGAAGGTAATAATGCAACTAGCACATATTAAATCCATAACTACTCTTGTTACTATTGTTGGCAAGCTGTGATCATGGAGGAGGTGTGATCAGTTCTCTTTCCTGAAGAACTGCTTGGTACACTGAAGGGATTTAAGAAAGTTATATGCTAGAAATGACTTATGTTTCAGATTTAAAAGACATGTAAAATGTTTAAAGGCAGTTTATAAAAGGAAGGAAAGGAAGGGAGGATAATAGAAGGGAAAAAGGAAGAAAGATAAATTCTAGAATAAAAGGAAAACTATAAAGGTATTAGGGAGCAAAAGAGATGGCATCATCAAGATACAATAAATAGTCCAGACAAGTAGTCAAAATGGTCACACGACATGTGAAAATGTAAAGAACTCTCAACTGTTAAGTCATTCTAAATGTGTTTCAAGCAAATTGTGATCAGTATACACTATCTCCTTGAGTTTCTAGTACTTATAATCATGTCCACATACTAAAGGGTTTAAATAGTGGCCCAGATGGACACAGAAAATAAAATGACACCAGCTTCCATCACTAGCTTAGAAGTCTCTTTATATAAGTTGAGAGGTTGGCAGGAAAAAGAAGATGGAGGGTGGGAACGGAGAAGGGGGATTAACTATCTGCCACTAAATAGCATTAATTTATTTTAATCTGTTTGGCTGTGTTACAGACAGACTCTTAAAGTGGCCTTCATAATCTCCAATCTCTGGTGTTCACACCATTGTGTGAGCCCCCAACCTCAGAATGGGTGAGACCAGTACTTGCTTCTAATAAATAAAATACTGCAAAAGTGGAAAGATGTATGTAATTACAGGTACCTGATTACATGATTCTGTTACATAATATTGCAACACCCATACCTCTGTCTCCCTTTTGGAGAAATAAATCAGCCATAGTGGGAAGTTCCACATGACAAGAAACTGTGGACAGCCTACAGAAGCTGAGGGTAGACTCCACTCAACATCCAGAATGACATTGAAGCCCTCATTTTTATTACCACAAGGGATTGAATGCTGCACTAATTTAAATGTCCTTGGAAGTTGATCCTTCCCCAGTCAAGGGCTTAGAAAAGACTTTGGCCATGGTCCACACATTGATTGTGGCCTCATAAAACCTTAAATAGAATACTCAACTAAACCATGGATAGACTTTCAATCCACACAAACTGTGTGACAAAAAAAAAAAATGTGTGTGTTGTTTTAGTGCTAAGTTAGTGATATTATTTTGCAGCAATAAATAACTAATACAGGGAGTGAGAAACTAGACAATTAGATTTGTAAGAGCTATGTCTAAAATAAGTCAATAATGCACCTGAGGATTTCACATATGAGAAAAGTACATGAGTGTTCTACTATCTATTCTATACATTAAGGTTCTTTACTGTTTCCTTTTCTGATCTCAGTTGTATTCCTAACAATTGCTCAGAGAAGTAACCCAACTGAGATATTATTAATATACTTCCCCTATACTAAGTGAAGTAGCACCTGTATAGTTGCATGTAACAGGCAATTTTTTCAAAAACATAATATGAAAGATGTCACAGAACCATTGTCCAAAAATGTGTCTTCAAGTGGCTTGTCACAGTGTTTGAAATATTTCCATTACAGAGTCATTCTTCTGAAAATAAAGCCATGTATCTTTATAGATACTCTTTGAGAATGACAATAACCCGATGAAGAATAACATATCAGATCTTTATCATCTACCAATACTTTTATTGATTTAATTTACCATATACTCATTGCCCTAGCAAAGCCCTGAGAAAATGGAACAAGAAATTTTTCATTCATAACTAAATTAATGAATGGATTGATAGACAGCATTTTAGGTTATTTTACAATTTCTAAAGAACCTTCATAAAGAACCTTCATAAGATAATGTATTTAATAAAATATTAGATATAAATCTCCTAGAACAATACCTGCCTATAATTTTTGCTTAACAAATATTCAATCACTCTCTTCCTTTTGATCCTCAAAAACATTTAGTTCCCATTTTTTTAATGAGGAAACTAAGTAATAGATTATAAATGACTTGCCAAAGATCACAAATTTAATATACAGAGTTGAAACTTAAACCCAGGGCCTCAGACTATAAACTCTGTGCTCTCTCTACTGTTGCCTCTATCTACTAGTTCAGAAAAGAACACTAACCTATCACTGGAAATATGAAAGTTTAAATAACATTCTCCATTATTCTTCAAAAGTATGTTTGATATTTTAATTTCTGTGCCTCTTAACAAATGCATTAAGCATTAACTAGTATTAATTAAACAGAGCTTTATAAGAATTTGAATCCTAGTCCCAGGTCTGCTACTTGTCAGCTATAGTACCTTTGAAAATTCACTCTACTTTTCTCAATTATAGTTTCCTTATGCTTAAAATGAAGGTGAAAATAATAATAATGATGATGATCTAACATTGTCTCAAAGTGTCATTGACGAAAATATTAGATAATGAATCTGACAAACCTTTGAAAATGAGACTTCAGTATTTTATAAATATGAACAATTGCTATAATTATAATAATTATTATCAACTAGGTATCAATAATTATACTATCTTAATTAAACCAGTTTTTCTAATTTCATGTCAGCTAAAAGATTTGATAATTAATATTTCCAATATTGTATTTAATGTTGCTTTTAGGGAACAATAGATAATGCTATAAAAAAGAATTTAAAGCAAAGTGCTGACTGCCTATTCTAAGATGTGTGGTTTAAATTCATCCTGAAAAATAGCAACTTGGACTGCTCTTCAACTAAGATGTGTTGCTAATCTCTTAAAATACTATGTTGATAAGCTTTACATAGTTGGAATTTTTTTTTAATTAACACTTATAATTTGGCGATTTACTTACAACTTCTCACAACAGACTCCTACAATTATGAAACCATACAGTCTTTTATATGAAAGTGTAATTTTAAGTGCATTTATGTTCTCTCATAAAAAACTGTCAATATGTTAGCATGAGCCTTTCTCTAAATATATTACACAATGAATGAGATTAATAAGAAAGGGCAATGAGTAAATTAAAATTATTTACTTAAGTATGTTTATAATGTTTATTATAAAATATTACTTTACCTAAATGCAAGTAATACACACCACAATGGCCCAGATTCATGACAGGGAAAAAAAAACATGTATTCAATTCATTATATTTATTGTATTAGAAAATACTGATACCTTTGTTAAATTACCAAAGACTGAACTTAACAAGTGATTCATAAAATTGGATTCCACTTTATTCATGAATTGTAGTGTTGGACTAACTAGAGTAACTCACTTGTCTGTCTGCATACAGACAGCATAATTGTTATTTTTATTTCTTATTACTATGCATCATGGATAATGAATTCTTTTAGGGAAAAAGAATAAACAATTTCCATTTTCATGAATCAACTAGCTTTTATATTTGCTGGTAAGATTATAATCTATTGATACATTTTGCAAATAAATTAAATCATTTGAAAATCATGGTCTTCAGGTCTTACACTTCCTTTCAGGATAATGAAGTCAGAGCTTACATTAGTGTATCCACAAACACATAACAAACCACAACAAAACATTGTAGCTTAAAACACAGTGTTTTTATTATCTCCTCCAATTTTGTGGGTTAGCTAGGTGGTTTATCTAGGCTCATCCTTAATAAATATGAGTTCAGAGTTCAAGAGAGAGGTCTGTACTAGAGATATAAATCAGTGTGTAGATAATGTTTAAAGTTAAATAATCAAATGAGATAACCAAAAGACATAACTGTAGTTAGAGAAAAGGTACAAGAACTGAAACATTTCAGTGTTTAGAAAGTAAAGAAGGGAGTGAAATATATGGTGACAGAAGAAAATTTAAGTTTGGGTGGAACACACAATGCAATAAACATGTGATTTTTTATTGAATTATACGCTTAAAATCTATATAATTTTATTAACCAATGTCACCCCAATAAATTTAATTTTAAAAAAGAAGTGAGGTGGCACCAATAAATGTAAAGACATGGCCATTAAGATAGAAAGAAAAAGGGAGTTGGTATATATCTTTGAAGCCAAAAAAAAAGTAATATATCAAAGAGGAAAGAATGATAATAGTCCAAATGGGTCAAATCCTGCTAATAGAATTATAAGAATATATGATGAGAACTGCAATTTAGCATCCAAGAGGCCATTAATAACCATGAGAAGAACAATTCTGGAGGAAGGGTATGGCTTTTGAAAGCCTGATGGAAAGGGCTCAGGGAGAAAGGTAGTAGAATCAGACAAATCTTTCAATATTTTTTTCTGTAAAAGAGTACAGAAAAAGGAAGTAATAGCTGATAGGGAAACTCCATTTTTTTAAAGATAGGAGAAATAATTGCATATTTATATGCTGATAGAAATGATATAGTACAGAAAAATAATAATAATAAAGTAGAAGGAGAAATTGCTGAAATAATGATTTTGAGTATGAGGAAAAAAATGGGATCTTATGTGCAAGTGGAAAGGTTAACTTCCAATAAGAGCAGAAAGGGTTTCTCCAATGAGAAGGAAAAAAAGAATATAGAGCATAGAGGTGGTGGATATAAGGTGGAAATTTGTAGAACTGCTATTCCAATTGCTTTCATTTTCTCTATTTAGTGATTGTACATTACCTACCAAATACTGTGCTAGGCCATATGGACACAAAGACAAAAAAGGCATTGCACTGTCCCAGCCTTAAGGAAATTTCTTATTTGAGTGACAGAATAGATGGGGATACCCATAGACTCAGATAGGAAAGTCAGGAAGACAATCAGGATTGCGGAGGTCTCCTCAACTTGGGGCACGTTAGATTTGTGGTGCCTTTCAGACAACCTCCTTCATAATTTTGCACAGAGCTAAATTTAGTTAAAATCATATAAGATCAGTTAATAAATATATCATTATAACACCCAAGTTCTTCTCTATTACTATTAAAATAATTTTAAAAAATGTGTACACATATGTGTGTCATTTCTTCTATATTCTGCCCATTGGGACTCAGAATTCAAGCAATGAATTATTAGTTTAAGAATGTCACTCATCTTACATAAGAGAACTTATTATTTCTAACATTTATAAATATTAGAAGAAAAAAGCATGTTGAATACATCAGAAAAATACCCTTTTCCTAACATAGTAGGAGCTAATTTATGTTTCTGACATCATAGTATTCAGATAATTTGCACATGGGTATGATTCAAGTTAGTAGTCTATAAAAGATTGCTTGGATATGAAATCCTGTTGTATATTATGGTAATTTACCTCCACATTATTTCATTGTTATAGATTCTAAAGCTCTCACTAGCTTCTGAAAAAAAAACATGCAGTGATAATATATGGTTTGTTCCCTGTTTGCTTTCAGAAATAAAAAAACTAAATAAAAATTAACATGGAAAAATCTAAACCTAATAGGCAGTTAGGCACTTAAAGAGAATCAATCAGTATAAATGTGAACAGTTATACGCTACCAATGGAATAATACTAATGAACACTACATTTTTATTGCAATAGGTTTTCAGCTACACAGAAAAAAAATGCTAAAAATTCTTTCCTAATAGTATCCAACGACACTCTCAGGAAACCAAGAAATTTTGGACATCACTAGTGCTGCGGATATGCAGTTTCTATCAAGATTTGGTAGAACTATTATATCAGAACTATTAACGTTCAGGTCTGTAAACTAAAGTACAAAAGGAACATTTCCCATTTTTCCAACTATTCTCCAATGTCTAACTTCTCTGATCAGATATTTATGGTCAAACCCAAATCATGCCCTCTAATAAATCAAAATTAACACCATCTTCCAAGTCCTCATATGTGAGACAGAAAAATTAGAAGAAAAGGTCACAACCTGATAGAATACAATGAATAGAGGATTCAGCCTTGTCCATCTCAGATGACTAATGCTAGGAAGTTATAATGAAATCCCTCTGCCAATATTTAAGAATGGTAGAAAATTTAAGATTCTGTAGGTGTGTGTATATATATATATATATATATATATATATATATATATATATATATATGTATACGTATATATACATATATGTATACACACACACGTACATACACATAAGTATGTGTGTGTGTGTGTGTGTGTGTGTGTGTGTATCACCAGTGATTTCTCAAATTCATGTCTGTCCAATAGATTAGCTGTCTCCAATCAAATCTTCCCACCCCATACTATTTGATTTTCCATTGGCTACTTCAATTCCATAAAAAATATTAGTTTGTTTCTAAACCAATAATAACTATCATTCAACATAAAACAGATTTTGTTCCAAATGTTTTACATATCTTACATCATCTAATTTTTACCATTTCCCTCTCTGTAAGGTAGGTGTAAATTTTACTTCCAGATGAGGAAAATGAGGCTCAGCTAAGTAACTTACACAATGTCACATAACCAGTAAGTAGCAGAAACAGAATTTGAACTCAAGTCTGCCTGATTCCAAAGCTCTTTGTACTCTGTAACTCAACACTATGTACCAGATACTATTTCAAGTCCATCAGAGAATTAAAAAGAGAAGTAAGAAATAATTTATGCCATTAAAGGGCTTATTATATTCTAGGAAAAAGTAGCTAAACTACAAAGCAGAATACGATAAGCTATGAGAGAAGTTCAAATAATTGGTTTAGTACAAGGAGACATCAGACAACTGATCATTAATTTCAGAAAAGGTTTTACGGATGAGATGACATTTGAAATAGGTTTTAAACAATAAAGTGTTTTTTCAAAAGGTGAAAATTTGGTAGTGGGAATAGGGTCCGAGGAAGGACAGAGTCAAAGGCCTTTCTAAGAGAATAATAAAGAAAAACCACAGCAAAAGCATGTTTAATATACAATGAATACTTCATATTGACTACAGCACTGGATAAATACAGTGGAGTGAAGCAAAGGAAAACTAGAAACAGCAGTTGAATCCATACTGAAAGGTCTTAAATAGCATATTAAGGAACTTTTATTTCATTCATAAGGCAGAAGGAAGTTACTGAAAGCTTTCCAGTAGCGAGTGATGCTATTCAAGCTATGCTTCAGGAAAATGACTTGTACAAAAGCACTCCTTTTACATACAGAAACAAAAATTTAAAAATAATATATACAATATATCAAAATGTTGGAGGCCTGAGGAAGGAAAGTATATTTGGAAATTACTGCAATAGTCCTGGTAGCCTGAACTAAGACAAATAAAAATGGAGAAGGTGGAACAGTGTGAAATCAAAACACTTCATCAAAATGTAGAGTTAGTAAAAAGCTTAGGTAAATCAGAATCCAGAGCTGTCTGATTCCAAAATACATGTTCTTGCCTTTCTACCATGCTGCCTCCACAGTGTTATATGCCATAGTACTAGGCACAAAAGCACATGTTCAAAAAATATTTGTTGGCTTTTTGTTGTGTTTGTTGCTAAGTATGTAAATCTGGGTTTTTTTTACACCTTCAGCACCAGGTCTTCCTAGGTGGCCTCCCATCCAAGTACTAACCAGGCCCGACCATGCTTAGCTTCTGAGATCAGACGAGACTGGGTATGTTCAGGGTGGCATGGCCATAGACTAAGTATAAAAATTTGGTACATAAGCAATTCTTGCATATAATTAATAGTCAATGAATATTTGTTGAGTGAATGAAGGTTCAACAACGAAACTGAAACTCAAGAAAATTTAGAACTTTTAGACATAGACTTTGAAGGAGTACATTCATTGTGCTGTTGATATATATAATCATTCTGGCTTAATGCTAAAATAGTCACACTAAAACAGTCATAACTACTTTTGCTAAACTCTGACTATTTGGGTATAGTAGTACACCCACGGTGGAGTGAAAGCGAGAAATATCCATAGGAGTTCCTCTGAGCATGACTCCTACACTCTGAGACTGTTGAGAGTGAGAGCCACAGGCTGCATGCATGAACTTGTACATTTGGGGACAGCTGTGATCCTTCAATAATGATACATCAAATTTACCAACATGCATTGAAATTGATGCATTCATCAATGTATTTCCTACCTAAGGAGCACTGACATGCAGGTGCAAGGCTAGGAGAAAAGAGTGCAAATTCATTCATAGGTGTCTCTACTTAATCTATGAACATTGACATTAGGGAGACAGGCACTGGGCTAACTGGTTATTTTAGAAATGTCGACTTTAGGGAAACTGTCGA
Source organism: Macroglossus sobrinus (assembly GCA_004027375.1). Classification (NCBI taxonomy): domain Eukaryota; kingdom Metazoa; phylum Chordata; class Mammalia; order Chiroptera; family Pteropodidae; genus Macroglossus; species Macroglossus sobrinus. The sequence continues at coordinate 288,745 of PVKZ01000382.1, read as the reverse complement.
AGTGTCTAAGCATGGGATAATCACTAAGGTGTGTAAAATCCATCACTTATCCTTTTACACAAATCATCCTTTTTTCTCATAGGTTTTCTTGATAAATGTCAATTTTCTACACTTAGTCTCCATAATTTTCTACTCATTCATTCCACATTTACTGCAGAGCTACAATGTGCCATATGTTGTACCAAGCTACATCACAGGAAATAGAATCTAAGAGAAGCACTTGTCTTTCAACAGCTCAAAGTCTAATGGAAGGGACCTACATATAAATAAATTATTATAGTGCAATGAGAGAAGTAGCTATATGAACCTCCCATATAAAAGATATGGGAAAGAAGCCAGAGCTATAAGATTTAATAAACCAAAAAGTTCATCTTCTTCAAGAACCTTAAAAAATAGTCGTAGAAGTATCAGGCTAGGAGAGAATCACAGAGTTCTAGAATGTTCCAGCTCCAAGGGAACTGTAATTAATTTATATTTTTAAAAATCTACTTCCCAGCCACTGTGTCAGGCTCTGAGGATACACAAATAAACCCCGGCCCTCACCCACCTCAAGAAACCTACAATCCATTAGGAAAGTTCATGACTACTCAAAAGTAGGCAGACGGCATTAAAAAGAGAATTCTACAGTTGAAACCAATATAATTTTATTAAACCAATGTCACCCCAATAAATTCAATTTAAAAAAAAAACCTTGCTTAAAACACACTCTTCTACTATAAACACTAGAATATTCGATCAACGACTTATTTCTGCAGAGGTATGTACAAGCAGCACATGACAAAACTGTCTACCTCCACCCCCTTCCATTCTCAGATCACATTTCCTAACACCACCCCTTTCTCCCAGGCCAAAATAACCACTCCCTCTTTGGTGACACCATCAAACTCTATCCAGACTCTACTCACTTGTACTTGATTCATTAATTTATTCACTCTCTTAATCAGCAAGTATTTTTTGAGCACAAATTATGTACAAGATACTGTTCTAAGTTCTGGGGATATAAAGCACTTAGCAATGAAGAAACAATCCTGTTGTCATGGAGCTTATACTCTAGCAGGAGACATAATAATCAAATTAAAAAATAAATATATAACAAGATTAGTGATGATAAGTGACAAGAACAAAAATAAATTGGGTAAGAGTGATAGGGAAGATGAAAAGAGTACTATGTTGAATGAAGTAAGAAATGTACCATGTAAGTATCTTGGGGGCAGAGCATTGCAGGCAGAAGAAGTGCAAAGGCTCTGGGGTGACAGTATACAGAATATATTGAAAAAACAGTCAGATGAGAGATAATGGTGACTTGAACACCAGTAGTCCCTATGACTTTTTAGTGAACTTATTCTGACCTCCTTGACATCAAGGAACTGATCTTAGTTACCTCTGAGTCCCCATTGCCTAGAACAGAACATGACATGGTAAACACAATAAATATTTGAGTAATTAATTAATGAGGATTCAATCCTCTTCTCTCTGTTAGTAGATTCACTCCCTGGTATTACTGATGAATATGTGCTACATCTTTCAATGAGCTTTAAGCTTTTCTGAAGACTATGCCAGGGGTATCTTTTCTTCTTTCCATCCCTCATCTATGCCTATATAATATAAAACCAAAAGAAATAAAAAAAATGAAGAAATGTCTTGGTATAGTATTTTCATAGCACCTGGACTAGGGAATAAATAGCAGAAGTTCTAGGAGATCAAAATTCTCTGAAATGACAAAAGGCGTAAAAAATATAGAAAAGTAGCTATTCCTTAGAAAAGGCAAACACTAACCTAATTCTATCACTACATCCTTAACTCTCACCTGTACCACTTTCAGATACAAATCATACTGCCACAATTAGAGTATGTTTTCAGGGTCCACAGCTGGGCAGAAGAGGGAGATTCCAGTGAGGGTAGCCAGAGGGGTTGATATATAGTGCTCCAAAACCAAAGGATGCTGAGGCATAATTTCAGCTAGACATGGTTCTAAAAGGTCTAAGCTGTAGGCGGTAATGCAGGCCAAGCATATTTGCCACTTAATGATTCCAGGAAATCTGTCTATTCACATCTGGATCTCAGCCAAAGCTGGGAAATAAATTTGGGTATAGACATGGAGAACATTAGGCCTCCCAGCCCAGATTCCCATCAAGAGGAAAAGTATTCAAAGCAATACCCTAGGCTAAAAGAGATGATAATTCCAGGCTTCAAAGCTAGGTGACTAGTAAGACTATGGCACAGAAAAGAAATGGTCAAGAAAGAACCCAGTTCTGCAGACTATACCAATGCAAATAATGCTGGAAATGCTATAACTTATAGACTAGTGACCAGAGTTTGTCTCTTGTACATGACATAATAAAGTCTAGTTGGCAGCAACTCTGATACTACTCTGGCCAAGACTGGCTCAAGGATAAGGCATCTTGGGATGAAAGGAAAGGCCCATCAGTAGTATATATAACTTCTGGGAGCCAGGAAGAGAAAGGTAAAGGTATGGGAGGCAGCAGTTCCACAAAATAGAGATGTGTCAAGCTGGAAGAACCATAACAGACCTGCAAGCTCAATTATATTAGAGATATACATTACTCTACCTCTACATACAGCTTCTTAGAGAATTTGTCCTACCCACAACCATGAAAAGGCAGCGCTATATATCCAATGACCACCCGCCTTGGCCACAACTGACCAAACTCAAGCTGACCAATAATATTTTTCTTTTGATAATTGATCATTTGAAATTGATATATGACTGAATTTACTAGATTATATTGAACAGGCCAGAAATCAATGCCATGGCAACTGAAAGCCACAGTAAACTGGGAACACAGGAAAAACAGACTAGAATATGCAGGCTTGGACATATATCAAAAGAGGAAGAGGCTATCTGAGAAGTTTTTAGTTCCCTTTATGCCCCTACACATGAGTTAAAAATGTTTGTTAGTGACTGAGAATTCTTGGATAAAATCTCCCTTTAAAAAAAGGCTTGTTCTTTGGAATTTTAGGGATCTTTAATAACATGTAATTCTCATTTGCTATGCTATTATTTATAGTCCTACATTAAATATTCAGATTCAATTATAATTATTCTATCCCTAAATGCTATCAAGTTATACTTTAAATATCATCCAATATCCCAGGATCCACAAATCTCAGGACGGAAATGCAAAGAAAAAGTACATACCCTACCCTTCAGCAATGGGAATCCAAAATTTACTTATAAAATAATTTCTAATATTTTACCCTGTTTAGATATATAACATCTAATTCCATTTACAATGCTGAACTAGCAGGAAAGAAATTAATTTGGCATTAGGGTAGTAACATCAATTTCCCATGTATCTGAAGTAATGCATTTACTGGAAAGAGATTAATATCAATTCCATAAATCATTCACATGCATTTTCCAGAGTTTGAGACATCTGAGTAATGTCATATGTGTGAGCTGATATCACTTTGTGCACACTCCCCATTCATTAATCAATGCCTGGGGTTGCAGAGTAGTTGTCAGGAGAAAATATCAAACTTGGAAAAGGATCAATCTTTCTGTTCTTAATTTTCAGTGACTTGTTTTAGGTAAGGTAAGCCAAATGTTGCCATAAATGCAATGACATTGATCCATACTGGCAGCCAGCATTTTCAGAAAAAAAAAACATTTTGTCAATTATCTTCCTAATGATAACAACTACTTAATACCCATGTGATAAGAAAATGTGTAAAAGTCAATGTAAAGATTCTATTAGGGATCCTCAAAAAAATACTGACTGAAAGGAGAAATGAATCTGAACCTCTCCTATAAACAGCAGTTCTTCATTGTTACTGTTTAAATTCATAATCACACAATCTGAGTTGCTTTTGCCTGTATTCATCAGGGTGCTCCAGAGTAAATGAAAAAATAGAGAGAGAGAGTGGAATGGGGGCAGGGGAAGAAAGAGAGAGAGTGTGTGAGTGAGTGAGTGAGTGTGTGTGTGTGTACGCACACGCACATATATAGAAAAAGGTTCATTATAAGGAACTGGTTCACATGACTGTGGAGGCTGACAAGTCTCAAGATCTGCAGTTGGCAAGCTGGAGACCTAGGAGAGCTGATGGTATAATTCTAGTCCAAATGCAGGCAGGCTCAAAATCCAGGAAGAGTCAATATTTCAGTTCAGCTGAAAGCAGGAAAAAATTGATGTCCTAGCTCACAGTACTCAGGCAGGAAGAGTTCTCCCTTACTCAAGAGAGGTGCAGCCTTTTTGTTCTATTCAAGCTTTCAACTAATTACACAAGGCCCGCACACATTAGGGAGGGCAACCTGCTTTACTCAGTCTAACAACTCAAATGTTAATCTCATGCAGAAATGCCTTCACGGGCATAACCAGAATAATGTTTTAACAAATGTCTGGGTACTCCATGGACCAGTCAAGTTGACATGCAAAATTAAACATTGCAGGACCTTAGAGATCATCTACCAACCCCAAAAACCCAGCCCCAAATTCCTTCATGATTTAAAATGAGAAAAACAAGTCTCAGATATGTTAGCGCAGAGCTCCTAATGCCCAGTAAATATCAGTTGTTTTTGACCAATTGAATATTATTAACCTAAACTTAAGTCTTCCATTCCAAGTCATCCGCAGCTAACAAAACTGCAGAGAAAAGAAGGTAGGTGACCCAGTGGAAAGAATTCAGGCCTTTGAGTCAGACAAAGGTCAAATCCTGGCTCTGCTATTTACTAATCGTTACTTAAATTTTAAACCTCAGCTTTCCATCTGAAGTACAGAGGAAATAGTGTCTACTTCATGGAACTCTTAGGAAAATTAGAGATAAGGTATAGAACATTTTTTATGTAGTACCTGGGGTGTAATAGATAGATACTCAAGATTTCCCTAACTATCCTTACTCTGGTTCACTTTCAGAACACATGGGAGAATTCTACTTTTTTCCCTCTTGAAAACAGACATAGTCATATGACATTTTGTCCAATACAATGTGAGTGGTTCTATGTTATTTTAAAATGACTTGGCTTTCCTGACTTAAAAACTTACTGAGAAATTTCTCTCTTGCCACAAATTACAAAAGATGAAGTCCTTACATTTCATAGTATATTAACAAAGAACATTTTCCTTACTTTCTACCATTTGCCTGTAATAGCAGTATTGTCAACTATCAGGACAGGCTTATTACTCTATTTTAATGATTAAATCACACACTCAGAGAAGTTAAGTGAGTTGCCCAAGGCTATATACGTAATAAGTGTCAAGTCTCCTGATTCCTAGGCAAAACCAATCTGCGAATGGGAAAAAAATACCACACTGACAGTAAACAGTTTTACAAGATAATTTATTGAGCTGTTCATTTATTTTGGTGTTTTGTATATGATTTCCCACATTGTTTCCCCTCACACTGGATACCGGCCTCCACCACACACACACACACACACACACACACACACACACACACACACAACCACACTCTTCTCCAGACCCTTTGAATTCTCTTGCCTCAGAAGGTATTTTGAATGTGACCAATAAAAAGGCAAAGGTAGCCTCCAAAAGTTTTATTCCTTACCTTAGCCAGTATTATGCTAATAGAAAGAGGAGACTTCCACTAGAAACAGAAGGGGATAAATCATCCTCAACATTGGGAAAGTGAAAGTCAAGGATCCCATGACTGGTTGGAAGAAGGGGTGCTCCCTAGCAGTCCTCAGCAGGGAATGGCTATGCAGGGAACCTAGGAAGGAAGAACTCTGGGCACTTGGGCTCTGGATCTCGGCAAAGACCCCATAAAGATCGCCTTTGCCTGCTTGCAGTGACAGAGTCCACCTTCAAGGAGCTGCCTGGGCTTGGATGATGAGGATGCCATAGTGCTCAGGCATTCCAAAATCAGAAGGGTCTTATTGCATTGTCTAAGTATCACATAAGCCTTTTGGAATCTTATGTAACCTTAGAGAATGAGAAAGAGCCTCAGTAAAGATCTCTATGAAATGGAGACCCAGAGTCAGATGACTTAGATTTAAATAAACTAAAATAATTTGACATTTCTTGCTGTGTGTATGAACCACATACAAACAGGCCAAAATCTTTCTAAAAAACATATACTTAACTCCCAATTTCAAGCCTATGACATTTTCCTGACTATTCCAAATCCACTAATGTCAGTCTTTCCCCATCAACTGCTAGAAAATCCAATTATCAGCCTCTATCAATGAGAAATAAGATATGCTATGAAGACACACAATTAGCTTTCCCAGATCAGACATGCAAACCCTGCAGGAAGAGTGAGTTAAAGCTCCATAAAGTGGTAACAGGTACATTACCATCGACTTACCTTAGAGAGTCTCAATTTCCTGTTTTATAGGCTAATAGGGACATTGTACTGGTTATTTGCTTGTACTTCAACTTGGCAGTGCTCAGGTTGTCATAAATAAGCCAGCAAGTAATCAAACTTGAAAAACCAAGAGTGAACTAAGGTGCATGAGCACAGGCTTTGAGGTTAGGTAGGCCTGAGCTGAACTCAGGATTCTGCCACTTATTAGCTGTGTGCAGTTAAGCAGATCACATAACTTCTCTGAACCATAATTTACTCAATATTCTTTCCCAAAAATAGGAATAAAATGCTTGCCCTACTTTTTGTCCAGAATTTATAAGAGGCCATAATAGATGTGAAAACACTTTGTAAGTCATAAAATGATATATAAATATTAGGAATTGTTACAGTTTTTATTCCATGACAACAGAAAAAGTAAGAAGAAGATAGAGATGGGAAGGAGGAGTAAAAGGAAGAGAAAGAGAAGGAAAATTAGTGTTGACATTTATGGAGCGTCCACCATGTGTTAGGCATTTGATACATTACCTTATGTGATCTTCACAACCATTCTATAAGATAGTTTATTATTCTACATATTTCAAAATGAGAAAACTGAATTTTAGAAAGGCTAAGTGCTAATTTTATGTATCAACTTGGCTGAGCTACAGTGCTTAAATATGTGATCAAACATTATTCTGGATGTTTCCATGAGGATGTTTGGGATGAGATTAACCTTTAAATCAGTGCATTCTGAGGAAAGCGGATCGCCCTCCATAATGTGGGTAGGCCTCACACTATCAGCTGAAAGCCTAAACAGAACAAAAGACGGACCTACCCCAAGCAAGAGGAAATTCAGCTAAGAGACAACCTTCTGACTTGAACTGCAATATCAACAAAGACCTTTCCTAGGTTTTGAGCCTGATGGCCTTCGTAAAACTTCAGTATCAGCTCTTCTATGGGTTTTAAGCTTGCCAGCCCATCCTGCAGATTTTGTACTTACCAGCCTCCATAATTTCATGAGCCAATTCCTTAAAAATCTCAATATTTCTCTGGAGTAGTAAATAGTAAAACTAGAACTCACAATAAAATTTGTCTGTTTCCAAATTTAATACTCCACTAGCTACAATTTCCCGCAAAGTATCTTTAGGCATTAATATAGTAAAAATGAAATCTCCATTTATATAACATTGTAAAACTCAAAATCTCTTTGATAAGTGAAATTGGCAAGTGAATTGATAAGTGAAAAGGCCGTTTCTTTCCTATGTTGGCACACTCTTCAGGAATAATTATGAAAATTAATAAAAGTTAAAAACTCTGTAATATTATTGTACAAACAACAAACAAGATAAACAAAAACTCATAGACACAGAACACAGTTTAGTGGTTACCAGAAGGAAAGGGGAGAGACTCAGAGGTAGATAAGGGTAAAGGGGGTCAAACACATGATGACAGAAAGAGATTTCACTTTGGGTGGTCAACATGAATAAATAAACAGATGATATATTATCAAATTGTACACTCAAAACCTATGTTATTTTATTAACCAATGTTACCCCCAATAAATTTAATTTTAAAAAAGCTAACCATTGTAAGAAAAGGAAAAAAATTCTGGCTCCTGCCCTCAAGGAACTTACACTTGCAGACAACAAATCTATATTCCATAATAAAAATATCAATAATGTTGTAATGGGAAATTAAAAGAAGGAAAACTCATATCCAGCTGGTAGGTCATAAAAAACTTCACAGAAAAGTAACTTTGGGTATCGATCTTGAAGGTGGGTCTGATTTCAATAAAAATGTGGAAAAGAATTCCTAAATAAAGAGACTATCATGATCAAAACCAAAATAATAAGGATTTGGTATTGGGTAACAAGAAGAAAATGAAAATGTATATATGAGAAGGATCATATAGGTAAAGTATGCATTCTCAACAGGGGTAATATCTGGAGAAATAAAGAAACTTTAGATATTATAATGATTTATGACCCTCTGAGGGGCTACAGTATATAAAAAGATATGTATTGTATCTGTAGCATTAAAATTTGGTAGAAGTGGAAGGTAATTGGAAAAATAAAATGTCTGAAAAGGTTTCTGCGCAGAGTACTAATGAAAAAGAGGTTAAGAAAATTTTAATTAGAATACCTGGATTTAATGAGTAATTGGGTAGAGTGGCAAAGAAAAGCTTAAGATGACTCTGGATGACAAATTATTTTAAAAAATTTTAATTTTTTAAATTAAAAAAAAAGTTGAAGGCCTCTTCTGGTTTAAAGTTAGAACATGATAAGTTTGGTTCTGGGGAGTGTCCACTTTAAAATACAATAGAACATCTAGCTAGAGATATAATCAGTTAGACTAAGATATAGGATTGGTGAATTGAAAAGAGTTCAAAACTGATGATACTTTCCAAGACAGTGCTATTCAAAATATAATCTATAAACTGATGCTGGCCTGAAAGTTGTTTATCATAGATATGCTATTAAAATAGGTGCAATACGATACTTTAATAACTATTTGCCATTCAAACTCACAATTGGTGTACTTATCTAGTTAAACAGGTATAAATCGTTTGGATGTTGACAAATTCATGTGGTGAATTGCATGTGGCATGAGCAAAACCATATACAGAGCCATCGCATCAGACTTTTTTTTAAGTTTTTAACCACACATAGTTTTGCAAAGCACTGTACCAGTACATTGATTGTGTGTCAATAATCATATAAAGATAATGACTTAATAAAAGTATATTCCACAGTTTCTGAGAGGGCAAGGATACTAGTAAAGTGGCTAACAAAGAGTAACTACTCAAGAAATCAAGCATTTTAAATTTTTAGGCAATATTTTACTGAGTGTACATAAATGCATTTATACTGGAATAGAAGTAATAGTCATTTTTATCAGATTCTCAAAAATGCTTGTAACCTAGGAAAGGGTAATAATAACCACTGCTGTACAAATTACTACTATTATCTCTGTTCCCACAGTATCTGCCACAGTCTTGTTCATTCATCCTGTTGATAAATGATTATTGAATGCCTACTATGTCAGGCTCTGGTGATACAGCAAATAGACAAAGTCACTGTTTTTATTGAATGAGAAACAGATAAATAAATAAATAAATAAACAGAGAATAAAAACAGAAAGACATGATAGAGTGATTAGGTGGCTACTTTATACTGCCTAATCAGAGAAGGTTTCTGAGGAAGCAATATGTAAGCTGAGATCTGAATGTCAAGATGCAAAGACTGTGGGTGAGTATCTCAGGAAGAAAAAATGGCTGGATTAAATAGCTTAAAACAGAAACAAATCTGGTCTGCTTTATGAATAGGCAGAATGTCACTGTGACTAAAGCATTACTGGGAAGAGTAAGAATGACAAAAGATGAAGTCAGATAAAGTAGCCAAGGACTAAATCAAGAACCACTATAGTCAGGATAAGGAATCTGGATTTTATTCTAACATTGATGGGAAACAATGCAATAATTTAAATAGGACAGAAATAGGACCCAAATTGAGTTTTAAAAGGATCACTCTAGATGCTGTGTTGAGAATAGATAATGGGGGGAGGGGAACGAATGGAAGGAAACAAAAGAAATATTAGTTTCTAATGACAGATGTTGGTGGTTTGAACAAAGGGGGAAGACAGAAAGAAATTAATAGATTCAGGATATTTAATGAGCATAATAATAATTCTTAATAAATGTATGGATGGTAAATCATTAGATGTATATTCAAGATTTATAAAGATTAAACATGAGTGAGCTGAATCTTAGAGAATGTCTTAAGGGTCATGAGTGGATGAAAGCAAGACAGGTCAGTCAGATGTGGGGGCAGAGGATAAGGATGGTATATTCACTGCTGCCAGGGGATAAGAGTTCCAGAAAGTAACGGTAATCAATAGAAATGTCCTATGGGGCAAAGGAATCAAGAGCTAAATTACATGATTAAATCACTGGCAATCTTTCAGAAAACTACCTTGCTAGAGTAGTGAGGACACAAACCAGACTATCAGGAAAAAGATAAAATAAATAGGTATACAGGACATTTCTATTTTTACTGGCAGTCTAAAATCATCTTGTATATAATTTATCTTACATTGATGATAAACAACAGATATCTTAAAGGTTACATATTTAAATTTTGTTGTTTACTTTCATATTTTCTACCTCCTCCCTCTGTCAGCTTGTCAACTTTGATTTCTCACCAAAGAGCATTCCTATCCCCTCAGGCTCCACCCTGTCCACAGATTTCCTATGCTGAAAACCCATATTACCAAGATAGCTAGAATTTATGTCTAAATAAGAAATAAATTCTAAGTATCTCCTCTGAGGAGTAAGGTGCATGAACTTTAGTGCATGTATTTTATAATAACTATTCTGGCTAGTCAAAGGTTTCTCCCCTCCCACACAAGTTCTCAGTCATACTCTCAGAAAATAAGGTTGCTGGATAAGTGACTGTTATCTATAAATCAATATGCCCATGCTAAATTCCTCAACTTTGCATCCTATAATTTGAGGTCAATAGTTATAAAAATACAATACATGCATGTATAACTAATTTCATCTGGTAAAGTTCTACTCTTCTCATACATTCTTTCAACAAATATTTATTGAGTACCTATCATATGCTAGGTATTGTTCTAGGCACCAGAGAATAAAAAGAAACTTTATAGAATTTATATTCTATTGGAAAATGCAGACAATTAATAAAAACAAATAAATAAGTCAATTTTATAATATGTTAGATAGCTGTAATTGCTAAAAAGAAAAAATAAAGCATATAGGGGATTAGAAAATGTGGGGGAAAAAGTTTATACAGGGTAGTTAATATAGACCTCATTGAGAAGACATTTGAATAAAGAACTGAAGTAAAGGAGAAAACCATGCTATCTGGAAGAACATTTCAGGAAGAATATTAACGTACAGATCTTGTATTATCTCTTCTATAAAATCTTCCTCAGTGGCTTCCCACACTCACCCCACTCCATTCCATCCCATCCATACACGAAAAAATGAATTACTTCCCTCCCTGGGGTTCCCTGACATTTTAGAACTGACCACTGACTATTTGCTAGGCTTTTGGTAATTCTAATCTATACAACAACCTTGTAGGGTAAATATTGTTATACCTATTTTAAAGATGTACTCAGGCTCCATGTTTAAATCACCTGCTCAAGGTAAGCATTAATGAATGGCTGAGCTAAGATTTAATGCCTTCTGTTCTGTAGAACTATCTAACTACAATGCTTCATGCTTCTTATTTTCTGTAGCAAGCAAAAAAAAAAAAGAGGGGATGGATGACATTTTCACTTATTCAAAAGCTCAGCCCTATCTGAAAGTAAAAAAAAATTAAACAATAATTTCCCAAAATAAAGTGCAAACTCAGGGAGCAAAGTGACATCATATGGGTACATTCTCAAAACCAAACAATATCTAATGACTTCAGCGTTGGCCACAGGATACTAACTCAGCAGAGGGCCAAAAATATTGTCACAACATTATGACATTTCTACATAATTATCGTTTGTTTTTAAATTTTTTGTCTAAACCAGACTCCCCTTGCCCCCCGCAAAAAAAATCTGGGCCACCCTTCAGTCTGCACACATAAACTCTATTTTAAAATGTAAAAATCTGGTCAAGAGCACAACTCATTTACCAACGTGGCATAAAACAACTGAGCATGACCTAGCTCAGAAAATTACTAGATCAGCAACAACTTAAGCCATTAGTGTTAACTCTGACCATTAAAACAGAGCTTCCACTAAGGTTCTGCAAATCATGCCCAACTACTACAATCCTGAGCTATGAAAAGTAGCTGGTGGTAAGTTGAAGATCTAGCCCCACCATTTATAGGCAACTCAACAAATCACTGAGCAACATTTCTTGGCTTCAACAATGAGGCATGATCAATCAGACATGAGTCAATAAAAGAGCCCATGCCAGGTAATTCAATAAAAAGGTATTACAGGCAACTAGTTATAGAAATGTTGGGAGAGCTGAAAGGACAAGGTAAGAGTGGGGCAACATAGAGATTAACAGCAGCAGGAATTCTCTACACTCACAGAGGAGCAAAGGCAGGAGGCAGCAATATCCTGGGAGTCAGGGCAATCCAATAAAGTCGGGATCGCGAGGAAGGGGCTGTCTGGCAAAACCATGAAGGAGACATACCCACTGCTGAAGATGCTGCCCAAAACAAAAAGGAGTAAAAATACCCAGGCTTCTTGCTTCTTTCTGCCCTTCAATCTCCTGCTAGAGCCTCCTATTAGCTGAACTAGCCAGAATCCAGATGTACTTAGACCCTTGGAAGCATAATTTTCAGGGGCTTAGCTCCATGCAATATAAAGAATAGGGAAAGAAACTACCTGCAGATGACCTGCACAACATATCCCCATACCTTTAGAAGGCAAGTCTATTTGAAAGCTATATGACAAAGCACAGTTTGTGTGAATTTTTCAATACTTAGAGTATACTATCAAAGTATGATTCTTTTTTGAAGACTAAGAGTAAAAACACAGACAACATTCTCATTTTGCTAATTAATGTAATTTTAAAATTTTTATTTAAAAGTAAGAAGCAGTAGTAATAAAAAATTAAAAGCAAATTATAATTGAAGATGTACCATTTGGTTATCACTTAAAAAACTATTTATGTCTTAGATCTTAAACTAATATATACTTATACTGTAATCATTCAAGTAGTACCTTAAATCTTTATTGGATAGAGGAGGGCTATGACCAAACTCAAGCAACCTTAATTAAGTGATGCATCCCTCTTTTTGCTGTAATGTCACTATTAAGGCATAGGAAATTTGTTCATGTGTACTGGAAGTCCTTTTCAGGGCAGTGTGTCAGTTGATTTGAATAAGCAGTTGAAGAGGTATACAAACAGGATTTCAATAAACACAGTCATATTTCTTCAACTGTTTTTTCCCAGGTTTTTAGGTTCAGGAATGTTACTATCTGAAAGGTCATCATTCTTAGGGAAAAGTTATTTGGGAATAAAATATTTCACTTCTTCCCCAAAAAGGAGAGAGAGGAAATAAGAAAGAGAAAAATATACAAGGCAGTATATAACTATGTATGTTAGATATAATTCAGTAAAGAGGTCAGAATTTTTTTAAATGAAACACTACTATAAAAGAAGTTCAGCTTGTTTCAATTATAAGTCAGAAACAAAGAAACAAAATTAAATTAGTCACCCACAGTTTAAAGACATTAATATTTCTCCAACAGAATTTATACACATGGTGAAATACCCCTTTATATTTTATAACTGTGCTGTTATCTCCAAAATGTGCTAATTTTTTTTCTCTAAAAGAAATAATGGCCTTGTAAGGTAGCATGTTCTGGAATAAAGTGATAGTATTAATAAGAAGGAAATTGGCATCAGATTTTATGTTAAACACATTGTTAAATAAAAACATTTGGATTTTGTCCTGAGGACAATAGTGAGTCATGAAAGATTTTACACAATAAAGTAATATGAACAGATGATTTGCATTTTAGCTTTGGTGGCATTGTTGAGGATGGAGCAGAAAGAAGTTGTGCCAGAATTACCACTTGAAGCTGACTGCCAGATGTTATGCTCTGTCTATTTTATATAGCATCTCTAATTTGCATAATAATTCTATGATATAGTTATTTATTTTCCTAATTTTACAGATGAGTAAACTTTAAGTGATATCATCAGCATGACACAACGAGTAAAGATTATATATGACTCCAGGTCTGTCTGAAACCAAAACCTGTTTTTTCGTATTATACTACACTGTATCTTGTTTTGTTTTTGTTTTAAGTTTATTTAGTACAATATCCTCCAGATTCACCTATATTGTCATAAATGGCAGGATATTTGTCATATATGTCACAAATGTCATAAATATTTCCTTCTTTTTATGGCTGAATAATAATCCACTGTATATATGTACTACATTTTCTTTACCCATTTATCTGTCAAAGGACATTCAGGTTATTTCAATACCTTGGCTATTGTGAATCATGCTACAATAAAGTTGCAATTGTCACAAGCTGGGAGGAAGGGTAATAAGTTGATGCAGGTCAAAGGGTACAAATTTTCAGTTATAATAAGTTCTGAGGCTCTAATGTATAACCACACACACAAAAAAAAGTTAACTATGTTAACTATGTGAGGTGAAGGATGTGTTAATTATCTTGATCTTGGTAATTATTCTAAAATATATTTATATGTATATCAAATCATTACACTGTACACTTTAAATATATAAAAGTACATTTGTCAATTATTCCTCATAAAGTTAAAAAACAAAGGATATCATCCATTTAGAGATCTAAAAAAAGGAAAGTTTAGGTGAGATATTAAGCTAAAAAACTGATTTCTAATGTACTTATGTGACATTTTTATACTGTGCTAAGAATGAAGACCATTTCTTTCAAAAGAAAATATAATATTAATTTTTAAAAATTACATAAGTAAATGTAAATTCCATTGGAGAAATTAAAAGTTTCATGTTTTCATTTCCATCATTTTGAAATAGTATGTAAATAATTGACCCATAAATTTCTTTCACTGACCCTCTTTCTTGCAACAGTAATTTAAAAAACATATTAAATCTCTCAGGATAACCAATTAATTTGAAGTGTAAATTACAGTGCTCTTCGCGTATTCCATACACGTATACTCATATCTCACATAAAACAATACTCAAATTGCATGTGATGGCAACCAAATATAGTATTTATTTGAATTACTTAATTTTATTTTTTTAATCACTTATTTTAAACAGGTAGAATTTTTTTTCACTTTTCTTTATCACAAAAACTTTTCCTATTTATCTTACTACCTAAGGAGTAATTTTCAACAATATATGTCATAAATATGTCATAAATTGACCTATAATAAGATAACATGTATATGGAATTGTTAAAAGTATGGCCTTTGGAGCCAGATAGTCACAGTTTCACATTCAGCTACATCATTTGTCAGTCATACACTTCAGAGGTATTATATCTCTCTTTGTAGGTGAGCATCAGTTTCCTCACCTACAAAGAGAGATATAATACCTCAGAAGGTTTTTGTGAGTATTAAATGAGATAAACTATATACATTATTTATCACAGTGTCTGGCAATCAATAAGCAATTAAGTGATAATTTTATTGGTTTCTCTCTTTAATATTCTTGTTTACGTTACACTTTCATTGAAAATGTAAAAATATTTTACTAATCTTAAAATCTCTTTATGAAGACTGTCTATCCTCCCTCATTTATTCATATATTTATTAAGCTCTTGATAGTACACTAAGTGCTGGAGAACAAAAATTAATAAGAAACTACCCCTGACTTCATGGAACTTTTAATGATAAAGAAAAAGAAAGACAATTAAATGACTGCAATCCAATAAGGGTTATCACAGAAAAGCCTAAAAGGTACCTGTAAATAAAAAGATAAAGACAGCCAAACCTGCCCAAGATGTACTGTTTCTCAGAGGAAGAAATGCTGGACTAAATCTAAATTAACATTTTACCAGGGAGAGAAAGGGTTCTGGGGCACAGAGAAAACGGCATCTGCAAAGTAGAAAGGCTTGAGAGAAGAGAGAAGCTGGTGGATTAGAGAAAAGCAAACAATTTTTTTTTTTTTTACACCTACAGCATCTGGTACCTACTTGGTCTCCCATCCAAGTACTAGCCAGGTCCAACCCTGCTTAGCTTCCGAGATCAGCCGAGATCGAGCACATTCAGGGTGGTATGGCCGCACGAAGAACAAACAATTAAATATAGCTTTTTCATCGAAGCTACAAGAAAGTTAATCTTTCCCCATCTTTTGGTTGCTCAAATTACTTCATTCAAAAAATAAATATGCTATTAATTTAATGCCTAACTTTGTAAGCATTCTGCTCAGTTCTGTGGGAGAGCAGAGATTAATCAGACTCAGATTCTGTCTTGAAGTAGGTTATAGTCTAATAGAAGAGAACAAAAGTAGTTTTTAAAAAAATTATAAAAAGTGTCACATGTCTCTAGAGAGATAAAGTTAGAGCGGTGTGGCTATTTTCCCAAGGGAAATAATATTTATAGAGAGGTGTATAGGGGAAAAACAGATTAGGGATTCATAGGAGAGTTCATATTTGACCTGCAAACCTTATTTCTCATAAGGAAAAAATTAATTATCCATCAGCTCAAGGCTAGGCAATGTGCTAGGCACTCTGCATATTCCACAACTATGAAAGAAAAAAATACTTATGGAAGCTTACTGAAAGCAGTATACTTCATCCACATGAACTAATACTCCCCATTCATTCACTGGATCTATTAATCACTTTACTCCTTCTCAGCAGTCCAGTTGCACCTACAGAATCCTTCTCAACAAAACATACCAGGCAACCACAGCCAGTCTCAGAGTTAGCATATAAGAGAAAAGCCCTCACACTTCCATTTTAAATCTGAAACAAATCCTTGAATGAGATAAAATGAAAGTTGCATATGTCAAATGAATTGTTTCAAGTGGTAACTGAACTGCTCTCACAAAAATGCCCATTAGCATTACATTGAAGGATGTTAAAAAATACACTCTTCTGAAATATATTGCTGCAAAGAACACAGGGATATTGTTGAGGATGCTGTTCATTACATTTCAGAGTATGCTTCAGGAAGCCCAATAGGAAGAATTTCTATTAGATTTAAGTACCTGTTTATTTTTATCTTATGAACATTGTTTTTCTCTTGGAACTGGCTGCCAGAAAACTCACAGTTAAATCTGTAATCTACCTATATCAAATTTATGGATCTCATAGCATGCATTTTATGTATTCATGCAGCTAAATTTTCTTTTGTTATTTCTCCTTTCTGAAATTTCCTTGTTATCTATTTTTAATAGTATTTCATAAATACTGTTGGTGAAATGGCTTAATTTTTTAAGCAATGAAAATTTTTAAAAATTTTTCTTTAATGAAGATAGAAGATAGGCATCATTAACCATTAAAAGATGAAAAAAACATGGTTCTGTTTTCAATTCAGATTTTGAAATGCAGTCTGACTCCAGAGGATGTCACTTAACTACTCTACTATATCGCAACACTTATGTACTGCTTGTACCGATCCAGTTGATATAAATAATCATTCATACATTTGGGGGGAAATATGAATTACCATTTGGTTCCTTTGTGATCAGATTGGGCAATTTATGTACTAAATTTTCAGAAAGGAATGGAAAAAAATAAGTATAGTTAAGGAAAAGACGTTCTAGGAAAGGAAGCTGGATTATTTCATACTATAGGTAAACCAAAACAACACATAATCTTTAAAATAAGGATAATTCCTACTCTCACAGAGTTATTGTAAACAATCTTCATGTCTTTGCCTGGGGTATAAAGAATTCAAAAGGCATTTTCTAGGCATCAAGTATATCCTGAACTAGACAACAGTAGTTGATTCAAAGAAAGAAGACACTGTTCCTAATGATGTGAATAGTGTTCATATTTGACCAAAAGGACACTATATTACTTTGCTATGGGTTGAATTATGTCCCCCCAAAATTCATATGTTTAAGTCCTAACTGCCAGTATCTCAGAATGTGACCTGAGGAGGATATATGGTCTTGACAGAGGTAATCAAGTTAACATAAGGTCATTAGAGTGGGCCCTAACTCAATATGACTAGTGTTCTTATTTTTAAAAAAGGTAGGAGGAGATATTTAGACACAGATGTGCACAAAGAGAGAATCCGATGTGAAAATGAAGGCAGAGATCAAGGTAATGCTCTACAAACCAAGAAACAACAAAGATTTCTAGCTAAACACCAGAAATTAGAGGAGAGGCATGGTACAGACTCTTCCTCAAACACCCTTAGAATGAACCAAACCTACCAACACTTTGATGTCACACTCCTACCCTTCAGAACTGCAAGACAATGAATTTCTGCTATTTAAGCCACTCAGTTTATGGTTCTATATTATGGCAGCCCTAGAAAACTAAAACAACATGGAATAAACAAAGAGTAACACCCTGCATAAACAAGTTTTCAATTTTTGATATAAACAACCAATGTTCTTAGGGTTCATAGAACTGGCATGTCCATTCAAACACACACCACACACATATACCATAAACACACACACACACATACACACATTTATACACATTATTAAGAAACAAAAACAATGAATTATTTTTAAAATAAAAGCATCTTAAATTAAAAGTTATTTTTCTCATTAATATTTTCAACATATTCTGAATACCTACTATGTGCTATTCAGAGTATGAGGCTAAGTGTATAAAGAATTTAACAAGATACTATCCCTTCTAGATAGAAATTTACAATCAAGTCCTGACCTCCCCTTTCAGAATACCCAAAGCATACGTTCATTATGATGCAATATTACTTTTGCTGTCTTGTTTGTGTTCAATTGAATTTGTTCTCTCATTACTTCTTTATAGAGAAGTATCCTGTCTCACAAAGATTAAGTTTTGTGAGTATGTCATACAGACCAGATACATGGTAAACATTAAAAACTTAATGATTTATCATATAATAAAATTATGTCCATTTTGTCCCAAAATAAATTAAATCTGGATAAGTTCTTCATAAAATATAAGATACTGTACAAATATTCATTAGTATTACCATTAAACCTCTAATAATTTATAGCAACAACATAGCATTTCATTTTGAGTATTTCCAAGTAATTCCTTCAAAATTGACTTTTCCCTGACAATTTGTTTCATTCTAGCAAAATAAATGGGTTGAATCACACTACATGCTCAAATGAAACTGGATTCTAAAAGAACCTCACAAGACAAGCTCAAAAGCAAAGGCAGTTAATACACTCACCACTTTCAAAGCAAGCATCAAATATAAGATGTCCTTTCTTGGGCTGTCCACAGTATCCAGCTGGAAACACCATATATTTGCTCACATTCCCTCCGATGGCATCGTCATTTCCCACATCACTGCCTATTTTTTAAAAAATTGGCTCATGTTAAACAAAAATCAAAAGTAACTTAGTAATATAAGTCCAATTAGATTTTTATCATTAATTTCTCTCCTCCCCCATCCTTTTTTGCTAATCCAGGCAGTAAGAAATTAACTACATATTACAGTAGAATACAAAGAAAATACATTTTGAAATCAGAAAGATATGGGATCAAATCTCATTTGTACTACATACTAATTCTCTGTGATGCAAAGCAATCAATTTAATCCCTTTAAGCATCTGTTTCTCTCATCCATAAAAAAGAGAATAGCAAAATTCATCTTTCAAAATTGTTCTATGAGAATTAGATATGAAAAAATCCAGAATGACCACTGAAATCCACAAGATGTTCATTAAATTGTATCAATTATTTAGTAATAATGATACATATTTAATTTGTCACAAATACATAGTTAATTATTTTGAATAAAGCAATAGTTCTATAACTAGCATAACTACCTACTGTTCTACCAGAAATGATTTGAGAACCAATGAATTAGCACAAAAGTTATATTTCCTAACAGAAACTTTAATTTTTAAAAGATTTATAAGTTTCATTTCCACATAGGGTGTAGAAACCTAGAAAGATAATTCCTTCCACCTTAACAAAAAAATATCCCAGATACTGCACTATTCTAGCAGTCAGATGGGACTGGACAAGACCAATAGGCAAACTCGACTTCTCAGTGACTACACAGTCCAGGCAAACTGTCTGGCAACAGGTGCCCCTGGATGAGGCCGCCTTGCATGCCTCAACATTTTCCATAGTTTTATCTGTTTTATTGCCTACTACAAATATTCTTGGATTTATTTATCAATTTAAAAATATACACAGGTAGTGGCTGGTCTTGGCCTGCATGATATCCCCTCCCATGGGGCACTAGAACCAATACAATAGGAGGCTGGCTTCAGACCACAACAGAATACCACCCCATTAGCCCCACAAATGGCACACCCAAAGGGTGGTCTCAACAAGCACCAGAACCTGCTGGGTGAACCCTATTCCATAGGGTAAGCCCCCAGCACAGCAGTTCATATGCTACAAGAAAGTCAGCCTGATGGTCAACAGCAATCAAAGCTCAACTACAGCAGGAGGGCACACATCAACCCAAACAAGGATATTCCCAGAGTATGGATATACAGAAGAAGCCACCTCAAGACTGGTAGGAGAGGATAAGACATTGAATGGTCTAGTCCTACACCCATGTGTGGCGGTTAAAAATCATGAAAAATATCTTAGCTGCAGAGGTCTCCTCTGAGGAGGAAAAGGTCTCAGCTCCACACAAGGCTCCCCAGCTACCCAGGGTTCTAGTGCCAGGATGTGAAATCCCCAGAACTTCTAGCACTGAAAAGCAGCAGGGATTGTTGCTTACTGAAACAGAAGGCATCTGGAGTCTCAGACATTCCTCTTAAAGGCCCCACCCATGAAGAGACTCACTTGCTGTAAGTTCCAGAGCTGGAATAGCATCTGGAAAGGTGCCAGGAACAAACAGGGAGGAACTGTATTGCCTGGCTTCAAGGCAAAGGCTAGAGGGGCAGCTTTCTCCCAGACAGAAGTGTTGGCAGAATCCAGCACTTTGTTGAGTCTTCCCATCACCCAATCTGCACACACATGGGTGGGCATGACATCTGAGTCTCTATCAACCTAGATAACACTGTTCACACTGTCCTGGTGATTCCCTGAGACACTCCATACCCCAGCCCCACCCAACTTGCAGGCCCACCCAAGCCACTTTCAGTGGTTTTTCAATACAAATGGCCTGTCTTGGCTCATGCTGCAGACTTTCCTAAAATCTCAAAGGTTCACAAACCCCAAACAAGCAACATATGGCTTCAGTGTACCCTGTACCTCTTGCTAAGCAGCCTCAAGTCAGGCGCTATTGACAGCTAGCCTCAGTTCACAGCTTAGCTTCTGCCAGGCACTTCCAAGACCAGCACAAGTAGCAACCATCTGCAGATCACTTTGTAGCTCATACAAGTGGTCCTGGGAAGCAGTTAAACTTGGTCTGCAATAGTGCCTCTCCCAAAAGGCTCCAAAACCAATACACCTGGCAGCCAGCTTCAGAACACACTAGTGCACCACCCAACCACCTTCACAAATAACATACAAAGGGCAGACTCAGCAGGCACCATGATAAAGTGAATCTTGCTCCAAAGGTCAGCCCCTGCACAACAGCATCTCTACTATAGTCATGGCCAGTCCTCATAACCAATTAGCTTGAGGGTAAATCCCTCCCATTGACATGCCAACAGCAATCAAGTCTCAACTACAACAGGAGAGCACATACAACCCACACAAGAAACATTCCTGGAGTACCCAGCTCAGTTAATCAAGAGAGACTGTGCCCCTGGACCCCACAGGACACCTACTACATAATGCTACTCTACCAAGACTGAGAGATGTAGCAGGTCTACATAATGCATAGAAACAAACATAGAGGCAGCCAAAATGAGAATACAAAAAAGAAAACATGATCCAAATCAAAGAACGAAAGAAAACTTCAGAAAAAGAACTAAATAAAATGGAAGCAAGCAAACTACCAGAGACAGAGTTCAAAATATTGGTTAGAAAGATGCTCAAAGAACTCAGAACTTCAACAGAAAGATTCTAAGTATAAAAAAAAAAGGACATAGAAACCATAAAAAAAATCAGAAATGAAAAAATGCAATAACTGAAATGAAGAATACATTACAGGGAATCAACATCAGATTAGATGAGTCAGAGTTTTGAATTGATGATTTGGAAGATAAGGAAACAGAAAACACTCGATAAGAACAGCAAAAAGAAAAAAAAATTTTAATGAGGAT
This sequence comes from Macroglossus sobrinus, assembly GCA_004027375.1. Taxonomy (NCBI): domain Eukaryota; kingdom Metazoa; phylum Chordata; class Mammalia; order Chiroptera; family Pteropodidae; genus Macroglossus; species Macroglossus sobrinus. The sequence continues at coordinate 266,735 of PVKZ01000382.1, read as the reverse complement.
TAGGGACCACTGTGACAACATCATGTGTGACAACATTCACATTGTAGGGGTACCAGAATGAAAAAAGAGAGCATGGAACTGAGAACCGATTTGAAGAAATAAGGATTGAAAACTTCCCTAACCTGGCAAAAGAAATAGACACACGAGCCCAGGAAGCACAGAGAGTCCTAAAGCATAATTGAAATGCCAAAGGTTAAAGACAAAGAGAGAATCTTAAAAGCAGCAAGAAAAAGGCAGCTAGTTACCTACAAGGAAGTTCCCATAAGACTGTCAACTGGTCTCTCAGGAGAAACTCTGCAGGCCAGAAGAGATTGGCATGAAATATTCAAAGTGATACAAAGTAAAGACCTACAACCAAGACTACTCTACCCAGCAAGGCTATCATTTAAAGGAGAGATAAAGAGCTTCCCAGATAAGAGCTAAAAGAGTTCATCACCATCAAACAAGTATTAGAAGAAATGTTAAAGGAACTTCTTTAAGAAGAAGGAAAAAAAGAACATAAATATAAATAATAAAATGGCAATATCGATGTACTTATCAATAATCACTTTATATGTAAATGAATGGGTTAGAAAACAAGATCTACTCATATACTGTCTACAGGAGGCCCACTTCAAATCGAAAGACACAATTGATATTTTTAGAATGGTTCACCCAAAAGCAGAATATATATTCCTTACAAGAGCACATGGTCCAAGATAGACTATATGTTAGGCCACAAAACAAACCTCAATAAATTTAAGAGGATTGTATGTCTTCTCCCACCAAAACAGCATGAAACTGGAAATCAATTATAAGAAAAAAACTGAAAAATAAACAAACATATGGAAGCTAAATAACATGCTACTACACAAAAAATAGGTTAACAGTGAGCTCAAGGAAGAAATCAAAAGATACTTCAAATGAAAATGAAAACACAACAAGCCAAAATCTACAGGACACAGACAGAGCAGTCGTAAGAGGAAAATTTGTAGAAACACAGCCTACCTCAAAAAAAAAAACAAGAAAATTTTCAAATAAACAATCTAACTTTACACCTTAAGGAATTAGAAAAACAAAAGCGAACAAAACCCAAAGTGAGGAAAAGGAAATAATAAAGATCAGAGCAGAAGGAAATGAAATAGAGTTTTAAAAAGCAATACAAAACATGAATAAAACCAAGAACTGGTTATTTAAAAAGATAAACAAAATTAATAAACCTCTAACCAGATTCATCAGGGGAAAAAAAGAGAGAGGGACCAAATAGATAAAATCATAACTGAAAGAGAAGAAACTGACACCACAGAAATATAAAGGTCTGTAAGAAAATACTGTAATTATATGCCAACAAATTGAACAACCTAGAAGAAATGGATACATTCCTAGAAACATACAATCTTCCAAGACTGAATCAATAGGAAACAGAAAATCTGAATTGACCCATTACTACTAATAAAATCAAATCTGTAACCAAAATTCCCAACAAACAAAATTCCTGCACCAAATGGCTTCACAGGTGAATTTTACCAAATATTCAAAGAAGAATTAACACCTAACCTTCACATACTATTCCAAAAAAATTCAAGAGTATGGAAAACACCGAAGCTCATTTTATAACAGCACAAATACCCTGATTCCAAACCCATACAAAAACATTATAGACCAATTATAGACCAATATCCCTGATGAATATAGATGCAAAAATCCTCAACAAAATATTAGCACACCAAACTTAGGAATACATTAAATATTGTTTTTTGTTTATCTGTTGAGAGTATAAAAAATATAATATATTTTAAATTTATCAAAAGAACAAATAGCATTTTTACATTTACAGTTTACTGAGATAAACAGTTGTGACATAATGAGAAACCAAACAGTAAAAGAAAGCAAAACACCACAAAAGATGCAAATACTGACATAAAGACAGAAAGAGGTGGCAGGGAGGACTATAGCCTTTGCAATATAAATGGTTGATCATTTAAACACATAAGGCTGGAAAGAAAAAGTTATTATTATCAAAGAAATCATATCTCGATTATGTTACACATGTACATAAAACCATTCAAAATGGCATTTACAATAATACAAATCATCTAAGGTGACAGGGAATAATTGAATAATTATTGTTATGAAATAATAACTTTTAATTTCTTGACTGCGCATTTTAAAGTTCAGCATGTAACCAATTTGCCCAGATTTTGAACCCAAATTCTTTACTCTAATTGTAAAATAGCCCCACATTTAGCTAAAGCAGCATGAATTAACATAAAAAATTTGAATTTCAAAGTCACATAGATCTGAGATTGAATCTATCTAACTCAGATATATATATATATATATATATATATATATATATATATATATATATATATAGTGTAACTTTTCTTTAAGAAATTTAAACTAACTTCTTTGAGCCTGTTTGCTTATTTTGTTCTGAAGGTTACAGAAAATATATGTAAATCACTTAGAATATATTATTTACTCAATAAGTAGTTGGTTACTATTATTATCATCATCATTATCATTATCATCATCATTATCAAGACACCTATATCTGGAAAAAAAGTATATTTATTTAACAAAAAGAATAAAAGATTCAATTATATAAAGTATAAGAGAGGATTCAGAAAAGGAAGGGAACAATTTAAATTGACATTCATAAAGAACGTCTCAGTAAAAGTATTTTATTTCAAATAAACACAGAATACAGTTATATCTAGTTAAGTTATACACTATAAAACACCATTATTGTAGTGTGTAAAATATTTGTTTCCAAACACAGACAGAGTTACATACTGAATTTTTTCAGTTTAAGGAAGTTAGAGACAAAAGACAAAATAAAACAACTGAGTTTTATCTTTAAAGAAATAAAGATCCAATCCTGTTATTACTATTATTTACATGTTTTTAAAAATATAACATCAATGACAAATATTTACTAATAAAATTTATGAGCATATTTTGTGGAGGGTAAAACAACCAATGATATATATCTAAATGTGTACCTAATGTAACAATACGATAATTAAATCTTATTTTATTCTGATAAATAAGCCTGCTGAGGCATCTAGAAATACACTCTAGGACTGCACAAAATTTTTGACATTTAAGTGTGTTATACTGATGATGGATGTGAAAAAAGTCTCAATTTGTTTTATTTTCACATGTAAAACTACACAAAAGTTACCAGCAATTCATATTGGTCAAATGAGAAAAAAAGCTTATTAATTAAATTGACCTTATATAAAACACTTTTTTCCACCTCTTGGGCTAAAACACCTTGGGAGAAGTAATGAATTACCTTTATGTATAAGTGACATGCAGTTAAAGGGATCTGCCAAAAGTTCCATTATAAAGCATATTTCCAAGGCTTCATAATTTTGAGAGAAAATTCCAATGAAGATGAGACTTAACCCACAAATTATCAGCAAAGAAAGTAAATCTAAAATTCCTAATGTAGGGTGTTTTAGGAAAGAGAACCTACTGATTGGTGGACTTTAATCCCAATCAACTACTGCCTACTATATATCTTCCTCCTAGCATTTTATAAAATATGTTTATTCTTATTAAAAATATATTTACAAGACATACTGAAAGGATGCAAAAAATAAAAACTTTTTAAAAAATAATTTCTTAAATATACATATCCTATTTCTCTCTAGGTACATGTATCTATAATACAAATAAGATGTCTAGATTTGTTAAGCTACATTTAATCACAGGATGCTTCAATTACCAAATATGTATGAAAGATCTATTTTTACACCCACCCTATTTTGTGCCCAGAACTAGGAACACTATATAAGAAAAATAAGCTATAAATCAATCTATTGTTTAATAAAAGAGTAAGGATATACTAACAATTAATACACTCTTAAAAACTGACTATCTAGTTAAGGACTATACTGAAAATAATAAAATATATAATGAAAAAATATAAGAAAGGAAAATTGAATATGGACAGTTTAGTTTAATGCCATGGGGTTTGGAGAAATATAGGCCTAAGGCTAAATCCTTGTTTGGCTACTTTTTAAGTGTATGACCACTGATGAGTCCTAATTCAGCAAGCTATGGTCTTGCACCTCTCTATTTTCATCCTACAGCCTTTCAAAAGAAATAATTGGCTCGTTTTTCCTTAAAAGAGTGGTTTGCATCTAATTTCCCAGCATTTTGTAGTAAATGATCTCCCACCTCTGATCTTACCAAGATTCTACTTATATTTACTCTATTTTGTATTATAGCTAATTGCAATGTCTTATGCTCACATCCCACTTAAACACTAACTTTCCACTTATGTGTTAATCATAGTGCAGAGAACTATATATTCTTTGATTACTATCAATAGGAACACCTGCATTTACTGTAGAACTAGAAAATGCTAGATATAAGGCAATAGCAATAAATACTTGTTTAATTGAAAATTCAATTAAAAAAGAATTTCTTCTAAGTATAATTTTCTATTTACCAAATGGGAGCAATTGTTTTATTTGCCTCCTGGGGTTATTAATTCATTAAAAAGTATTTATTTATGACTCTTATGTACCCATTATCTTATGTTCTAGTAATACAAATATAAATCTTAAAACTTCCTGTCTATCAAGGATATTAGTGGAAGAGGCAAACCAGTAAATCACTACATTATAGTATAATGTGATAAATACTAGAAATGTGAGGTAAGCTCAAGGCACTCTACAAGAATACAGGGTAGCAACATCTAAAATTTCCCCACAGAAGACTTTCTGAACCACCTTTAAAATATGTATAAAAATTAGCCAGGTGAAGAAGTCTGAAAAGAAGTTCCAGGAGGCTTTATATAGAGGAACAAGGTAGGAATGTGTAGAAGGAGACAGGAACTAGTTGATAGAAGGCCTTAGCATGTATGGCATGCTAAGAAGTTTAGATTTTATCCTGAAAGCAGTAAAAATCTACCCCAGAAGGATCTCAAGCTGGGCAAAGTACAATCTAGCCTTGGGGCTCAGAGCCCAGAACATTTCCACAGAGAGAAAAGAAGAAAATTGCCTCTGTGGTGATGACTTGAGCATAATAGGTCAAGTGGTGGTAACTGAATGAGATAGTCAGGAGGGCTAGAGGAACAAGGAGTCTGGGATGCAGATTTGCAAACCATTCTTCCACATAGACTGCACTATTTCACGAAGGCATGATGATGAATCAGCCTTTGGAGAATTTACATATGTAATCTTGTCAAGCTCTACAACTTTATCCTGGTTCCCAAATTAGACTTGTAATTCTAAATGAAATTTTAATTTACATGCTAAAAACAGAACCCTTAAAAACAACATCTGGCTTGTTTTCCTAATCTATTTCTGCCAGATTCAATATTCAAAGAGTTCCAGCACAGTGTTTCCCAAACCATGGCCTATCAAAGGTCCCTGGTGGTTCTCATTAATCTCCCTCAGTATCTCACTCAGTATCCACTCTGTGTCAGGCACTGTATTAGGTGCTGCAGATCCAGAAATTAATATGACTTAGGATATTCTTCAAGGAGTGTAGGCAGTGGACATGGAAAAGTAAACAAAAATTGTTCTACATACTCTGATAGACATGTACGCTGTACAATGAAGACTTAAAGAAGTAATAAACTCACCACGTTGGGGAAAAGTGGGAGAAGAACCCAGAATGTTTTTCTAGAGAAAAAGTAACAAGTGACACTTGAACTGAGTCATCAGTAGGTACCTATCAGGCAGCCAAGGTATGAAGCTCCAATTCTGGAAAGAATAGGTTGCTCTGAAATAAAAGGCCCAGAGATTTATGAAAATAACCTAGAGATTTACATAAAATAAGACTGTGGAGAACCTTACATGTTTATTAAAACTGTATAGTTTATCTCATAAATAATTGAAATTATAAATAATCTTAAGTAATAAAACTATAACGTGTACTCTGTACAATAGAAAAACTCCTCCAGTAGTAGTAGAGATAATGGATTAGAAAGGGATGAGATTATTAAGAGGCTGAAGTAATAGTCTAGAAGAGAAATGATGGGAGTGAAAGCAGTAGAGATGAAGAGTGGAATAAAAATGAGAGCAATCCAAAAGGCTTGCTGAGTTAATAGGTATTGTTACTCCCCTAATTCCTGTACCTCAGTGGAAGTACATTTCTCTTATAAATGGATTGAAGATAAGTGAATACAAGTAAAAAAAATGATAAAAATCAAGAAATAGCAATTTTCAAACATGGCAATATTATATTCTCACATTTCCCAAAAATATCTGATCACTCAAAGAAGTTCAAAGATTTTATTCAAGACTTAAAGAAAATACATGCTTATTACATAATTTTTTCAGATATTTCAAAAATACAAAGGCTAGCCAAAAGCATAAATGTCAGACTCAAGATTCAAACAATCTTCATAAGCAAAGATGTTAGGCCAAAATTAACAAAGACAAAAATAGAACCTTGCACTAAGCTTGTAGGGGGAAAAAATCAATTCCACAAATACGAATCTAGGCTGGTAGAAGAAAATGTGAAAAAAATCTCAAAGTTTTGGTTAATCAATATTACAAAATGTTAACACAACTTATGAAAACATTGGTAGTAGTTATCCTGATCATGTAAAATAATAGTTTTAATGAATTATGTACTGCTGATCAGACTACAGTTGAAGCATTTTTGGTCCCTCTCAGGCATCACATTTTAAGGGAGGCACAATTTAGTATTTACATAAAAAGAGAATTATGACTTTGTTGAGTCATCTGAAATCCATATCCAGTGAGGAGAAACTTAAAAAAATAAGTGACAGTAACAAATTCATTTTCACATCCACAACACAATAGATATTCCTAATGTTTAAAAACAAATGAAAACACAAAAAAAATCTGAAGGGATATTTGTTTGTTTAAAAAAAACAAATTGTAAGAAGTGGTTTCTATTTTCAATAAGCTTATCCTAAAGTTGAGAAGATTTAATCAATATATGTGAAATAATGAAAGAATAATTATTTACACAGTAACAAACTGTATTGTGCACAATATAAAAAAAAAGCAGGGATTAGTGAGACATGAATTTACTAAAAGGCCTCTTATAGTTGAAAGAACTTAGTTATAGACAGTTTTTGGTTTTAAAAATTTCATCAAATGACTATTTTGATAATACTTTTGTTCTTTTTTGAGTTCACTTTAGTGATAACATATTTTTTTCTACTTTCCAATATATGTGTGGGAAAATAAAGTGCAATGACTAAATATCTCAGGTAATTTCTATACTTCTGGCGAAGAATATTTTATTTTAAAAAATGTTTTAGGTCTTGAGGTGGGGCGATACTCTAAAAAGAATTTGGAAAATGATGGGAAAGCAAAGTACATTACATGACTTAAATGGAATTCCCATAAATGAGATATTGAGAGTCTCTTATTACTCAAAGGCTAAACATAGTTGTTTATAAATTTAAAGAAAAAAAAAGATTTTAACACCACATTGACATCAATGGACAGATCTTCCAGATAAAAATTCAACAAGTAAACAATGGGCCTAAAAGGCACTCTAGGCCTGATGGAATCAACAGATGTTTTCAGAGCATTTTATCCCAAAGCAGTAAAATATACACTCTTCACAAGTGCACACAGAATATTTTCCTAGACAGACCACATGTTAGGACACAAAACAAGTCAACAAATTTAAATATTGAAATCATATCTACCATTTTCTATGTTCACAATGGTGTAAAAAATTAATTGCAAGAAAAAAAGAGAAAAATACATAACATATAGAGGCTAAATAACATGCTAAATAACATACTAAACAATGAATGTATTATCAATGAGACCAAGGAAAAAATCAAAAGATACCTAGAGACACATTAAAATGAAAACACAATGACTTAAAACCTATGGGACATAGCAAAAGTAGTCCTAAAAGGAAAATTCATAGCAATACAGGCCTACCTCAAGGAACAAAAAAAAAATCAAATCAATGATCTAAACTTACATTTAAAAGAACTAGAAAAAGGGTAGCAAAGAAAGCCCAAAGTGAATAGGAGGAAGGACATAATAAAAATCAGAGTAAAAATAAACTAAATAGAGACTAGAAAAATAATACAAAAGATAATGAAACCAAGAGCTAGTTCTTTGAAATGATAGACAAAATTGACAAACCCTTAACCAAACTCATCAAGGAAAAAAGAAAGAGGACCAAAATTAATAAAATCATACATGAAAGAGGAGAAATAACCATGGAATCCATGGAAATACAGAGGATCATAAGAAAATATTATGAGAAATTATACACTAACAACAAATTAGACAATCTGGAAAAAATGGACACATTCCTAGAAACATTTAAGCTTCCAAGACGAGTCAAGAAGAAACAGAAAATCTAAACTGACTGATTACCACCAATGAAATCAAATTAGTAACTAAAAACCTCCCAAAAAACAAACGTCCTGAACAAGACAGCTTCACAGGCGAATTTAACCAAACATCCAAAGAAGAATTAACACCTATTCTTCTCAAAATATTCCAAAAAATTCAAGAAGAGGGAAGGCTCTTACAAAAAAAGAAAACTATCGGCCAATATCTCTTATGAACATTGATGTAAAAATCCTCAACAAAATATTAGCAACCAAATTCAGCAATACATTAAAAATATCATACACTATGATCAAGTAGGATTTATTCCTGGGATGCAAAGTTGGTTCAATATCCGCAAATCAGTTAATGAGATATAGCACTTTAACAAACTGCGAGATAAAAAAAAACTCATGATCATATCAAAAGATGCAGAAAAAAAAAAGTTCAACGAAATCCAGCATCTATTTATGATGAAAAGTCTCAGCAAAGTAGGAATAGAGGAACATACTTCAACATAATAAAGGCCATTTATGACAAACCTACAGCTAACATCATACTCAGTGGGGAAAGGCTAAAAGCATTTTCCTTAAGATCAGAAAAAGGACAAGGATATCACTTTCACCACTCCTCTTCGACACTGTATTAGCCACAACAATAAAAGAAGAAAGAGATAAAAGGCATCCAAATTGGATGCTGATGACTTGATACTATATAGAGAAAACCCTAAAGATTTCGCAAAAAGCTGTTATAACTGATCAATGAATTCAGCAAAGTAGCAGAATACAAAATTAATATTCAGAAGTCAGTGGCCAATTATAAACTTTCAGAAAGAGAAATTAAGAAAAAAATCCCATTTACAATTGCATCAAAAACAATAAAATACCTGGGAATTAAATTAACCAAGGAAGTAAAAGACCTGTTACAAGTCATTGAAAAAAGAAATTGAAGAAGATACAAATAAATTGAAGCATATACCGTGCTCATGGGTAGAAAGAATCAACAACATTAAAATGGCCAAAGCAATTTAAAAATTCAATGCAATCTCTACCAAAATATCAATGGTATTTTTCAGAGAGCTAGAACAAATAATCCTAAAATTTATATGAAACAATTTAAAAAAATAGCCATGGCAATCTTGAGAAAGAAGAGCAAATTAGAGATATCAAAATGTACCTGATATCAAACTGTACTACAAACCTACAATAATCAAAACAGCATGGTACAGGAATCAGTGGAATTGAATAGAGAGCCCTGAAATAAATCCACGCCTATATCTCAGTATATGACAAAGGAGGCAAGAATTTACAATGGGGTAAAGACAGTTTCTGCAATAATAAATGGTGCTGGGAAAATTGGGCAGATACATGTGGGGAAAAAAAACTGAACCACCTTCTTAGAGCATATACAAGAATAGACTCAAAATGTATTAAACAATTAAATGTAAGACTCAAAACCATAGAACTTCCAGAAGAAAATATAGGCAGTAAACTCTCTGATATTGCTAACAGTAATTTATTTTTGGATATATCTCCCTGGGCAAAGGAAACAAAAGAAAAAATAAACAAATGAGACTACATCAAACTAAAAAGGTTTTGTACAGCAAAGAAAACCATTAGCAAAACAAAAAGACAACTGACTGAATGAGAATATATTTGCTTATGATACATCTGATAAGAGGCTAATATTCAAAATATATTAAAAAACTCATAAAACTCAACAACCAAAAAACAATCCAATTAAAAACTGGGCAGAAAACCTGAACATATATTTCTCCAAAGAGGATATACAGATGGTCAATAGACATATAAAAAGATGCTCATGATCACTAATCATCGAAAAAAATGGAAATTAAAACCACATGAGATATCACCTCACATTTGTCAGAATGGCTATTATCAGTAAATTAAAGAATACGTGTTGGTGAGGATGAGGAGAAAAGGGAACTCTCATACACTGTTGGTGGGACTGCAAATTGGTACCACCACTATAAAAGACAGTTTGGAGGTTTCTCAAAAAGTTAAAAATAGATATACTTTTTGAGCCAACAATTGCACTTCTGGGTATTTATCCAAAGAAAACCAAAACAACAATTTGGAAAGATCTATGCAACCTTATGTTTGTGGCAGCACAATTTTACAATAGCCAAGATATGAAGGCAACCTAAATGCCTATCAACAGACTACTGGATGAAGAAGTTATGGTTCATATATACGATGGAATAATACTCAGCCATTTAAAAAATGAAATCCTAGCATTTGCAATGACATAGATGGACCTAGCAGTTATCATACTTAGTGAAATAAGTCAGAAAAAGGTAAATACCATGTGACTTCACTTATATGTGGAATCTAAGGAACAAAAAGAACAAACTAATCAAAAACAGACTCATAAATGTAGAGGAAAATCCGGTGATGGGCAGAGGGGAGGGGGTTTTGGGGCTGGGAGAATGGGATGAATGATTAAAGAAGTAAAAATTAGTAGCTGATAGATGGTCACAAGGATGGGGAGCATGGCATAGAGAATGCAGTTAGCATTAATGTAATGGCTAGGGGTAGAGCCAGAGGAGAGAAAGAGCAATTAGGGGGATGGTTTTATAAACTATATAAATGTCTAACAAATGTACTATATACTTAAAACTAATAATAAAATAAAATTTAAAAATTAAATAAAATTAAAAGAAATAAAATAAAATCTCTTTCATTTTCCTTGAATGTTAACAAAATTTAGAAATAATCAGATTGTATTTAACTCTTCAACACTTCAATATATAACAAGTTTTTCTGGTTTCCTCATATTACTTAACAAAATATCTTAATTAGAATACATAAGTTAGAAACAGTTTAATTGCTTAATAAATGATTAAATGATAGAATACATATGTAGAAACTCACTTAAATTATGCTTATGTCATTTCAATAAATTCAAAAGATATGATAATTATGTGTACTGAACTACAATAGACAAAAGGAATCAATCAGAATTCAAAGTAGAATTTGGTTAAAACCAATAAAAATAGCTACCAGTTATTGAGAATTTACAATGTGTGAGATATTGGGTTAACCATTTAAAATAATAATCTGATAAATTATATAATAATCCACAGGATTATTGTGTTATATATGAAGTAGTTCTTACTCCTTTCTTTTTTCACATGAGAGAAGTAAAATTCAGAAATGTTAAATAAGTTTCCCAATATCACACAGATAATAGAAAAGCTATAACACATCCAGCTCTGATTTCAAAATCACTAAATGCATTCATGCATTTATTTATTACCTATTGCTTACCAGGAACAATTCTAAGTAGAGACAGTGACAGACAAGACAGATAACATTCATTCAGTGACTCTTGCAGCAAATATTAAGAGCACCAATTACATACTAGACATTGTTCTTGGCACTTGGGATACCATGGGAAACAAAGCAGTCAAACATCCCTGCTTTCATGAAACTTACATTCTTGTTGGGAAGACATTTAATAAATACGTAATAACACAGTGGTAGAGATGATATAATGGTCCCAACAAACTCAATTTCAATCTATGTTGCAGTTAGGTATGGCCATATGACTGAATTTTAGCCCAAGTAACTGTAGAAAAAAGAGATTATGTCACTTCCAAACCTGCTTTCTATACACTCCTCTACATTCTCTTTCCTTATTCACCAGTCAAAAAGAGAGAAGGAGAAGACTCTAGCAGATGGAAGAGTCATATTAAGGAAAGAGCTTAAATCCCTGTATGGCTGCATGACCCTCCAAAAAGCACAAAACTATGATCACAGTAAGAAACAAATCCTATTGTTTTAAGTTAATGAAATTTAGGCTTAATCTGTTATAACAATAATGCTACTCTCTTTTAACACAAGTATGACAGGTAGTGATAACTGCTATGAAGAAAAATAAAATAGGTAAATGGGAATGAGAGGGAAGGAGGTACTATTTTAGATATAGTAGTCAGAGAAGGCCTCCCTAAAGGAATGATGTTTTATCTGGGACCTGAGCAAAGTGAAAGAGTAATTTCTGTGAAGATCAAAAGGAAGAACATCACAGGTAGAATAAAAGACAAGTAGAAAGACTCTGAAGCAGAAGCAAACTTGTAACATTCAAGAAACAGAAAGAACTAACAAATTAAAGGCATAGTCCTATTATGAGTTTAATTGTAGGCTTTTGATAAAAAATGGGAAAATGATCCAACAAGTTAACATAATCCTCCTTTCAAAATATCACTGAAATGAAGATGTGTAAAAAAAGTTCTTATTTCTTTACCTATATCAGTGGTTCTAAATCCTAGGCAATTTTGTCCCCCAAGGAACATTTGGCAATGTCTAGAGTTATTGGTTTTGTGGGTTTTTTTTCATTAAAATTATTGGAGTGACATTAGTTAATAAAATCAAATAAGTTTCAAGTGCACAGTTTAACAGTATGTTATATATATATTGCATTGTGTGTTCATAACCCAAAGTTAAATTTTCTCCATCACCAAATATTTGATCCTTTTTACCCCTATCTATCTCTCTCATCCCTCACTTCCCTCTGGTAACCACTAATCCACTAGTCCATGAGTCTCTGTTTGTTTCTCCTGTTTGTTTGTCACTTTCAATTTTATATCTACAAAAGAATGAAATCATATAGTTTTCAACTTTTTCTGTCTGACTTATTTCACTTAGCATAATTATCTCAAGATCCATCCATGTTATCACAAATGGCAGTATTTTATCTTTTCTTATGACTGAGTAATGTTCAATCACGTATATGTACCACATCTTCTTTATCCAATCATCTATCATAGAACACTTTGGTTGCTTCCATATCCTGGCCACTATGAATAACGCTGCTATAAACATCAGGGTGCATATATCTTTGTAGATAAATGTTTTCAGGTTTGAGAGATAATACCCAGAAGAAGAATTGCTGTGTCATATGGTAATTCTATTATTAGTTTTTTTGAGCAACCTCCACACTGTTTTCCATAGTGGCTGTACCAATTTACATTTTTACCAACAATATATGAGGATCCCTTTTATCCCACAACTTCTCCAACACTGTTATCACTTGTCCTGTTGATGATAGTCATTCTCACAAGTGTGAGGTGGTATCTCATTGTGGTTTTGATTTGCATTTTCTTGAGACATTTTGCATTGTCATAACTGTGAGAGATGCTACTAGCCATCTAGAAGGCAGAGGCCAGGGATGCTGCTAAAGAGTATATAATGCATAGGACAGACTCCCACGACAAAAAATTATCTGCTCCAAAATGTCAAAAGTACCAAGGTGGAGATATAACCTAACTTAATAAGGCAAGGAAGGCTGCTTAGAAATCAAATTTTGTATATACCCTGAAAGATGTATAAAAGTTACTTTGGTGAACAGGAAATAATGGTCCAAGCTAATGGACTTCCAGCCCAAAGGCCACCAGGAGAATATATCAGACACCACAGAAGAATTGATTAGACAACAGCACGGTATATGAAGAAAAGTCAACAATGCACACCCTCCTCTACTCAGTAACGCTGGCCTTCTCATTCATTCCCAGGCCACTGCTCATGTTGTTTTCATAAAAAAGGACTTCCTACCTTGAGATTAAGTGAAAAGCAAATCTTAAAATTTAAGCCCTTGCCTTAAGAGCTTTATTATTCATTCCAAAACATTTAAATTTCAACTTGCTGGGTAATACAGTTCCATAAACACACACCAAGATCAGCCAACAAAATGGCAAAAAAAAAAAAAAGGCCAAAACAACCTCCTTTCCTGAAATTCATCTCAATCCAGCAATCTAAGTACCTGCTTTGATTTTGGCAAGGATAATTTAAGTATTTTTTAAATGATTTTATCGCAATCTCTAAAAGCAGTCTATTTTTCTATCTACATTCTCTCTAAAATACATCTGACTTGCTAAAGCTAGTGGGGGGGCGGGATGTACTGAGCAGCTTTCAAATGGCTGATATAAGGTCTCTCCTTAATTCCAAGGAGGATTTAAATCCTTGTATTTAATTTTCTCTTTTAGTTTATCTGTTATGTCCTCTTATATAATACCAATGTTTTTACAAATCACTATATTTTCTATGCTTACTCTCTTTGCCATATCTTTCTTTTCTACAACATGCTTAACCACTACATCTTAATCAAGCATCATCCCCTAAAATAGTATACTATGCTTTAGAGGTTCAAAATCATTTTTTGCCGAGGTCCTTAGAAAAATACTATGAGATAGGCATAGCAAATATTATTATTCCTAATTTGTGAATAAGACTAGATATCACCTATATCTCAAATTTCTGCTTTAAACTTTCCTCTTACATTCAACTTCAATAATTTCTCTCTTTCCTTCTCTACCTCCTATCTCCAGTTCACTCCATTATTCACGCTAGTCTGCTACTATGACTCCTCTTGGAATCTCTTCAGTCCCTGTTCCCTTCTCTTTTCCAAATACTTCACAGTTTTGTATAAGTCCTTAGCACTTAGAAATACCATAAGTAGAAACCCATCCAGGAAAAAAATCAATGGAATATACAAGAAGCATTCCAGGGTCTTCAAGAAACTCCCTGATAAAAAGGTCCACCAAGGTCAAAATAATTGAAAAAAAAATCCTACTATGGTAAGGGAACAGATATAAAAATCCATAGCATGATGTGTTTCTTTCCATTGTTATAATCAGCTATGCCTTCAAGTATAGCTGACAGGCAGCAGGTATACTGGAAAAAGCCCTGATCTAAAATTAAACTTAGGTTCATATCCCTTCTGTGCCACTTATTGTGTGATCTTAAAGAAAGCCATTCTTCCTTCATGGACTTAAGTTTCTTTATCTGTAAAATAAAGGGCATTGAAATAAATGACCTCAGTAACTTCTACTTATAAAATTGCAATGGCTAACCAACTAAAAAATAGATTTAAGATAAGACCTGTTGTGCATCTTTATTTTATTTAATTGGTTTGATATATAAAAAAGTGTGTAATAAATGTTTGCTCAGTATCTAGGGAATGGGTCAGATAAATAATCAACAACTCTGCCAAGATCAAATGGAATGATGCTAAGTAATCTTAGTATCTTAGTGAATTCTTCACCTATTGGTTCTAACTGCAAATGTCATCTGCTAACATCAAGAGATATTAGAAATCACGAAATAAAATGAAAGAGTTCTCCAACACTGTTCCTAGACCTGACATGTAGCAAATATCACAATGATGCCTAAAGCCACATTTTAATTTCCAGAAAACAGAGCAGGCAGATTCAGAGGATGAAACAGGAGACCTGAAAGCTCTTGTCAGAATGTGCTTGTGGTCTCCTGGGAAACTCCTCCAGTTCAACAAGCTAAGAATACCATTCTACTTCACAGACACTAGGCTGATATATACTATTAAAGGTTGACAGCTGCTCTTTAAATACACTTGCAAATAGGTAACCCTCTGCAGAGTCTTCAGCTATAGTACAAACCTAAAGAAGCCTTGTATTATGGGTATCTTCATTTAAAGTGTTACTGCTGATGTTTCTTTATAGCTAGCATTTATGTGAGGTAACATAATATAGTAGAAAAAGTAATGACTTTTGAGTCAAAGTGATCTATGTTTCAACTTTCTACTCTTACCACTTGTGTGACCCATAGAAAGTTCCCTAAACTCAATCAGTTTCTGCCAATTGTAAAATAGGTATTAATACTACTGATCTCATATGTTTTTGTTAAGAATTAAATGAATAATAGGTTAAGTACCTAAAACAGACACCAGCAAATAACTGACTGTATTTGGTGTTCAAGAAATACTCTTAAAATAATTATAATTGTGATAACATATATAATTGTTGAGAACTACAGCTAAATAAATCAGAGAGTTGTGAAAAGTACAGTTAAAGTATGTAGGCTGCACAGACGGCAGTAGTAAGAAACAGATAGGAAGGTATGGTAGTGTCAGATCAGCATGCCAGGCAAAGTATAAAATTCAATATGACATACTATTGAACTGCACAGTTGAAACTTATTTGATTTTATTAACACCATCCCAATAATTTTTAATAAAAAAAGTTTCGAATCCATGTGGGACTTATTTAAAGTCATAAGCACTAAGTAAATTCTTGAATGTGAGGAAATGGTCATTCTTATTACTGACCTTTCAAAGAGTTATACAGTCCTTTTTTAGACGTCAAAAAGTGGGAAGAGAAAAAATGCATGCAATGCAATTCTGGAAACTTAGGTTCCAGAAATACAAGTTTTATTAACAAAAACTACTGAATAACTACTATACATAAGATAGGCATATGTAGAAATATATTTACATATTTATATATATATTTCCCATTAAGTACCAGCTGCTCTGAAAAATGCTAAAGATACAATGATAAATGAAACACTGTTCCTATCTACAAAGATTTTATAGCTATAATGTAAGAGATACAAAGCTAATCTTATTTGACCTGCTGGCTCAAAATATTCTCTTCCCTTGGTCCTGTTTTTCCATCAGCCTCTTAAGCCAGCTTTTTTAGTCTTTCTTTATTGACTCCTCCTTCTGTTCCTCCTCTTCCTCAATCTGGTCCTTAAATTTCTGAGTTCTTCAGACCATTCTTCTCTTCTATAAATTCTACCAAGTTTGCTCTGGATTATGATCAAGCAAACGTATAATCCACATTCAAAAAGACAAGGGTCAATAAGATCCTGGATAATATTAACAGACTGTAGGAAAATTCAGCAACATCTTCAGCAACAAGAATCACATAAAATCATAGTATGCAAAACTCAAGGGCAAAAATGTGTATTAAAAGACTATTAGGGAATGAGTAGATCAGAACAAGCTTGAACAAAGAAAAACTCAGGACCACAGACAGCTCACTACCCTTCATTCTTCAAGTTCCTCAACACTTGAAACTAAAAGAGAAAATTCAGAAAGCAACATTTTTGGAGTGCTTAATTTGTGCCAACCGTTGTGTAGACTTTTATACATTATTTCATTTAATCCTATTATCCCCATTTTAGAAATGGGAAATTTGAGACTTAAATAACTAGGCCAATATCAAGTAGTTATTAAATTAATTCAGATCTAATTTCTAAGGCTCCTGCTTTTCCCACTAAATAATAAATTCATTCATATGCAGTTCTTTACCTGAGCCTCAGGAAAATATAAATTGCAACTGTTCCATAATATTGTCCCTAAAAATACAATCACAGACTCTTAGAACTAAAAAAGCCTTAGTGCTCATTTAGCCGTCAAACATCTTCTCCAACATTGTAGGTGATGAAACTGATACCCCAGAGAAGTTATGGGACATATCTAAACTTAAAATATACTGTAAATATCTCCCAGCACACTTGAATTTTTAACACTGGAACTGTCAGATATAGAGGCATTTGATACAGATACTTCAAAAGGTCTTTGAAATTCAACTGCAGCACAAAAACATGTCAATTGAGAAAAATAATCTCTGCTCTCTACCCACAACCACTTCATCTTAAATTTTTCATCAAAATGAAGGCCAATTAAAGAGACTCTTGTGTAAGAAATTAGTTCTTTTAAAAAGATTTATTTGGGGTTTCTAGTCAAGATGGAGGAGTGGATAAATGCTGTGCTCATCTCCTCCCAAGACCACCTCAAAATATCAACTAAACTACAGAAAAAAACATCTTTGAGAACTGAAATCTACCAGATGCAGAGTTCAAAACATTGGTTAAAAGGATGTTCAATGATCTCAGTGAGAACTTCAGCAAAAAGATAGGAAACATAAAAAGGGAGAGAGAAAACATAAAAAAAGAACTGGTCAGAAATGAAGAATACATCAGAGGGAATCAACAATAGATTAGATGAAGTGGAGGATCAAACCAGAGATTTGGAAGATAACGTAGCAGAAAACACCCAATCAGAAGAGCAAAAAAAAAAAAAAAGAATCCAAAAAATGAGAATACATGAAGGGTCTCCTCTGGGACAATGTCACAGTTAACAACATTCACATCATAGTGGTACCAGAAGGAAAAGAGAGAGAACAAGAGATTGAAGATGTATTTGTAGAAACAATGAAAGAAAACCTCCATAACCTGCCAAAAGAAATAGAAATAGACATACAACCCCAGGAAGCACAGAGAGTCCCAAACAGGATGAACCCAAAGATGCCCACATCAAGACACAACATAATTAAAGTGCCAAAAGTTAAAAACAAATAATCTTAAAAGCAGCAAGAGAAAGGAGGTTAGTTATCCATAAGGAAGCATCCATAAGACTGTCAGGTGATTTCTCAACAGAAACTTTCCAGGCCATAAGGGACTGACACAAAATATTCAAAGTGATGAAAAATAAAATCTACAACCAAGACTACTCTAGCCAGCAAAGCTATCACTTAGTATTGATGGACAGATAAAGAGCTTCCCAGACAAGAAAAAGCTAAAGGAGTTTCTCAACACCAAACCAGTATTACAAGAAATGTTAAAGGAACTTCTTAAAGAAAAAAATGAAGAGAAAGAAAAATAGGCAGAGAAGGAGGAGGAAGAGGAGAAGGAAAAAAGATCAGATATATAAATAATAAAATGGCAATAACTACATACCTAGCAACAATTACTTTAAATGTAAATGGATTAAATGCTCTAATCAAAAACACGAGGTGACTGAATGGGTAAGAAAACAAGACTCTTACATATACTACCTATAAGAGACTTACTTCAGATCAATGACACACACAGACTGAAAGTAAAAGGATGGAAAAAGATATTTCATGAAAATGGAAATTTAAAAAAAGCTGGGGTAGCAGTACTTATACCAGATAAAATAGACATCAAAACAAAAATTATAACAAGAGACAATAACAAGAGGCAAAGAAAGACACAGTGATTCTACTTCTGGGTATTTTAAAAAGACACAAAACTCTAATTTGAAAGGACATATGCATCCTTGTGTTCATTTCAGCATTGTTTACAGTGACAGAGATGTGGAGGCAACATAAGTGCCCATCAACATATGAATGGATAAAGAAAAAGAGGTACATATGTGCAGTGGAACATTACTCAGCCATAAGAAAAGAAGTGAAATATCACCATCTCTAACAGCATGGATAGACCTGAAGGGTATAATGCTGAGTGAAAGAAGTCAGACAGAGAAAGACAAATACCATATAATTTCACCTCTGTGTAGAAACTAGAAAAACCAAATAAATGAACAAACAAAAACAGAAACAAACTCATAGATACAAAGAACATTTTGATAGCTGCCAGATAGTAGGGAGGTTGGAGGATGGATAAAGAGCATAAGGGATTAAGAGGTACAAACTGGTAGTTAACAAAAATGTCATGGAGATGTAAAATATAGCATAGGGAATAAAGCAATAATATTATAGTAACTATGTATGGTGTCAGATGGGTAGTAGATTTATCAGGGTGATCACTTCATAAATTATATAAACATCTAATCACTATATTGTACATCTGAAACTAACATAATATTGTATGTCAACTGTAATTAAAAAATAAAAAAATTATTTAAACAGAAAAAAAAGAATCAGTTGAAGACTTCTAATGTCATTTGACTCCAATTTAGATTGCTTCGATGGTAACTGCAGCAGCTGTCAAAATAAATGGCCATATCCATGTACAGCACACTAACAGCATATGTTCTATTTCTCAAAGTTGCAAAGATTTTCAAGAAAGTTGCTTTTTCATAGACAGAGCTAATCTCTTATGTAGAAGGTAAATAATCAGCCTACTTGCAGCTGTGAAAAAGCTTGAGTTTCTACCAAGTAAGCTGCCAGAGGCTATGCACATGCCACATTAAGCAGAAGACAAGCATGGCTGCAATATTCCAAGTCAGCAACAGAGACACTGAAGAAATAATGAAGTTAACAGCTGTGGGGTTAGCCTTTGGAGGATTAGCTTTCCAGAGCAGCAAAGAGAAACAACAACACCTATGAGAGATTTTCCTCTGCTAATCGAAACATAGGTTTTGTAAACAAATATTCTTCAATTGAGAAAAAAAAAACAAGTTTAACATCATAAATAGACAAAAAAAATTATTTTCAGGCTAAGTATTATCACATTACACCTTCACAATACAGTATAGCATAACTTTCCTTAAAATATATATAATTGTATCCAAGTCTTCATAATTTAAAATTTTAATAACTACCCAAATAAAACAGAGGCAAAGTTTACAATTATGCTTAAATCTTAAGACTTAATCTTCCCTCTGCCTGAAAATGAGCTTCTACATATCCTTGAGAATTAAAAATTACCTTTTTGAGACAACCTCCCTGACTCCCTCCATCTCATCTAATGATTACATAGACATCCCCTTTCTGTACTTCCACAGCATCTTATGAGTACTTTTATCATTGCAATTACTGTCCTATACTATAATCACATGCAAATTTATCTGTCTCCCCTTATTGTAACCTAGAAACACATCTTCATGGAATTTGTAATTTAGGTGACAAGCACAACACTGTATGTAAAATACATGCTCAATACCTATTCAGTGAATAATTAAATTGCTAATATTTATTAGATCCTGTTATGGGATATCTTCATAAGAATACCCAAAAGCCTACTTCATATTGGCCATGTAACAATATTTCCTTCTCACAGGAATATTGTATAATACTGTTATAATAATTATCTTTCAGTAAAATAGTTGAATGATTTTACTGAGGAAAATAAAAACTGTAGCAACATTTCACATTGATGTTTCTTTGTTCGGGAATCCTGACTGCTTCTAGAATGTTTCTCTAATCCTTTTAGGAACAAACTTGTCTTTTGTTTTACATCTAATGGAATTTAGCCCGGATGAGGTCCTTTGGGACCTTGATATGGGTGGATTAAACCATATGGAGACTGTAAGCAGATTTTATCACCAGTCTGTAACCTTTGCCCTGAGAAGAAGATGAAAAGCCCTTTCTTTAAAATAATCATATGATTATCCCCATGGTGGTATGGCTTGAGCTGAAGGCAAAATCCTTCTGCGATGACACCCAACAGGCAGCAAGCCAAACCATGCCCTAGGTCCCTGATGGCTATGAAAGAAAATAAGCAGCAGAGGGAAGCTGAAAACAGGTTAGATAATACCTAAATATTTGAGAGCACTAAATTTTATTAGAAATAAAAAGATGTGTGAACCCCTCCTTATCTGTCTATAAGACAGACAGACAAATGATTCTTAACGAATCATTGTAATTAAATATAGATCAAAATATAGTCTGTTCCAAATAAGAGAGGCATCCATAATTTCAGCCAATCCTAAAATTGAACCACAGTCAGACATTTTTGGGATTAGGGAATATAGTACATTACAATTATGAGAATTATTAATATGGCTAACAATTGAGAATGCTCTAAGAAATAAAGTGCAGATGCAGAATTAGATATATTAAAATGAAAACAAACCAATTATTTATTGAGCCCTCATGTAGTTAAGAGAATTAGGTTTAAATCTGCCTAATCCCAACTCTCTCAGTATGAGTGTAACTTTGGGTTTGCTTTTAGAACCCTACCTCATAAAATTTTGTGGGAATTAAATAAGATAATGTATATAAAGTATTAAGGTAGAGTATGTAGCCATTGTTACTATTATTTCGAATCTTGGCAGGTTTTACTCATTTTAAGATAAGGAAAAACATGAGAGTATGTGTCTGTGTGTGTGTATCTAACTTTATCTATATCCAGTTAAACAGAATAGTTAAAAAGAAGTTTTCTTCACAATTATTTGGAAAATAATATTTATTAGTTATTGTTATTAAAACATTTTATATACCTAAATATATGTAAGCATTTATAAATACATAAATAAATAAGACATATAAACACAAATAAGTAAAGCTCAAAGTCACTATGACATAAGAACCCTCATAGATATCCTGGTTTCTTCTCTTCCCTCAGTTTGCACTTCAAAAAGTAAGGTCCATTATCAGAATGAATAATTTACATTTTCATTGTCATAATTTTTTCCAAAATTAAGCAACTATTCAATGTCAGAGATATTGATTTAACCATCCATCACTTAATCCAGTTATCTTTAATACTATCCTAGCCAATGTTTACATCAACTCCTTTTATCAGCTAATAATTAATACATGCAAAAAATCTTATACTTGCATAAAGTATATCTCAAATGCTAAACATTTTTATTGTCAAGGTATGCTGTGGTTATGGGATAAAGAACAGATGACACATATACTTTATATTTGCCCCTCTGTGATCTGGCCATGTTTCATTCAATTGTGGTCCATAGACCAGTGCTGATCAATATACTATCTAAATTGGTCTGCAACAAGGTAAGAATTGTAATCGAGTGTTTAGAAATTTGTATAACAATCTGACAGAGTAATTTTATTGAATCTATTAAATCTAATTGAATCTATTGAGTTTATTTTTTAAGATAAGCTAAATGAAAAATATAGCTATTTATAACATTAAAATATATGTTTTACTGTGTGTGTATGTGCATGTGTGTGTATACTGTATATGCTACTGGACATGTGTCAAAAGAGAAAACACAATCCAATTTCCTCCAGCAGCACATGAAAGCTTGAGACATGGACAACGGCAAAGAGAACCTACAAGGAACTATTTCAGTTGGTGTGAAATTCTTGCCTTAAGACTTCTTCATAGTCACATTTTCTTACAAGGTAATCAAAAATGTCATGTTTAAATATAAGGCTCATAATATTATACAGTTTTCTACTTGATTCTATAGCTATAATGTTTCTAAACCCTCTTCATGTTAACAACTAAAAAGATTATTTCAACAAGGACCATTCTACCCATTCTGAAGTTTTTCTAAGAAGTAGAAAAACAATCATTAATGACATGACAAAAGTTCTTTGTTTAATTCTAAAAAAATACTTGACCAAACATATAGACAGCTTCGAGTCATTTGATTTAATTGAGTGCCTAGTTGGTATAAGACAATATAACAAGTATTATGAAGAACAGAAGCAAATCTTTCTCAAGTTCTTTTTAATCTAATTTTAAAGCCCCTCCAATCTATGACTTATATTGAAAATCTGAAAGAAATACTAATTCTACCAATCTTTATTCCAAAAAGAATATAGCCTATTTGTATGAAAATGACTGAAGGTATTCCCACAGTTGTTTGTTTATACATCATGACCTTAGCTAACATGAACTGACAGCTCATGCCAGACACTCTTCTTTCATATATGTTATTTCCTTTAAATCTCACAAAATGCCCTTAGGTTGGAATCATTATCTTCATTTATAAACTGACTATACTGAGGATTACAGAATTAAGTAACTTGTCAAATGTCATTTAACTACTAAGTAGTGAAATTTGGATAAATAAATTTTTGTTAAGAAAGTATCTCAAACTGGACAATAATAGCTTATTATGTAATACTAGTTAATAAACTATATTACATGAGTGAATTTAAAAGTTTATACTTTTTATTTTATTATTACTAACCACTGCATTTCATCATTGATAATTACTGCAAACATATATATATATATATATATATATATATATATATATATATATATATATACACATATATTGAATTGTATCCAAAAGACAGCAAGTCATAATGGTTACATGCACAATAGAAGAAGATGGCCTGGGTTAAAATCTCAAGTATGCCACTAGCAATTGTTTGACCTCGGATAAGATAATTAACAGCACTGTGCTTCAATTTCCCCATCTGTTAAGTAGTGATAATAACAGAACCTACTTCTTATAGTGTTTATGAGGAATAAATAAGTAAATATTAGTAATTTTAAAAGTGCCTGGCACGTGGTATTATATTAGTGCCTGTTAAAGATACATATATATGTACACATATATACACGTATATATATATATACACACATATATATATACACACATACACATACACACATACACATCTATGCATATATATGTGTATATAAATATATACATAAGTTTCTTCATAAGTGTTATAAAGAAAAATGAAGGATGGTAAAGGAGATAAAGAAGTAGAGATGTAGAGATGAGTTGCTATTGTTGATAGAGTGGTTGGAAAGGCCTCATTGAAAGGAGTTTTCAGCAGAAACCTAAAGGAAATAAGGGAGTGTGAGTCATGCAGATAACTGAAGAAAATGTGTTCCAAGATGGAAGAGCAAAAGCAAAGGTCCTAAGGTGGAAGTATGTTCAGTAAAGACAAGGAGATCAGTATGGTTTGAACAGACAGAACAAAAGGAATAGGTAGGTAACAGTGGGGATGTAAGTGAGATGATGTGGCATTTATCTTTTTCTGTCTGACTTATTGTGCTTAGCATAATGCCCTTGAGGTTCATCCATGTTGTCTCAAACAGCAAGATTTCACTCTTTTGTAGCTGAATGATATTCCATTGTATACATACGTACATATATATTATGTGTTATATGTATATTTATATATATGTATGCATATATGTGTGTAAATACATGTGTGTGTGTGTGTGTGTGTGTGTGTGTATAATCATTTTTTTTAAATCCATTCACCCATCAATAGACATTCAGGTTGCTTTCATAGTTTGGACATTGTAAATAATACTACAGTAGGAGTATGGGTACACATATGTTTTTGATTAGTATTTTCATTTTTAAAAAAATAATATCCAAAAGTAGAATGCTGAATTATATGATTATTCTATTTTCAATTTTTTGAGGAACCTCCATACTGTTTTCCATAATGGCTGAACCAATTTACATTCCCACCAAATGCACAAGAGTTTCCTTTTCTCACTTGTTACTTCTTGTTTTTTTGGTGATAACCATTCCAACAGGTAAGAGGCGATATCATCTCATTGTGGTTTTGATTTGCATTTCCCTGATGAGTAGTCATCTTGAGCATTTTTTCATGAATTTGTTGGCCATGTGTATGTTTCTTTGGAAAAATGTCTATAAAGATCCTCTGCCAATTTTTTTAAATTGTATTGCTTGCGTTTTTTGCTATTGAGTTGTATGAGTTCTTAATCTATTTTGGATATTAACCCTTATCAGATGTATGATTTGCAAATATTTTCTCTCATTCAACCAGCTGACTTTTTCTTTTGTAATTTCTCTTGCTGTGTACAGGCTTTCTTGTTTCCTTGCTTAGTTTTTTAATTAAATTTATTGGGGTGACATTGGTTAATAAAATTACATAGGTTTCAAGTGTACAATTCAATAATATGTCACATGTATGAACATTGTGTGTCACCATTTGAAGTTAAATTTCCTTCCTCACCATGTATTTGAACCTCTTTACCTTTATCTACCTCCCTCCTCTTTCCCTCTGGTAACCACTAAACTGTTTTCTGTGTCTATGGGTTTTTCTTTGTTTGTCTTGTTCGTTTGTTACATTCAGTTTTATATCCCACGAATTTGCCGTCTGTTCCTAGACTTTTGTTTGTAAGGAGGGTTTTGACTACAGATTCAGTCTTCTCTCTCATATTTTATTTCTTCATGATTCAGTCTTCGTAGATTGTATGTTTCTAGAAATTTATTCATTTCACCTGGATTGTCAAATTTGTTGTATAATTGTTCAT
Organism: Macroglossus sobrinus; assembly: GCA_004027375.1. Taxonomy (NCBI): domain Eukaryota; kingdom Metazoa; phylum Chordata; class Mammalia; order Chiroptera; family Pteropodidae; genus Macroglossus; species Macroglossus sobrinus. The sequence goes on along the minus strand of PVKZ01000382.1, from coordinate 241,006 downwards.
AGCAGTCTCTTATATTTATTTCTGTGTTGTTCATTGTAATGTCTCCTTTATCATTTCTGATTTTATTTGATTTTCTTTTTTTCTCAGTGATTGTAGCTAAACTTTTGTAGATTTTGTCTTTCTTTTCAAAGAAACAATTCTTAATTTCATTGACCTTTTCTATTGTCTTTTTAGTCTCTATTTCATGTATTTCTACTATGATCTTTGTCATTTCCTTCCTTCTACTAACTTTGGGCTTTATTTGTTCTTCTTTTTCTAGTTTAATAAGGTCTAAAGTTAGGTCATTTATTTGAGATTTTTCTTGTTTTTTGATGCAATATTTATCAATATAAACTTTCCTCTTAGCACTACTTTTGCTGCATCCTATATTAGTATGTTGTAATTCCATTTTCATCTGTCCCAAGGTATTTTTTCTTTTAATTTCTTTTTTGACCCACTGGTTGTTCAGCAGTATGTTGTTTAAACTCCATACATTTGTGAATTTTTCAGGTTTTTTTCTTGTAATGGATTTCTAGTTTCATATCATTGTAACCAGAGAAGATCCTTAATATAATTTAAATTTTCTTAAATTTATCAACAGTTGTTTTGTGACACATGACCTCTTCTGGAGAATGAATCTATGTGCACTTGAGAATTTGTATTCCATTGGTTTGGGTGAAATGTTTTATGTACATGATAAGTTCATCTAGTCTAATGTCATTTAAGACCAATGTTCCCTTATTGATTTGTCTGTCTGAATGATTTATCCATAAAAATAAATGGGGTATTAAAGTCTCCTACTATTAATGTAATACTGTCTATTTCTCCCATCAGGGCTGTTAATGTTAGCTCTATATATTTAGGTGTTCGTATGTTCGGTATATAAATATTTATAAATGTTATGTCCTCTTTTGAGTTGATCTATTTACATTACGTAATGCTCTTCTTTGTCTCCTATTACAGTCTTTGTTTTAAAGTATATTTTGTCTGATATAACTATAGCTACCTCAACTCTCTTTTGGTTTCCATTTGCACAAAATGTTTTTCCATCACTTCACTTGCAGTCTGGTATAATTATATCTGAAATGAGTGTCTTGTAGATAGCATATCAATGGGTCTTATTTTTTAAATCTATTCAGCCACTCCATGTCTTTTAATTGGAGAATTTATTCCATTTACATTTAAAGTGGTCATTGATAGATATGTACTTATTATCATTTTGTTAATTTTTTTCTGTTTTTTAGTTCCTCTCTGTTCCATAATCTTCTCCTGATCCCTTCCTTTGTGGTCTGATGACTTTCTTGAGTGGTATGCTTAGATTTCTTTCTTATTATCTTTTGTGTATCTACTATAGGTTTTTGCTTTATGGTTACCATGAGGCTTATATATAACATATTACATTTTTAACAATCTATTTTAAGCTTACAACTATGTCTGAACATATTCTAAACCTCTAAATTTTTACTCTTCCCCAACCTTTTATGTATTTGATGTTATATTTTACATGTATCCCTTCATTAATTATCACTATAGTTATTTTTTTACTACTTTTAATCTTCACTCTAGCTTTATAAGTAATTAATCCACTATTATTGTTATATTTTTACCTTTACCAGTAAGATTTATACTTTGTTGTGTTTTCTTGTTACTAATAAGTGCCCTTTCTTTTCAGCTTAAAGAAGTTCCTTTAATATTTCTTATAAGGCCAATTTAATGGTGATGAACTCCGTTAGCTTTTTATTGTCTGAAAAACTCTTTATGACTCCTTCAATTATGAATAACTTTTCTAGGCAGAACGTTCGTGTTTGGATGTTTTTTCTTTCAGCATTTTGAATATATTGTACCAAAAGTGTCAATGCATTTTTTAAAATAGATATCATACAAAGTATCCTCTCTGACTACAACAGGGTGAAATTAGAAATTAAGAACAAAAGGAAAACTGGAAAATTCACAAAATTGTGAAAATTAAACAATATAGTTTTAAACAACCAATGGATCAAAGAAAAAAATTACAAGGGAAATTAGAAAAAACTTAAAAACAAGTGAAAACAAAAACACGATATATCAAAACTTATAGGACACTATGAGAGCAGCACTAAGGAGGAGGGAATTCTATAACTATAAATGCATATATTCAAAAATAAGAAAGATCTCAAATCAACAAACTAACTTTAAAATCTAAGGAACTGGAAAAAAATAACCTGCTAAACCCAAAGCTAGCCAAAGGGGAGAAACAATAAAGATTAGAGCACAGGTAAACGAAATAAAGACCATTAATGAGACTAAAAGTTGGTTCTTCAAAGAGATCTACAAAACTTTAACTGAATATACTAAGAAAAAAAAAAGAGAAGACTCAAATGATTAAAATCAGAAATGAAAATGAAGACATAAAACCTACCAAGACTAAATCACAAAGAAATACAAAATCTAAATAGGTCTATAACTAGTAAAGAGATTGAATCAGTAACCCAAAATCCCCCAAAAAAGTAAAAGCCCCAGACCTGATGGTTTCACCAGTGAATTCTACCAAGCATTCTTCTCAAACTTTTCCAAAAAACTAAAGAAGATAGAACACTTCCTCGCTCATTGTATGAGGCCAATAAAACCCTGATACAAAAGATGAAGGCACTGTAAGAAAAGAAAATGATAGACATCAATAGCTGTTATGAACACTGATGCAAAAAAAAATCCTTGATAAAATACTAGTTAATAGAATTTAGCAGCATATTAAAAGGTTTATACACCATGACCAAGCAGGATTCATTCCCAGAATGCAAGAATCTTTTAACATATGAAAATCAATCAATGCAATATACCACATCAACAAGATGACAGAAAAAGTATATGATCATATTAGTGAAGGAAGAAAAAGCATTTCCCAAAACTGAATAACCCTTCATAACAAAAATACTCAACAAAATAGGAATAGAAAGAAATTACCTCACATAATAAAAGCCACATATGAAAAAACCACAGCCAACATCATACTCAATGGTGAAAGACAAAAAGCTTTCCCCTAAGAACAGGAACAATGCAAGGATATCTGCTTTAATCACTTCTATTCAATATAATATTGAAAGTTCTAGTGAGAGAAATTAGACAAGAAAATAAAATAAAATTCATCCAAACTGAAAAAAAAGAAGTTAAATTATGTCTGTGTATGTTATATGATCTCATATATAGAAAACCCTAAAGATTCCTCTTGAAAAGTTATTAGAACTAATAAATGAATTCAGCAAAGTAGCAGGATACAAAGTAAAAATACAAAATTAATTGAATTTCAATAATGAACAATCTGAGAAGGAAATTACAAAATCCATTTCATTTTCATTTTAAAAAAATAAAATACTTAGGATTAATTTAACCAAGAAAGTGAAAGACTTGTACAATTAAACCTATAAAACATTGCTGAAGAAATTAAAGAAGACATAAATAAATGAAAACACATCCAATGTTTATGGATTGAAAGTCTTAATATTGTTAAAATGTCTATATCATCCAGAGTGGTCTACAGATTCAGTGCAATCTCTATCAAAATCCCAATCACAATTTATAGAAATAGAAAAACCCATCCTAATATACATAGAGACTCTCAAGGCACCCCAAATAGCCAAAACAATCTTGAAAAAGAAGAATGAAACTGGAAGACTCATACTTCCTTATTTCAAAACTTACTACAAAGCTACAGTAATCAAAACAGTGTGGTATTGGGAAAACAAAACAAAGCAGGTATATAGACCAATGGAATAAAATAGCCCAGAAATAAGCCTTTATATATCTGGTCAAATGACAAGGGTGTCAAGACCATTCAACAAATGGTGCTGGGGAAAACTGAATATCTACATGCAAATAAATAAAGTTTGATCCTTAGCTAACACCATAAACAACAACAACAAAAAATAACTCAAAATGGATGAAGAACCTAAATGTAAGACCTAGAAAAATAAAACTCCTAGGATAAAACATAGGACGAAAGCTTCATGGTATTAGTTGTGGTGATGATTTCATGGATATGACACAAAAGGCACAGGTAACAAAAGAAAAAATAAACAAATTGAACTTCATTAAAATTTTATAAATGTGCACATCAAAGGCACTATCTGTAGAGTAAAAATGCAAATCACAGGATGGGAGAAATTATTTGCAAACCATACATCTTTTAAGGGATTGATATCCAGAATATACAGCAAACTCAACAAGAAAAAAACAACCTGACAATGAAAGCATGCCAAGTGAAATAAGTCAGATAGAAAAAAGTTGAGAAGCATATGATTTCACTCATATGTGTGATACAAAACTGAAAGCAACAAACAAAAAACAAACAAACAAAAATTCTTAGACACAGACAATAGTTTAGTGGTTATAGGAAAGAAAGTGGGGAATGGGGGAGGTAGATATGGGTAAAGGTAGACAAATATACGGTGATGAAAAGAGATTTAACTTTGGGTGGTGAATGCACAATGCAATACGCATATGATGTATTACTGAATTGTACACTTGATGCCTATATAATTTTAATTAACCAATGTCATCCCAATAAATTTAATTAAAAAAGAATCTCTTTCATTTTGGTTCAAGTGAGATCTGGCCCAGATTTAGAATTTTTCCTTTCTAGCCTATAATCTTATCATTGGAAATCTATCTTGCAAATAAAATACCATCTACAAATAATGTAATGGCTAAGAATTAAGACAGACCTAAATTTATGTCCTTCATCTGCCATTTACTGAGTACCCTTGGGCAAGTTATCTCATCTTATTACGCTTCAGATAATCATTTATAAAATGGAAATAATATCAACCTGATGGAGTTGCTATGAATATTAAATAATATAATGTATGTAAAAGGTTTAACACATTACCTAAGACACTATAAATGCTCAAGAAATTTAGAAAGAAGAGTAGTAGTAGAAGTAATAATAGTAGTAATAGTAGTGATTTTTGCTAATTTTTATTTCTGAGAATGTTTTCTAAGTGGCTAAATATAAACAATGTCAGGAGTATAAGGAACTTTAGAATCTATCTTTTCCCCCTCTACTTATTATAACAGTCATTTATTAAACAATCATTATAAAAATTGTCCATTTTGATACTATTTGAACTGTAGATAATAAATTATCTATCAGATTTCAAAAGAATACATTATGATAAATGAATAAGTTAATCTCCATTTCTTTAACATAAACTCCAATTTCAAAATTGATATTCAAGCTCTGAAAAAGTGTTCTTGAAAAAAATTCAAACATTCAAAATAGTTATTAATGACTATAGGCTAAGATGATTGAGATTTAACTGTTTTTTCTACCACAAATTAATTTAGGACATTAGTCTTTGTTTTTATTCATAATTTAAGTGAAAAGCCTAAACGACTGAGAATGAATCTAAAACATTTTATTTTAAAGAATAAGTTAAAACAATTATGTAATAGTTGACAAGGTATTAAAAAGAGCAAAAGCTTGAGAAACAGAAAAACCTGTGTTCAAAACCCTACTGAGTACTTACTATGTACATGACATTGGGCAAATTATTCTGCCTATCTATAATATCATTATTGCAATTACTACATTATTCTCGGACAGACAACTGTAAGAAAACCCAGCTCCATAGAAAAAAATAACTGCCTCCTCTCAACTGTCTTCAAGCCAATGCTCTCTAGCTGAGCATATATGTATACATAGCACAGACCATCCTATCATGCTTACTGAGATTTTGAAACACAGTAGGTCCTCCTCATCCACAGATTCACTTTCTGTGGTCTCAGTTACCCATGGTTCGAAAATATTAAATAGAAATTTCCAGAAATAAACAATTCATACATTTTAAATTGCATGCTGTTCTAAGTAGTATAATGAAATCTCATGCCATCTGCTCTATCCCACCCACCCAGGATATGAATCATACCTTTGTCCTCTGTGAGGGGCAGCGGGGGAGAGACCACAGTCAGATAACTTTTTTATTAAATTTTTTGGGGTGACACTGGTTAACAAAATTATATAGGTTCAAGTGTATAATTCAACAATATGTCACATGTATATTGCATTGTGTTCACCACCCAAAGTTAAATTTCCTTCCATCATCAGATATTTGATCCCTTTTATCCTTATCTATTACTAGGCCATAAGAAAAGATGAAATACTGTCATCATTTGCAACAATGTGGATGGACCTTGAGATCATGATAAGTGAAATAACTCAGACAGAAAAAGTTGAGAACCATAACTTTTATTACAATATATTGTTATAATTGTTTTATTTTATTTTATTTTTAGTTATTGTTGCTAATATCTTACTGTGCCTCATTTATAAATTAAACTTTATCACAGATATATTTATATATAGGAAAAAATTTAGTATGTATATATGTATAGGGTTTGGTGCTATCCACATTTCAGGTATCTACCAGGGGTCACAGAAGGTATCCACTGCTAATAAGGGAGATTCCCATATCTTCATTGTGACCCAAGACTGAGATGCTTCATCTTGCTTATTCTCCCTTTGGTCTTATCATCAAAGAAAGCCATCCAGGCCCTGATTTTTAGTGACAGTAAAGCAGGAAGTTAAGAAGAGGCATAAATAGAAAGCATCACATCGATTTTATCACACAAGACTATGAGCAAACTAGCACCACAATCCTATTCATATAACTTATTCATTGTGATGATCTCTTTTTCTTAAGTATATATAATTGAATGATGAATTCTTAAAACTACAGGGAGGAGAACAAAAAACAAAACATACCCAAATAATGACTCTGAGTTCTACTAAAGAGCTCCTTTTCCAGGGTCCAATAAGCATTGTGTTATCAAGTCACCTATTGTACAAATATTAATGTAAATATCCAACACTATACACATCCTAAGATAACTATAATACCCATTTCCACTCTTTCCAAATAAAATATATTAGCACATTGCCAAGCAGTAATGAAATGATAAAAAGGGGAAGGATAACAGTGAACAGGGTCTCTCTTCTCTAGCAGCTTTGCTTAGCCACTGGTCAATTCTATCACAAGGCCAAAGAAGTATCAGCTTATTCATTCTATTCCTGGATATGGTCTTCTATATATATTTTTTTCATTTTAGAAGCTATACATGCTAAATAAAGGCATTTGGAAAGCAGAGAAGGAAAAATTCAACTGGAGCTCTATTAGTTCACTATATACTTGTTAATACTTGTGGTGTTTTTTTCCATTTTTTAAACTTCTAAGCAAAGAGTTTTATTTTTACATAATTTTTCTTATCCTAAATAAACAAAATTGTTATCATTTCTGCCTCTAACATAGCATAAGCATATTTCACTTTAACCCAGCTCTTTAAAAATGAAAATTTTAACAAATGCATAAAATTCCAGCAAGTTCTAGTTTTCTTAACTATCCTACTATTCTTATTCCCTGCTATAAATGTTGCTGCTGAAAACTCAAAGCAAGGCACAGAGAGACAGCATAGCACGGTGATTAAATATGCAGATACTGGTGCCAAATTTCATAGTTCAATCCCCACCACTTACATTTAGCAGTGTAATAGTGAGAAAATGTCACTCTTTCTGCTCCTCAGTTTCATCCACTTTAAAATGAGAATGAGAAAGAAGAGAATAATATAGTACCTATCTTATGGAGATCTCGTGAGGCTTATTTAAAATGTTAAGAACAATGCCAACACTGAGTAACCACTTAGTAAGTATCAGCTAATTTGATAATATTCTCTTTTACCTCCTTCTGCTTCCAGCTTTTACTTATTTGGGATTATTTCCTTTACAGTAAATTTTCAGAAGTGTAATTACTGAGCCAATGAGTATAAACAAGTTTAAGATTCTTGATAAAACTGCCAAATTGTTCTCTAAAAAAGGCTATACAACTAATTTATACAAAAAGAAATATGTAAGACTATCTTAACTAATTTAAGGCATTAACTTTTATTCATTTTTGTTAACTCCATAGGGTAAAAATTATACCTATGCTTTGATTTAAATTACATTTCTTTGATTACTAATAAGGCAGAGAGAGCATTTTACCATACTGCTAATTATATTTATTCTTTTATAGACAGGGTATAAAGTTTTCAAGGGATTTTCAAAAACATGGAATACATTTTATCTCCAAGACTCACTAGCAATTCCTTGCAAAACTATCACGACTCAAAAAAGAGTATTTTTGGAGCACCTGTATAAAATTAATAATTTAGATTATTATACACATATACACATACACACACTCCACTACCTTCCAGGTTGTGAGTAGTTCAATGCATATATATATACAGAAGAATAAATTTCAGCAGTGAAATGTTTTCAAATATTTATCACACAAAGTCATTCTATAATTTTAATCACAGTACACTGTGATTTTGCCAAAGATTATCAGCTCTCACTCATTCATTCTCATAATATTTTGGCAGAGACTGTTAATTGCCTTCCAATACTCATTTTTACCCTCTTCTTTAATATCATAACCTTGGCTAGTATGCCAATTATAATACTACATTTCCAAATCTCCCTTACAGCTAAATGTGTCCAGGTAATTAAGTCTGGTCAATGAGATGTAAACAGAAGTTTGGGGTGGATATTCCTAGCAGACTCCTTTAAAAAGAAGGAGCAAGCATCCTATTGACTGTTCTCTCCTGCCTCGTTCTGCTTCCAGCTTGGAATGTGGAAATAATGGTATGAAAGCCAGGATGGCAGAGGAGAAAAAAGAAGACTGAGTCTTTAAAGAAAAAGTGGTAATGTCAAACTACCGCTCAGCTGCCTAACTCTAGACTTAGTTTACATGACATAGATATAAACCTCTGTGTTTTTACCCAGTTATTTTAAGGTTTTCTGCCATATACAACCAAAACATAACCAAATTGATACATGTGACCAAAAGCATTTACATTTGACTTTGGATAGCAAAATCATAACAGTATGCAGAAATGTGGACTGTTTCAACTAGGAAGAATATTTGAATTCAATGTAAATGGGAAAAAGGCTGAGAAATTTCTTGGTTAAAATAAAAACAATAATTGTAATGTGTTTTCATTAAGAAGAAAAATGTAGTAATTAATTGCATCCATTTATTTTATTTATTAATAATTTTAAGTCCATTGTGTATCTATCATTATACTTAGCATTGAGGATAAAATTACAGAAGTGGATTTTGTGCTCTGGGTGAAGGGTGGGTAAAGGTTGGGAAAATAAGACCAAATAGAGAAGAATTACAAGAATATTCATTTATGCAAAATGTATTATTCATTGAACAATGACTTAATGAATACTTAATATGTACAAAGCTCTATTTAAAAGTAATTTCTTTCTAGAAATATAGAAATGTTTATCAGAAAAGTGAAGTAGGGCTAGTTAGGAGAGGCTTCCTATAGGAGATAACTGTCATGCTAAGCAACGTGGCAAACATTAACATATGTTAAATATTGATAGCAGGTATATGGGTTTCAGAAGAATTATTATTCAGACTTTTCAGTATATTTGAAATATATAATAATTAAAAGTTTTAGAACTAAGTCTTGTGTTAAACTTTAAAATAAATGATGGATATGCTTCCACTAATTTACAAATCTAATATTTATCGGGTACTACTATATGCCAGCACTATGCCAGGCTTTAGGGATACAAAGATAAATAGTTCTAAGTCTCTGTCTTAAAGAGGAACTTATCAACATAGAAAAATAGAAACAGAGACAAACAGATAATTACATACAGTGTGGTAAGTGTTGTGACAGAGGCATGTGTACATCCAGGAGAGGGTATTAGAAGTTCAGGGAAAATTCCAAGAGAAGGTACCTCTTCTTAAGGTGAGTTCTAAAGAATAAGTGAACAAATAAATAAGAAATCTTAAGTCCCTAGCAAAAGAAGTCTTAAATTCAAAGGATTAAAATTATAAGACTACATGATAAGTGAGAGGATAAGAAAACCCTTCAGTGAGGCTGGAGCATAGCATATGTGTTTTATGGTAGAAGATGGGGCTCAAGAAGTAGGTAAAAATGAATTACATCCTGGAAATGCCTTCTATGGTATTGTAGTGTCTTGAACATTAAAGTTATAGGAAGAAATTGTGGGGGTTTTAGCAGAAAAGCGCTACTGACTACAGTATGAAGGAAAAGCTGAATATGGAATGACCAGAGTTAGGAACACCAGCACAGTAAGAAGTCCAGGAGACAAATGATGAGGGCCTAAACTGACAGCTACTGTAGCAATAGAGAAAAAAAACTAGGTCCAAAAGATATTTAGTCTTTTATAAATTTGATATTCAACAAAATATTCATAGAATGAATGATGAAATGAAGAAATGAACAAATCAGAACAATAAAAATTAATGATGAGAAAAAAGATACTCAGAAATTAGATACAATAAATTTGAGATGTGATCATCTGAAGAAGGTAACCGATAAGAAGGTTAAGATGATTGCCAAGTTTCTAATTTGGGTGACTGAGTATAATTAACTTCAAAAGAAAATATAAAAGAGTAAGAGGGTCATGGGGATCAAATTATGAGTTCGGCTTTGAACATGTTGAACTTGACACACCTAAGACATCTAAATATCCTACAGGGGGTCAAAAATATGAATTTGGTACTAAGGAGAGAAGTTTGGGCTGGACACAAACCTGTTAACTCATGCCAGGTTCTGTGCATCTTCACTATGAGAAACCTGATAGACCATTGGGTTTGATCTTATTACATTTCAGGGTTTGTTTTTATATAGCATATCTTTTGACACTTTATAGTGGGCTTGTGTGTGTATGTGCATACACTCATGCATATGTAAGGTTTTACGTTGCTGTCATTTATTTAGACTTTATAAGAAATTGAACAGAGAAGTGTTAGTGAAAGATATCACCCAGGAAGACCTACTTATGGCTTGAAAAATAGGACAAGGAATTTACATTTGAACTAGTTGGTAGTTATGAAGTACTAAAGGCTAGAGTAGTGACATCTTATTTTTCTCTTAAGTTTGCATAGGATTGGACTGGTATAAAAAAGGAAATAGGGCAGCAATATTAGCTTAAAAAGTTATCCCACCAATATATCAATAGTTTTATACTTTCAAAAAAAAATTTCTGACTACAAGCAATCATTAGGCTTCCTTATCTTAAGAATTTAAATTTACAATATTATTGACAATAGTGCCAAGTGGGTACTAGAGTCATCAGGAAGATCACTTTGTAAATTACATAAATGTCTAACCACTATGCTGTACACCTGAAACTAATATAAAATAATATTAAATGTCCACTCTAATTGAAAAATAAAAAATTTATTTTTTTTGTAAAACTGGGGTAATAATACCTACCTTAAAAAGCTGTTAATTTTGACTAAAATTTTTGAAAATATATATGTTAGCATTAATAAGTGCAAAATATTTCCTCTTAAAACATGCAAAATTCGAACAACATGGTCTCCCTATGGCAATAGATCACATAAATTTTTAACAGCCTAGAGTCAGAAGAAGTGAAAGATGTAATTAAAAGCTGTGATAATCATTAGCTGAACTGAACTCTCTCAGTCAGTTCCTAAACTATAATGTGATAGTAAACTAATTTTAAAAGCTACATAACTCCTTAACTATTAATCTCTACTCAGTTGTAAACTCCTTTAAGGCAGAAAATGACTGTTATCTGTCTTTCATCTCCTTGTCCTGGTATAAAGTAGCAGTATTGATGAATGTGAAAATGCTATAGAAATTTACTACATTAAGGTACTGTATTATTTAACGATAAAAGTTGATTCAAGTTTTGAGCACTTTGTGTTCTAAATACCTCACATGTATCATATTACTCCATTTTATAAAGTTATAATATAAGTAATATTATCTCAATTATAGAGGAAGAAACCAAGGGCCAGAAACATTAACTACATACCCAAGATCCAATGATCATTCCATGGCAGAATCAAGATCTGAAGGAAAAACAGCAATTGGTAGCAGTGTACAAGGCTGCCACCAGCCCATAAGGTGCCTTTGTATGAATTAGAAACAATTGGCCTTTGGGACACATACAAGTCTTTGCCAGGATATAGAGGCTGGCAGGCTAAACACAAGCCTAATTTTAGCTTCTACTCAGCTCTTGTGTGAACCAGCTGCACAACTATAAACAGCAGCTCTAGTGCAACAGTCCCACAAGTAAACTGATAATGATTCGTCCCATCAATTAGACCTGTGATGTTCAATATAGTAGCCCCAAATTTAATATTCAGTTCCTCACACTCATTGGTTCAATAAGTACATGAGGCAAGCAGCTACCATGTTGGACATTGCAGAGAGAGTAAAACATTTCTATCACTGCAGAAAACTACTTTGGACAGCACTGATTTAGAGTAGACATGTGAGAGTATTAGAATATTTTTAAATAATAGGCTTGAATTCCCATATATATGATCTATCCCTATCATCTACATTTATATCTTACATTCCTAAGATAATTATAAAACCACCTACATAGAATGAGGATTTTTTATGATATTTCAACATGATTTTATTGAATTTTCAGTGTACTGTGGATCTGAAGGAATCACGAGGAGGAAGTAAGATATCAAAATCTCTGCATAGTAGAGAAATAGTGATTATTTGTAGGAAAACTGAAAAACATGAGTGAAACAAAACTATTCATAGAAGAAAGATAATTTTCTTATAAGTAATTATTGTTATGGCATCAAACTTTTTCACTTCTTTATATTACTTGCAAGAATATGTCTTATGAGGGCACCTTAGGCAGACTCTTCAAAACACATTTTGGACAACTCCTTGAACTCAAAAAGAATTTTAGACGGAACTATAGTACATTAAAAAGTTTCATTGCTTTTAAGTTAGTGCTCCATAGCACCAGAAACATGTAGACAAGTTACAAGAAGTTCAGTGAGGAGAAATGGAATTGTTTCTAAGAAAAAAAGACATTGATCTATGAAAAAATATTAATAAACAAATGTTAGTAAAACCAAGTGATATTTAAAAGATCATAATAACTAAATATAAATAAATGGAGGATACAAACTTTAAAGAAAATGTTTAGCAATGATACTAGGGCATAAGGATATCATTATACAAATCCAATAATTTAAATGGGACAAATTTAGAAGAATTTTAAAGACCATATTTCAGAAACTAGTATTTATTTTCAAGTGTGGAAATAGCTTTCTTCAGCTGGTAAGTGGCAAGAGCAGTGCACATTACAATGCACTGAATTAAAAAAAAATACTAAAAAAACCTTAGAATGGGGATCTGGTACTGATGACCTAGCATTCTATTTTTAAATTTTTGTTCTCATAATGCTATAATATATCATCTTTTTCTAGAAATGGTATTCATGACCCTAATAGGATATACCAAAGAAATAAACCAATAAGTTTCCTCCTAGAAGGAAATAATTTGTGTGCTGATGGAGTTCATTCAGAAAGAAGTTCACACTTACTCCTACTATCCTCTCCAATATCCACCTCCTCATTGAATTCTTTTGACATTTTATTTTTAAATACATATGGTGTAAAATTTTGAAGGAAAAATGCTACAGTAGAAAAAATAAACTTATTAAAAACTAAGAAAAAATACATACACATTTAAATCTTAAACATTTAAATCTGTACAGAAGTCTACATAATATACTGGTACATTGTTGTTTTTTTTTAATAAAAGTGTTCCATATCTCAGAGATTCTAAAGATATAAAATGATGTGGTAGTTGCTATAGAAACTATTCTCTTTTAATGAAACTCAGATTAAATAACTGCATAAAACAAGTTCAAATTTGAAATGCAATTACTATTCTAAAGCATATTTACATATTTGATTTTATAATGATTACAGAAAATAAGATAAAATATTAAGAATACCTTTTACGTGTGCAAAACCAATGGCAGTTACAAACTTAATTGCAACTCTGCCCTTAAATACAATAGTGTTGGGTATAATTAAATTCTATTTTATAACAAAAACTCATACAATCTCTGTACCATTCTATTGCTACTTGGAAAAGTGCTAATTTTCATGCAGTGAAACATTTCTGAAATTTATCATTTTGCATAATAAATGGTATAAATTCAAGGCAAGTATAAAAGATTCCCCAAAGGGTTGCCTACATTACATCAATATTTAAAAAATGGTGAGCAAGTAACCACTAAAATTCCACAGCAGGTGACCTGACATATGGACAAGAAAGGTTCTACCTACCTAGTGCTTTCTCCTAGCCTGCAGGGCTAAGGTCCAAACTCCCAAAGGTTGCATACTCCTGTCTTACCATTTGCTATAGTGGAAATATCACGAACTTGGGAATCAAATAGAGCAAGCTTCAAATCCTAGCTCTAACATCTAGAAATCATGAAATTTTGAACTAGAGCTAACCTCATTAAATTTGTAAAACAAAGATAATACTTGCCTTACAGGATTGATGCAATGATTAATAATATTTTGTGTACAAATGCCTAGCATGGTTTCTGCACATAATTGGTGCTCACTGCCTGATAGTTTCTATTATCATAACTACTGCCACAATTAGTCAGTTCTACTGCTGCTGCAAGTACTACAACAAAGTAAAATCATGGTAACCTTTTTGACTTTTGTTTCAACAAGTTTGCAAAGTCTTCCTAATAGGTGCACTGAAAGGCAAAGTAAGGATGCCAGTTGTGGCTCTTATATAGAACTGGCTGGAATTGGGCTGTGGAGCTGACCTGATCGGGCTTATCTCAATCTCCTGCTTATCTCACCAGCTTCTCTGTCAGACACATGAGAGGAGACAAACAGGCTTCATTCTGGAAGAGCTCCACAAAATAGAGCCAACTAACAACTAGAATTGCTCATTAATTAGCTTTTTAAATTTAAGAATTTTTGTTCATTCATTCTTTCTTTAGACAGGCCTTCCCTGACCACCTATACTCTATATGAGTGTATACATATGTATAGCACTTTTCTCCATGTATTTTGTATCGTGGTAGATTGATTGCATTATTAGCCTCCTATTAATGACCATCTACTGCATAGAAACCCCTCTTTCTCCAGAGGTATTCTTCCAAGAATCTTGCCTTTCCATTTCAACCTGGGCTGATTCATTCTGTAGGCATGCTACTTAGCTTTCAATTTCTGATTTTCCCTCACAATCTTGGGATTGGATCCACTTTCCTCTTTCTTCACATTCTCCCTAATTTTGCTGGTATATAACCCAAAGCAGCTTGCTGATATAGGAAGGCTCAGAAATACAAATTTTGACTATGTGTCTAAACATGATCTTAATCTATCCTTACATTAACTGTAAAATTTGGAACATAGAATTTCATGTTGAAAATAATTTCTTTCAGAACTTCAAAGGCACTAGTCTCCTATTTTCTGGTCAAAGATACATAAAAAGAATTCCAATTCAGTGTTGTTTAGGCAAAACTAGAAAACCTAAATGCCCATCAATAGGGCAAAATTAAATAAATTATAGTGGATCTATATTGTAATTCAGTCCAAAAACATAATAATGTTATGAAAATATGGGAAGATTCACAATACATAGCTAAGTGTTTTCTTAAAACTGGTTATGAAAGAGTATAAGACTTCATTTTAGTTAAATTATAAATAAAAATGTACATTCTTTACACACATACACATGGACAGACACACACCACATATGCATGGGTAAAGAAATAGAAGGATATATACCAAAATATTAATAGTAGTTACAATAAAGAAAATGTATTTATGAGTAGTTCTCTTTCATACACATTTTCTATACTATCTGACTTTTTAACAAAATGTATGTGAACTATTAAAAAACAGAAAAAATAGTATACAATAGAAGGGTTTTTCTTGTTAGGAGTAAAAACATTTAACACAAAATTTACCATGTTAACCACTTTTAAGTTTAAAGTTTAGTAGTGTTAAGTATATCCACATAGTTATGAAACGAATCTCCAGAATTTCTCATTTTGCAAAACTAAAACACAGTCTATACCCAATGAATGATTACTCCACTTTTCCTCTACTTCCTGGCCTCTGGTAACTGCCATTTTTCTTTCTATGCCTATGAATTCACTATATTAGATACCTCTTATAAATGGAATCATACAAGATTTGTCTTTTGTGATTGGCATATTTCATTTAGCATAATGTTCTCAGGGTTCATCCATGCTGTAGCATGTGACAGGATCTCCTTCCTTTTTAAGACTGAGTAATATTCTATCTTGTGGATATACTATATTTTGTTAAACCATTAATTTGTTGAGGGACATTTGAGTTGATTTCACCTGTTGGATATTGTGAATAAGGCTGCAATGAAGACGGATGTGCAAATATCTCTTCGAGAGTCTTCTTTCAATTCTTTTGGATGTATAAATAGCTTTAAACTGCTCTTCTCTTAACTAACCTACCAGATAAACTAATACATATCCTCTGTAAAACACTCTGTCCGATTCCATGACATATTAACTGCTCAAGGCTAAGAGGCTGTTCTCAAGTATGCACTACACTTCTACTCCTATCAGTCAAGTTACATAGTTTCTAAGAATTCAGTTTTAGCTGATATCAAGACTATTTGTCAGTTGCACTTGTTATTATAATTACTTTAATTAAAATATTACATAATCTGTTTAATTATAAACGTGAAAGGGGGATGCTTATATAGAAACATAATTAAATGCTTTCTGAAACTTTTATGAAGGTGAAGGCGGGTAGCTGAAAACTACTGTTGGATTAAGTACAGAATAGAAAATTGTAAAAATACTTAAAATTACAAAAATCCAGAAAGATTCTTTACACAGCTTGCTTTATAAGTGTCTTTAAATTATTGCTCAACTTTGAAGGTAAACTTGGAAAATGTAGAAAACACATTACATGAATATATATTCATGTTTTAACTGACTTTTCTATTTAACTGACTACTGATTCAGATTGTACCAGATAAGATGAAATATTAACTCATTTCCATTTAAAATATTTTATTTGTATTTTGTATAATCTATAAATGTTAACATAAATATATTCAGACTGCTTGAGTTCAAATCACAGTTTCACTAATGACTGGCTAGATAGTAATGGACTTAATGTCTTTATGCCTTACTTTCTTCGTAAAGATAATAATGGTGATTGATTCATAGGGTTTTATCAGACAGATAAGCATGTGCTGTTACAACTAGGTAAACCTCTATACCAGTTTCCCAAACCAGCCTATAAACAATCTAATGCTATAATTATAAGTGAATCCAAGAAATGTAGTTAACCCTTTGCCCCTTTTATCTATTTTGTAATCTTTGCCAGGAAGATTTTCTTCCTTATGCCTTCCTTAGATTTCCCTTTTTATAATTTAAAATAATTTGCTCAGAGGAAGATGGCAGACTAGGTAAAAGCAGGGCTCGTCTCCTCTCAGGACCGCATTGAAATTACAACCAAATTATAAAATAATCAACGTGGAGAATCACTTGAAGTCTAGCTGATTTTAACAACTATGTCTGATAATATAAAGGAGCCACATCGAAGCCGGATAGGAAGGACAAAGTTGTGAATAGGGCTGGACATGCACCGGTGGGTGGTAGAGTATCTCTAGGAGGGAGAGCAAGGCTGCAGAGGCTCTCCTGAAGGAATGGGGGACCCTGGTCCCATTTGGGAACTCCTTAGCCCAGGGTCCCATCCCAGGGATGAAGAGATTCCAATAACTCTGATTGTAAAAACCAGAGAGGATTCCAGCCATCTGGGTAAGACAGAAGGAGACAGAACCCCAGACACCTCTTTTAAGAACCCACGCACAGGTTTTCTGACCTCCAGACACTCAGCCAAGATACTGGCTCACACAGTATCCATACCGAGAAAGTCTGCATTACCTGTCACCAGAGGAGGACTAGAAGGAAAGCCATCATTATGCCTTAATCCAGCCTCCCTGCTGGGCAATCTACAGACCCAGCCAGTTTGAGTGTCGACCCCTCCACAGGGCCATTAGGAAGCACTGGCCTGAGGGAATCAGCCCCCTCCACTCAAGGTGCAGATCCCAGGCACTTTTGTTGCTGGATGGCTGTTACTCCCTGCACCAATTCAAGGCCAAGAATTTTCAGCTGGTGACTAGTGCTGTGAGCCACATTTCTGAGATAGGATCAGGCAGATCACTGTTGCCAACACAAACGTGGGCAGATCTTGGAGATCTCTGGGATAGTCCCAGACAGCAGCTGGTCTTGCTGTGATATGGAACTTCTGCGGGAACATAAAAACAGTTACCAAAGTTGCAGCAAGACTGAAGCTGTATTGATCTGACTGCTCCCACCCTACCTACAAATTGCCCATACAGGCAGCAGTGGTCAGCCCACAGCTGTTTTCCCCAAAATGTGCTCTCTGCACTAGCCAAGGTCTTTTGCCTGTGCAGACTGCACAGCCCCAGAGCCAAGCAGGGCATGGGAGGCCTGTCAATGGGCTGCAGGCACTTTGTGGCTTTGGCAAAGTGGGACCTCAGGGAGACAAGGGCCGTCAGGCCAATATTGCCTCAGTTTTACTTTAATGCTCTTCAGGGGATTGCCAGTGTCTGTATTGGCCTGATGGCCCTTAACATCCTGAGCTCCTGCCCCATCCAATACACAAAGTGCCCACCACACATTGATTTAGGAAGCTGCCCCTGCCCTGGGGTGGCACATTCAGGCCCAAGGTGAGCAGCAGCTGACCTTGCTATAATTGGAAACTTGTATAGAAGCTATAGAGACAGCATGGGCTGTAAACTGAGACTGTAGTGGCAGGGGGAAAGTTACTCAATAGACCAAGGAGACTCCCAGGTCCCTGAAACACGCAAAACGCATCTCACCCAGAGGCTCTTCCATTTTCAGAGACTTACAGGCAACTGACTGTCAGTTTCAAACCTGGAGGAGCACTGGTCCTTATGCTCAACTGCCTTAGGTCAGGGACAGGGAAAAACCAACTGCTGCTTATAGTGTTGTCTCTTCCACTTACCTATAGATCCAGCATAAGCAACAACCATCTGTGGATCACTTTGTAGTTCCCACAACGTAGCCCTGAGCAATCAAAAGCAGCAGATGACCTTTGCCTATGGGGGAGCCCCTCCCAAGGGGCCACAAAAATCAATGTATCAGGAGGCTGGCACCAGACCACAACAGAGCAATTCCTGACTAATCCCATTAGTGGTACACACAAAGGGTGGCTATAGCAACTACACAAGCCTGCTAGGGCAAATCCCACTCAATGGGGTCAGCCCCCACACAGCAACTCTTACCCTGTGAGTGTAGCCAATTCCTACAATTAGTCAGCCTGAGCGATAATCCCATCCACTGATCTACGAACAACAATTAAGGCTTGGTGACAACAGAAGATAACATGCAACCCACACAAAGATCATGGCCAGAGCCCCCAGCATAGGTGATCAGGGAAAGTGTGCCACTGGGCCACATAGGACACCTTCGATGCTAGGCCATCTGGCCAAGACTGAGAGATGAAACAAATATTCTTGACATATAGAAATGAACACAGATTGGTTAATAAAATGATAAAACAAAGAAACATGCCACAAATGAAACAACAGGAGAAAACTCCAAAAAATAAGCTAAATGAAATGGAGGCAAGCAACCTACCAGAGACAGAATTCAGAACAACAGTAATAAGAATGCTCAATGAACTTATGGGGAGAATGGATGAGCACAACGAGAACCTCAAAAGAGAGATGGTAAACATTAAAAAAGACATAGAAACTATAAAAAAGAACCAGGCAGAAATCAAGAATACAATAACTAAAATGAAGAATACACTAGAAGGATTTGACAGTAGATTAGATGAAGCAGAAGATCGAATCAGCAAACTGGAAGACAAGGTAGCAGAATATACCCAATCAGAACAACAACAACAAAAAAGAATTTTAAAAAATGAAGATAGTTTAAGAAACCTCTGGGACAACATGAAGCATAGCAGTATCCAGATCATAGGAGTACCTGAAGGGGAAGAGAAAAAAAAAAGGATTGAGAATCTATTGAAAAAATAATGACAGAAAACTTCCCAAATCTGGCAAAGGAATTAGACATATAAGTTCAGGAAGAACAAAAAGTCCCAAACAAAAGGAACTCAAACAGACCTACACCAAGACACAACATAATTAAAATGCCAAAGTTTAAAGACAAAGAGAGAATCTAAAAAGCAGCAAGAAAAAGGTAGCTAGTTACTTACAAGGGTACCCACACAAGAATGTATGCTGATTTTGCAACCGAAACTTTGCAGGCCAGAAGGGACTGGCAAGAAATATTCAAAATTATGAAAAACCAGAATCTACAACCACGAATACTCTACCCAGAAAGGCTTTCAATTAAAATGAAGGTGAGATAAAGAGCTTCCCAGACAGGAAAAAGTATAAGGAATTCATCACCAACAAGAAATGTTAAGGAGACTTCTGTAAAAAGAGAAGGGGTAAAGAAAGAAAATAAAAATAACAAATAGAAATAATAAAATGGCAGTAACTGTGTACCTATCAGTAATCACTTTACATGTAAATGAATTAAATGCTCCAATCAAAAGACATAGGGTAGCCAAATAGATTAGAAAACAAGACCCATGCATATGCTGTCTAGATCAACTGACACTCACAGACTAAAAGTAAAGGGATGGAAAAAAATATTTCACGCAAACAGAAATGAAAAAAAGGCTGGGGTAGAGATATTTATATATAAAAAAAAGACTTTAAAACAAAGGCTATAATAATAGACAGAAAAAATGGGCATTAATAATGATAAAGGGATCAATAAATCGAGGTTATACCCTAGTTAAATATGAATGCACCCAACACAGGAGAACATAAATACATAAAGCAATTATTGACTGACATAAAAGGAGAGATAAATAGTAATACACTCACAGTAGGAGACTTTAACACCCCATTGACACCAATGGACAAATCTTCCAGGCAAAGAATCAAAAAGGAACAATGGACCTAAAACACACACTAGACCAAATGGATTTAATAGATATTTTCAGAGCATTTTACCCCAAAGCAGCAAAATATACATTCTTCTCAACTGCACATGAAATATCTTCCAGGATAAATCACACGTTAGGACACAAAACAAGTCTCAATAAATTTGAGAAGACTGAAATCAGCCATCTTCTCTGATCACAATGGCATGAAACTAGAAATCAACTACAAGAAAAAACTGGATAACACACAAACACATGGAGGCTAAATAACATGCTACTAAACAAAGAAAGGGTTATTAATGAGATCAAGGAATAAATCAAAAAATACCTAGAGACAAATGAAAATGAAAACATGATGACTCAAAACCTGAACTACATAGCTTCATAGGGGAATTTAACCAAACATTCAAAGAAGAATTAACATCTATTCTTCTCAAACCATTCCAAAAAATTCAAGAAGAGGGAAGGCTCCTTAACTCCTTTCAAGAGGCCATTACCTTGATTCCAAAACCAAAGACATTACCAAAAAAGGAAACTATATGCCAATATCTCTTATGAATATTGATGCAAAAATCCTCAACAAAATATTAGCAAACCAAATTCAGCAATACACTGAAAATATCATGCACCATGATCAAGTTAGATTTATTCCTAGGATGCAGAGTAGGTACAATATCCACAAACCAATTAATGTGATCCACCATACTAACAAATCAAAAGATAAAAATTATATGATCATATTAATAGATGCAGAAAAAGCATTTGAAAAAATCCAGCATCCATTTATGATAAAAACCCTCAGCAAAGTAGGAATAGAGGAACATATCTCAACATAATAAAGGCCATTTATGACAAAACCACAGTTAACATCATACTCAATGAGGAAAATCTAAAAGCATTTTCCTTAAGTACAGGAACAAGTCCAGGATGCCCACCTTCATAACTCTTCTTCAACACTGTATTAGAAGCCTTAGCCATAGCAATAAGACAAGAAAGTGAAATAAAAGGCATCAGAATTGGAAAGGAAGGAGTAAAACTCTCATTATTTGCTGATGACATACTATATAGAGAGAACCCTGAAGATTCCACCAAAAAACAGTTACAAAATAAATATTCAGAAGTCAGTGGCATTTTTATACACCAATTATGAACTTTCAGAAAGAGACATTAAGAAACCAATCCCATTTACAATTGCATCAAAAACTATAAAATACCTGGGAATCAAATTAACCAAGGAGGTAAAAGACCTGTTCTCAGAAAATTAAAAGTCATTAAAAAAAGAAATTGAAGAAGATACAAATAAATTGAAGCATAGACCATGCTCATGGGTAGGAAGAATCAACATCATTAAAATGGCGATACTACCCAAAGCAATATATAAATTCAATGCAATCCCTATCAAAATACTAATGGTATTTTTCAGAGAGATAGAACAAATAATCCTAAAATTTATATGGAACCATAAAAGACCCCAAAAAGTCATGGCAATCTTGAGAAAGAAGAACAAAGTTGAAGGTATCATATTGCCTGATATCAAACTATAGTAAAAAGCTACAGTGATCAAAACAGCATGATACTGGCATAGAAACAGATACATTGATCAATGGAAGAGAATTGAGAGCCCAGAAAGAAATCCACACCTATACACTCACTTAATATATGACAAAAGAGGCAAGAATATACAATGGGGTACAGACAGTCTCTTTAATAAATGGTTTTGAGAAAACTGGACAGATACATGCGAAAAAAAGAAACTGGACTACCTTCTTATAACATATACAAGAATAGATTCAAAATGGATTAAAGACTTAAATGTAAGATCCAAAACCATAAAACTTCTAGAAGAAAACATAGGCAGTAAACTCTCTGATATTACTAACAGTAATTTCTTTTTGGATATATTTTCCTGGGCAAGGGAAACAAAACAAAAAATAAGCAAATAGTACTACATTCAAACTAAAAAAAGGGTTTGTACAGCAAAGGAAACCATCAACAAAACAAAAAGACAACCAACTGAATGGGAGAAGATATTCACTGCTGATACATCTGATAAGAGGTTAATATCCAAAAAATATAAAGAACTCATACAATTCAACAATAAAACAAGAACAATCCAATTTAAAAATGGGCAGACCTGACCAGATACTTCTCCAAAGACGAAATACAGGCTAATAGATATATGAAAAGATGCTCAGGGTCACTAATCATTAGAGAAATGCAAATTAGAACCACAATGAGATATCACCTCACACCTGTCAGAATGGCTATCATCAATAAATCAAAGAACAATAAGTGTTGGCAAGGATGTAGAGAAAAGAGAACTCTCATACAGTGCTGGTGGGATTGCAAATTGGTACCACCACTATGGAAAACAGTATGAAGTTTTCTCAAACAATTAAAAATGGATATACCTTTTGACCCAGCAATTGCACTTTGGGGCATTTATCCAAATAATAATAATAATAATAATAATAATAATAATAATTAATTATAATAATAATAATAATAATAATTAATTATAATAATAATAATAATTCCTAAAGATCTGTGCACCCCAATATTCATGGCAGCATAATTTACAATAGCCAAGATATGGAAGCAACCTAAATGCCCATCAACAGATGGTTGGATAAAGAATTTATGGTTCAGATATACAATGGAATATTACTCAACCATTTAAAAAAATGAAATCCTACCATTTGCCAATGACATTGATGGACTTAGAGGTTATTATGCTAAGTGAAATAAGTCAGACAGAGAAAGATAAATATATGATTTCATTTATATGTGGAATCTAAGAAACAAAAAGAACAAACTAATCAAAAATGCTCAGAAATATAGTGGATAATTTGGTGATAAACAGAGGGAAGAGAGGTTTGGGAAGCTGAGAGAATGAAATGAAGTTAAAGAAGTACAAATTAGTAGTTAAAAAATGGTCATGGGGATGGGGAGCACGGCATAAGGAATGCAGTTGGCATTAATATATTGGCTAGGTAGAAAACCAAAGGAGACAAGGAGCAATTAGGGGTATCATTTTATAAACTACATAAATGTCTAACCAATGCATTATACACTTGAAACCAATTAAAATAAATAATAATAATAATAATAATTTGCTCAATTCTGTTTCAAATATAAAGCTCACTGGATTCGACAAGGGATCCAGAGTCTAGCTCTTGATGTCAAAAGTACTAAATAATGTTTAGTGAATTTCATTGCAGCTAAAATACTATTTTATGTCTATTGAATATTCTTTAATATAATAATTTTTAAAAAGAAAAGAATCTAAAAATAGTGAATGGCATTAAGATGTATTTAAAATTAAGTAGTATCCAAAACTACGTAAAACTTAGTAAAATTAGAATGTACTAATACTTTGAACACCTACTTCGATCATAAATATTTTTTAATTTTTTCATATTTAAAGAAATTCACAAAGAAAATATTTTGAAATACTTAATATAACCATAAATCAGTTATGTAACTTGATTTTGCTGTATACATGTCAACATTACTTCCAGTCCTTGAATTGCAAGTTATTCTAAAGCAAATGAACAGTAAAGTTCAATACTTCTGAAATCATAAAAATTGTACTTCTGAATAGATTTCTTCAAAATTCTTTTACATTTAAATGTAAGTAGACATCAAATTTTAAATATAATTATGACTCTCAAAACATCATTTTAAAATGATTTGATGAAAATATAAATAAAATAAAATCCTAGGAATGTATCAACGACAAGACTCCAATGCCATATTCTACTGAAACTTGAAAGATATATAAACAACCAAAGAAAGAAAGACAATTCCTAAAACAGACAATATGACACAATTCTGAGCATTTATTTAGTGTAAGAGAATACATATAAGAAGGAAACACTATTGAATCAATGAATAATAAAAGTCACATTCTGTACTTCAAAAGATTTGTAATCTATCATTAAAAAACTCATGCAGTTGTCATTAATGAGGTAAGTTTATTTGTAATAATGCATAAAATGTTTTAGGTACTCAAAATAGTAAATGAAATAAATTTTTGTTTTGTTTATTGCCCATACTCTAGGAAAGAATAAGAAAACTGCAAATTTTAAAGCAAAAGAAAACCTAGTCCAAATAATTTGTTAATCACAGATAAGAAAACTAAAATCTACAAAAATGAAATAACTTGACCAAGTACATAACATTAATATGTCCTTTTGTTAAACCTCGTGTGTAGAATACTTATTTTTATCACAGCTCTCTTCTGAAAACTTCACTAAAATGACAGGAATAAAAAGAACTTAAAATTACAAAAACCTAAAGTGGGAGGAGGAAAGGAAGTGATGGCAATAAAATTTTGGAAGCTGAAAAGCTAACAGACAAATGGCAGCTAAAACAAACAAAAAAAGCTCAAAATTATAATGACACTAGAGCAAAGTGCAGAAGTAGGATGGGTCTCACTATAAAAAAACAGAATCCCTCTGAAAATGGAAGTGCAGGTGAAACTAAAAGCAGAAGGACTGAGTAACTGCATGAGAAAAATCTCTTCAGATCACTCCTCTCATGCCTGCACAGCAGGGAAACTGCCCTTCTCCTATCCTGGCAAAGGACCATTTTAACTTTCTAAAAGTTTTAATACATTTCCAGGATATGCTACACAACCCCAAAACCTCAGTAGTTTGGTACAATAGTTTATTCTTATTCAGATAAGCAACTCTACAGAGAAGCTCTCTACATAATGGCCATAATAGCACATGCTTCACATAATTGCCATGGAAGGAGTGGGTCTAACAACAGCAGTTAAACATTTCTGCTCAGAAGTGATTCACATCACCTCTACTTGCTTTTCATCAGCCAAAGTATATCACATGAACACATTTAACTTCAAAGAGAGGAGGAGAACTAGAAATATTTGTGAGAAGCATTAATGTTTACTATATTGGACTCTGAACTTAAATACTAGACAACACTGAAAGCAGGGAAACCTTACTAAAACTGGGAAGATTATGTGAGAATCAGTCTGCTAAATCTTAAGTTTACTGGCCCCATTCCCTCACTTACCACCAAGAATTCTTGCAGCCCAGCTTTTCTCCAATAGGCAGAAAATTAAAGAATTACTTTCTGGGAAAAATTACTTTTCAAAGATAAACTACCTATGAATACTTACAGCAGAAGGTCCCACAGAGAATAGCCTAGCCTAATTATCCCCTCTTCAGTCAATAAACTTTACAAACACAAAAGTTCTAATCAGCTTCGTATTGCCTTACTTTTAAATATAGGAGTATAGCCAGAGATCACCACCAGACTTTTTTGGAAAGTATCTATACAACATGAAAATTAAAATGAATAGAAGAGAGAAAACAGAATATATAGAAATAAAAACAATATAATGAAAGAAAGAAATGTTTATTATACATATATGCATGTATGTATAAATGAAACAAAAGCAGGGGATTATGAAAACAAATCAGTCAAAAAACAAAGGACATTTGTATATGTATCTGGGACTCAGAAGAGAAATCTAGGATGGAACAATCACTGTACAGATAGAAACAGAAGACTAAAAGTAAGGATGTAGACCAGCAAGAGAGAGCAGAGCTAAGGGTAGAACCCTGGCAGCACGAGGATAAAGAGAGGTGAGTAAGACTGGGAAAATACATCTAGACAAAAGTAGGTAAAATCACTCATTCTCTCTTTTACCCAGCATTTCTTACCCATTCAGAATACTATGTACTTAGAAGAGACATGTTATAGAAGCCAAGAGGGAACTGATTCAAAGATAGAATAAATACAAAGGGCCTGAGAAACCTGGAGTTGGCAATAATTAGGATATAATTACTGACATTAGAGAGTGCATTTTCCTTATAGTAATAGATGTGGAAGCCAAATGATGACTTGAGGAAGTGAAGAAAAAGAAATCATAAATATAGTTGTTCCCCCTTATCCATGGTTTTAATTTCCATGGTTTCAGTTACTCCCAGTCAATAGAGGTCTGAAAATAGTGGTAAGTTTTAAATTGTGCACCATTCTGAGTAGAACAATGAAATCTCACGCCATCCCACTCTGTCCTTCTGGGATGTAAACCATCCCTTTGTCCAGCCTCCCCACACTGCATATACTACCTGCCTTTAGTCACTTAGTCACCCTCCAGGTTACCAGATTAGTTATCAGATATTTCAAGAGATAGAGACTACATTCAAATAACTTTTATACAATATATTATCATAATAATTCTATTTTATTATTAGTTATTGTGGTTAATCTCTTACTGTGCCCCATTTATAAATTAAACTTTATCACAGGTATGTATGTATGTGTAGGAATAAAATAGTATATATAGGATTTGGTACTGTGGTTTCAGGTATCCACTGAGATCTTGGAATATATTGTGGATAAAGGGGGCTACTGTATAGACTGTTTCAAGAAGCTTAGCTATGAAGCAATAGCTAAAGGGGATACCTGTTTGAGGAATGGATTTGTTCTTCTGTATGTAAGAGACACTTGAGAATACTTATATACTATGAGGAAAGAGCCAGTAGATAGAGGCCTTTCAAAACACCCTTTAACAATTCATGTGTTTGCTGCTCAGTTTTTCATAATAGATTGCCTGTTTAAATATAGTATCTATTCTTACTTATAGTTTTTTAGCTCTTTGAATGTAATGACCCTTGACCTTTGATACTTGTTTGTTTCATTTAATAAGAACTGTTGTTATTATACCATATTTTATAACACTGAAAAATTAACAATGCTGTTTATTCTCATAAATACTATCTATTTACAGATGAGTACCTGAGGTTTAAAGGGAAAAAAACTTGCCCCATACTAGTAAATAGAGTCTTATGAAAAACAAGAGTAAAAGTGCAATTTCTCCAATCTAATGTCTTATATTTTTTACATTTTTAAAATCATTTCTCAGTTTCTTGATCTACAATATAAAGCAATAACTACATTTCAATCCTTTGAGAGTATTTTTATATGTGTATGTATAAAGCACAAGATCAGTAGATTAGTTAAATAAATACAGGTCTTACATGTAGTGATCATTATTCTTTTGTCTTTGATTACACTGCTAGCATAAGTTTTTTTATTAAATTTATTGGGGTGACACTGCTTCATAAAATTATATAAGTTTCAAGTGTACAATTCAATAATACATCATATGTATATATTTCATTATGTGTTCAGCACCCCAGGTTAAATTTCTTTCTGTCACCATATATTTGATCCTTTACCCTTATCTAACGCTTTTTAAAATATATCCCACTATTCCTCTATTAAAGATATTCCAGATACTATAAAAAATAACTGAGAACCTGGAATAGATTAATTTTTTAAATTCTTTTTATTTAGATATAACATACTTACAGAAAGATACACAAATCATAAGTATGAAGACCAACAAATTATCACAATGAACACACTTGCCTACATCAAGAAAGAGAACATCCTCAGAACCCCAAAGTCACCATATTTCCCCTTCCCAATCACTATCTCCTATTCCTTTCCAAAGGTAAATCCTCCCTGACTTCTAATACTATAGTTTTTTACCATTCCTGCACCTTATACTAATGAAATCATATGACATACACTATTGTTCATCCATTTCTTTCACTCAATATTATGTAGCTGTGGCCCATTCATTCTCATTGCAATAGAGTATTCCATTGTAGTAATATACAATAATTCATCAAACTATTCAACTGTTGATGAACAGTTGGGCTGCTACAATTTTCAGCTACTACAAATAATACTGCTATCAATATTCTTGAATGTGTCTTTTGGTACACATATACACACATTTGAGGAAAGGGTATATACCTAACAGTGGTATATACCTAATAGGGTGTGTATATGCCTAATTTGAACAGATGCTGCCAAATTGTTTTCCAAATAGTTGTACCAGTTTATACTCTCACCGACATTGTATGAGAGTTTTGACAGTTCCATATCATAGGTGGTAGGTTCATTTTGAAAATATTACACATCAGTTTGTCACATATTTTTTAATAATACATTGTTTTAAAAACAAATATTTTTCTAATTTTCTTCTTTATTGAATCCCAAAGTCCCAGAAATTTCCTACTAAACTTGATAAGTTAACTTACTTATATGATACCAATGTCCATAGTAAACAACAAAATGATACCTATTGTTACCTTTGTATTCTAGAAGTATCTCATACCATCAGTTATCTGTTATTCTAAATTATAATCTTTCTTTTCTCATATTTCTCTGTAAGAAAATGTTTATGTGATAACTGGAGTGCCCATCTAACATTATCTATACCCCAAAGTCTACAGAAGATTTGATGGGTTAGTCACTTATGCCTCTAGAAAACTACTTCCCTGTTGCCAAAAGAAATGATCTACGTACTCTAGGAACAAAATAGATTTATAAATTTATTTATACTATTTAGTATTTTCAGTGCTTTGTTTATACTCCATGCTGAATCATTAGAATAACTCTAATTTTATTCATAACGTCAAGAAGAGGCAGAAAAAGTGTCTTAATCGTAAGAGTTTTGAAATAATTTACTTCATTCTCCAAGAAACAAGCCTTTTAGCCAAGGAGTTTAGTATATTAACACTTTTACATTAGCATTATAACAAGAGCTGAACTATCTAAAATAGTTCTTCCTAAAGGCAAACAATTTCAGCAGTTTTTAATAATTAGGTGACCAAGCTGATATATCTTTAGAGAGATGAGATTCAGGGATCTGTTATTGGTTTTCAGAAAATAAATCAAATATATTTTTCAATGCTTCTAGAAATGTGAGAAGCTATGTAAAATAGCAATGTAACAACAAATAAAATAATGCTGAGCTTTCGGTGTGTGGTGTCATTCATCTAAAATATGCCAAGCACATATAATGTATATTCAAAATGTCCATTGAGCTCAAACTTTGTTCAAATACTATACAGGTACTATTAATTTGATTTTTCACCATGTAACTTTTTGCATTTGTTTAACATTTATACTATTTGCTTAGCACTGTGCTAAGTATTTTGCAAATATTAACTCAATTAATTGTTAAAATAATCATAGGAAAATAGCCAGGATTTAAACTCAGGCAATTTAAGTCGAGTTCATGCTCTTAACCACACAAATAACTGGAAATGTATGTATAAATATAATCAAAATTATTAGCCCCTTTTTTTCTTGTTAATGATAATCAGAGCTATATCTGGCCTTTTAATCACTTACTTCAGAGAAGTAATTTTTGATCATTTATTTAAGGTAAGAGAGGTATATATGAAGCCTCAAAGACAAGAAATAAAGTCTTTTGCTATATGCATATTTAGCTTGTTTAAAACAGTACATCATCAATTTTGTAAGTATATTGAGAAAATATGAAAGTACATCTATCTTTGAACAACATGAAGCTTCTTTTAAACTGTTTAGAACTATAAAACCCAGAGGAAATAAAAATAGCTTGAACTTGTTCTCTAATTATTCTTTAATCAAGGATGCAATTCAAATCAAGTTTTTATCTGCCCATTTATTTAGTCTTTTCTAAGCATACAATCTGAGAGTACCAACTGGCAGTTTGTATTACTCTGGAGGAAAAGAGGAAATAAGAGAACTGAAAGGTCATTTTGTCAATTTCCTGCTAAGACATTTTATTTTCCCTACATTTTCCAGGGCTTTGCAGAGTTACAGTAGAGACAAGGCCTCACCAGAATGAATCTTTTCCCCACAATAATATAGAGCATTTCTGCCAAAATGAAAATACATTGGTGCTATTTTGGGGGGGAGGGGATTTCATTGAGATATAATTGACATATAACATTGTCTTATTTTAGGCATACAACATAATGATTTGATATGTATATGTACTGTGAAATAATTACCATAAGTCTAGTTAACATCCTTCACCACACAGTTACAAATTTTTTTTCTTATGATGAGAACTTTTGAGATCTACTTTCTTAGCATCTTTTAAATATATAATACAGTATTGTTAAGTATGCTCAACAAGATGTACATTACATCCTGTAAGTTAATTTTTTTTAAAAGAAAGCCTGCCTGCATAAAGAAAAAAAAATGATCCAAATCTTTTTCTTGGTCTTATCAGATTTCCACTAATAAAAGCCTTGCTTTCTTTGACTGGTTTCACTATTAACATAAGTAGTTCTAAATCAAATACATCTAGGATCATCACACATTAGCAGGACAACCAAAGAACATTTGAAAAACTTTGCTTCTGTGGCTATAAAAATCATTTCAACCCTCAATGCTCTCTAAATTCTAACCCAGTTTCTTAAAAAGTACTAGAAGTAGTAACTGCAAGAGAATTAGTACTAGTACCAGACTGTACTTTATATATACTCAAAAGTGCTTCCTTTTCTATCAAGCCACAGCTGAAATTTACATTAGAGTAAGCTATTGAGTATCCAGATAACACCACAAAAGTGCCTTAATGATAATAACTTACATATGTATAGTAGTACACAATTAACCCTAGAAATAAACTTGTACTTGTGCCATTTATAATAGAAAGTGAAACTCAGAGAAGTTATACATGCCCATAATCACACATTTGACTGCTACCACTTAAATCCTCAACTAAGTCTAGTATAAATAAACCGCCTCAGTTCTCAAATAGGCTAAAAGGAGTAATAGATTATTGTGCATCAACGTAAACTAATAGATTAATTTCTAAAAATATCAGCATATAACAGAGCTCTGAGGTAAGAGGAGGCAACACATGTGCATTTTAAACATAAAGAAGACTAATCTTTGGGAGATTTGCAGCTTAATGCCCTGCCCAGGAAGAAAAGGCTCTGACGGGATATCACTAATGAAGTATGGTTTGGGCAATCAGGAACAATGAGGGGACAGGACCAGGAGAAGCATGTTACATAGATAAGTAGCTTTCACAGGTTAACCTAGGCCTATAGTGGTAATTACACCATCTATAGTCTAGGCTTAGTTGGTACTTTTATTTCTATTAGCTCAAGAGCTTGTTTCTTTTCCTCACAACACAAAGAGGAAAGGGCAGATACCAAAATTTTAGGACTTGCTCAAACAATTCCAAATGTAACATCAATAAACTGCCTCTACTTAGACCATTTAAAGGAATATCAGAAATTCTTTTTTCTGTTGTTAAATTTATTTTTCAGTTACAGTTGACATATAGTACTATATTAGTTTTAGTTGTACAGCATAGCAATTAGACATTTATATACCTTACAAAATGATTCCCCCAATAAGTCTAGTACCCACTAGACACCATACATAATTATTACAATACAATTAACTATAACCTCTATGTTGTACTTTACATCCCCATGACTATTTTTAAAACTAGCAATTTGTACACCTTAATCCCTTTCACCTTTTTCACACATCCCCTAATTTGTTCATCATCGGTTTGTTCTCTATATGTATGAGTTTGTTTCTGCTTTTGTTTATTCATTTGTTTTTTAGATTCCACATATAAGTGAAATCATATGGTATTTGTTTTTCTCTGTCTGCCTCATTTCACTTAGCATAATACCCTGTAGTTCCATCCATGTTGTCATAAATGACAAGAGTTCATTCTTCATTATAGCTGAGTAATATTCCATTATATATATGTACCATATCTTCTTTATCCATTCATCCATCCATGGACACTTAGATTGTTTCCATATCTTGTCTATTATAATCAATGGTACGATGAATATAGGGATGCATATATGTTTTCAAATTAGTGTTTTGTATTTCTTTGGATAAATACCAAGAATTCTTTGGCATCACTCTTAGCAATATTTTTGGGGGTATGTCTCCCCAGGAAAGAAAAACAAAAGAAAAAATAAACAAATGGGACTACATCAAACTAAACAGTTTTTGCACCACAAAGGAAATCATCAACAAAACAAAAAAGACAACCTACTGAAAGGGAGAAGATATTCGTTACTGATACATCTGATAAGGCATTAATATTCAAAATATATAAGGAACTCATACAACTTAACACCAAAAAAATAATGTGATTAAAAAATGGGCAGAGGACCTGAGTAGACATTCTCCAAAGGGGACATATAGATGGTCAACAGACATATGAAAAGATGCTCAATAAGACTAGTCATCAGGGAAGTGCAATTTAAAACCACAATGAGATTATCACTTCACATCTCTCAGAATGGCTATCATAGATAAATCAACAAACAACAACTGTAGGTGAGAAAAGAGAACCCTAGTTCATCGTTGATGGGATTACATATTGACACAGCCACTATGGAAAACAGAATGAAGTTTCTTCAAAAACTAAAAATAGAACTACCATATGACCCAGCAATTCCACTCCTGGGTATTTATCCAAATAATTATCCTTTGTTTTAAATTAAGAGATGTTGCTTCACTGATTTCAAAAAATAAAATAAAATCAATAAGCTATATGTCTATACTTTTGCTCTTTAAAAATGAAAAGAAGTTCAAATATAAAGGGCCATTACAATCAGCTCTATTATCCTAAAGTGTTCTAGAAATGTCCAAAATATTATCTCTTCACAGTATTATATCCTCATGGAAACCACAGATCTCAAAGTAGTTGAATCATAAAAAAAAAAAAAAAACAAGAAAGCATCTGAAAGACAAAGGCCATTTTTAATTCTTTCTTTGTAGTTTTTCTTCAATTATATAACTTTTTCTTTCTTTCTTTCTTTCTTAAAAGAGTAATTGCATGGTATCTTAGACGGTGAAGAGTAGGGGGACAGCTAGAGACATAACTGTGTTTTTTAAAACAAACCAAACAAATTAAAAACAAATATTTTATCAAATATTGTTATGATTTCTATAATGGCACTAAGCACTAAAATGAAATGCAATATCAATGTAATGAAGACATTCATTTTTCACATTTTATTTTCTTTTGGATACTGCGTATTTTTGTCAAAGCCTAAGCTGATAGTGATACTGGCTGTAATGGCTTATTGTAATGTACTTAAAATCATCTGTGATCTGTCATTTATTAGGCATTTAACCTTGGCCAAGCTATTTAACTACATTCCTTATTGTAAAAATGATGATAATACCTTCCTCACAGTAGATTTGTAAAGGCCAAGCAAGTTTCAGATTCTGTAACATAAAGCTCATGTTTAGCACAATGACTCCTGTACTAATTTTTTGTGCAAAAAATTGCTGTGACTGTTCTAAAGTGCTATATAAGTGGTAATATTATCATATTAAAGTTATACTTTCTTCACTACAAAAAAAAATTCTCAAATCTAACAGGGTTGTTTGAGAACTAAATGAAACAGCACATGGAAAAATGTTATTACGCAAAATGCAGGCTCTCGATAAATGTTTGTTCAAAAATTTACAAATGAGTCTCTGGCCATGCCACCTTGAACAAGCCTGATCCCGTCTAATCTCAGAAGCTAAGCAGGGTCAGGCCTGGTTAGTACTTGGATAGGAGACCACCTAGGAAGACCAGGTGCTGTAGGCATAAAATATAAATAAATAAATAATTTGAAAATTTTTTTAATTAAAATATTTAAAAAATAAGGGATTGTAAACTGACAAGGTCCTTGCAATCTGTGAAGTAACCAAGAGTTGCCTTGCCTAAAAAAACAAAAATCTACAAGTGAAATTCTCAGTAAAGCCAGGGAGATTTAGCACACTATCAAACCTAGACTATTATATGAGTGCAATATTTACATACAATAACCTTTCATTAGAAGACAGAATACTATGTGGTATATTAAAATCATCAATTATTAATGTTTTGAGTCCAAAGACCTTCATGCAATGTTATTAGAGCCAATATATTGTGAATTCCCCTTATAGGATATTAGTTTTAGTATATATTTAAAAATATATGTATGATAATTTTATATCTTATTGTTTTCACTATAGCTATACAAATAATTTTTCACATATCTGCATATATGACAAAATCTATTCTAGAAATGTATTTATTAAAATCTTTATAATACTCAGAAATTTTACATACTCTAATTTTACAAAATCTTTAAATAAATGACTCATTTTTATATTCAACTTACTCATTAGACAGTACATATCTATACTTACATATTAAATTACACATACTTTCATTGGTTTTATCTTCTCTTCTGGCTCTCTCAGAGACAAGGAGAAAATTTCTAATCACATCCTCATCATGTCCACACAGATATCCCATTTTTACTTCAAATCCAACATGCCTAAAATAAACATCCTGTCTACAACAAAACCATTTACTCTTTTGATTCTTTCATTTATGTCAATGAATCTCCAAGTTTAACAATTCAATCTTTTTTATCCCTCTCTCTCTCCTCTCTGGAAAGATATAGAAGGAATAGCAAAGGACTTTGGAGTCAACTGGATCTAGATAATTCCTGTTTCTATTTCTTACTAGTTATGTGAGCTTACGCAAGTTATCATGCCCTTTCTAAACTTAACTTTACATGTCTACAAAAAAAGAAATTCATCTCAACTTGCAGGATTTTGTAAGACTTAAATATAATATATATAAGGTATCTAATAAATAGTGAGCACTTATAAATATTGATCAAGCAACTTCTCTTTCTTCATCACATTCAGTCATCAAGAACTACAGATCCTTACTTTAAAATGTACCCATTGTCACCACCTGTTCTGGGCCCTTCTTATTTAAATCCTCAAGTTTCAGGTTTCATCTAATTCCTTACCCATCTGGGGCAATGGCCACAAAAATGGCAAGCCTGTCCAGCGGCCTCTGCTTACCTAGCATACTAGCTCACAGTAGCACTTAAACTACTTTCCATCAATTTGGAGTCACTCCAACCAAGTTCTTTCTGCCCACTTTCCAATACTCACCTTCATCCCTATGATCCTTTATGATCCCCTTGGGATTCTCACCGAGTAACTTTGGTACAAATTCTCCACTGTCTCTACCCTTGTCTAATCACTCTGCTACCTACTAACATGTCACCGTACCTTCTAACACTAATATGATCTTTAGAACTGCACCTTAAAAACTAACTCCAATCCCTTATACTCTTCATTAATGTTCCTACTACCTACTTACTCTAAAATCACTCTCCCCAGATGGCACTGTTCCTATTGCAGTCCTCTTAAGAAGAGGCCACTCATTTTTTCTTAACCTAAAATATCTAAAATGAGAAGAGGAACAATATTTTCAGCTCCATGTTTGCTTACAGCTAGATCATTATTTTTCCAACCATATTAAAAAACTTTTTCTCTTTAGGAGGCCAAGCCATGAGACCAAGTCACCCCTTCCCTACTGACAAAGAATTGCTATAGAATTCCTTGTCACTTCTTCACTGAGTACTAAAATACAATGATAAATAAATATAACAAAATGTTCAATGGAACAATGGAACATATTAAGTTAAATAAAGTACATTAAAATTAATTTTACCTATTTTTTACATTTTAACGCCTTTACTAGCAAATTTAAAATTACATATGTGGATCTCTGAGTGATGGTGACTATGTCATACCAGAAAGCTTTTGCCCTACTTTAAAGGTGGCATCAGCTACTCAGCTCCAGCCAATAGTGAACATCAAACAGTATAGCCACAGTTCTGCCAAGTCTCCTGAATTTTCAAAAGAAGGCAGAAATTCATACCTTTATGTGATATCTCCCTATTTTTAAACAATTGATAGTCAATGTAATTTAATTACTTTCTTGTTTAAATGCTTCAAAAGCCCAACAAAATATATCTGATAGTTTGATCCATCCCTTGTGCTACCAGTTTTCAACCACTGGTCTAAGAATTCAATATGACATGGTGTAATGAAGAGAAACATGTTCCAACTCTTTCCTGATAGCAAGAATTTATTTTGTTGATAGCCATTGAGATGAGAGAAGATTCACTGCCACTTTTTTTTCATACATTCTGTATGAAAGCCAAATTTAAAATTTTTTAATCTTATTATAATTAAAGTTACATTCCCAAGATCCAAGGAAGCCAATGTGAAGGGTAATTGGAATTTCTGCTCACAGGTACAGTTAGACATTCTACTCACCCAATATTGATTGCCTTGTGCCTGATAAAAATTTGCTTATAATCTAGTAAGGGAAAATGTGTAAAATTAGGAAAGGTACACAGAATAACATAAATACAAGTAAGAAGGTGATAAAGTGTAGTGCAAATAAAGCTTAAGCAGTTTAAAATAATTATGTTTCTTTTATTTAAATTCCACATAACTATTTACATTTTTCAAAATGACTAATTAAAACTTGCAAGGCAAAGAGAACTACGACTTCAGAATTAAGAAATATAATTCCCTGATATATCCAAGGGTTGCTTTACTTTTCATCAGAAACTGTTTTCTCAGACTAAGAAAACTAATATGTAAAGAGAAAATGGATTTTAAGCCCTGATTTATCATTTTTAAAACTCTGAAGTATTCAGAAGTCAAACTTGATTTTTAGGAATTCCATATGCATAAGTATTTTTTAAAGTATATTTCCTAGACTATTTCCTCACTTTAGCACTAAATATTCATAATACCCAAAATAGCTGGCAATACATTCAGCAGCACATTCACTTTGGACCTAAAATACTGAAGAACCAGAGACTTCTATTGGTCTGCCAGACACATCATATCCAAGTAACAAAAGAAAGAGAGACAGACAGACAGAGGGGGCGGGGTAGGGGAAGAGAGAAGAAGAAAATGGTTTTAAAAAAATGGAAGGAGAAAGAAATCAAAGATCTAGGGTTTATTTCATAGTCCAATCTCTCCTACTTAACTAAAGCAAGGCAGGGGTAGGCAATGCCTATAGCTAGAAAATCAAGGAAGCTAAAGATTAAATGTTCACAGATTTTACTAATTCCTAGTTTCTTTTAAAAAGAGAATGGATTGATACATAAAAAGATAAAGAGCTTAAAAAATTAAAATCAGCAATATAAGAACATTTAGCTGGCTAGGACAAAAACAAAAGGAATTTACCTATTCTCCTGACAATATTTAACCCACTAAAAACCAATTTTACTGAAACTTCTAAATTTTGAAAGGATGCATTATTCAGAGCAGATACTCTCAGGATAAGGATGCTTTGTTACTCTAATATTAAACAAGAAAGTTCATTCTCACAGTTTTAAAAGGTGTTTTCATGGGTGGTTAGCAACTTTTGATAACCTGAATGAGAAATGACATTAAAATTATGTATCTGAAGAAAATTTTACTTACTTCATTTAATCAGGACAACACGGACTTCAATGTAAAGTTTACTGAGAACTTTTTGCCAAATTCAAAATACTCTGAAAGTACAAATGATAAAAAATTTCTCCCTCCTCCCCACACCTCTCTCCCCAAAAAATAATTTGACCCCTGGGAAATCTGGCACTAGTTACAACATTCATTGTCTCAGAATATACCATTTAGATTTGAATTTTTTAAAAAAATACAATACCTCAATTATCTATTGAGTTCCTTAACTGAAGAAATTCAGTCAATTAAAAAACTACTGATCTAATCACAATATAAAAACCTCCAAGTGACCAAAAAAAAAAGATATAATCAGTGTAACACAACTTGAAATTAGTACTAATTCTGGCAAATGTTGATGCAAAAAGGAAAAATTCCTTTTTTAAGACCTTATTAATTCAGCTTCTAGGAATTAACAAAAAGAATAAATTAGATCATGATTCCCTCCTCAGAATATAAGAGAAAGTTGCTTTTACAAAGTTGAATCTTAGACCACTTTTATATTAAATTGAAATAAAAGATCTAGTCTCTTCAGATAAAAAAAAATTTTTTTCTATCCCTTTTATTAAACCACTTGATTCTTCATTCAGTTCTATAATACTGAGCTTGATGCTGAGCTTCAAGTTAAAAACCACACAAAACTAAGAAACCTAAATGGATGTAAAGACTTTCAGTCTTTAAGAAAGTTCAAAACATTTTAACAATTTTTATCAGGCTGTAAAACTTTTACTATCATTTCTCATAATTATTGATATTCTTGTGATGGTACACTGGTCAGGACATTAGTAAGATGGAAAGTTAAAGTATTACTGCTTTGGAGAATATTTCCAATTTTAATTAAAATTATTTTAATTTCTTCTTAATATATTTATGACTAGGACTCATGTTCCACCCATACACATTTAAAAAGTTGCTTTCTTCCAGTACCTGGGGTAACTACATGATCAGAGAGGCTCTTTTAACATATATGGAGCTGCATGTCTCAAGGAATAGAGGGCATCAATAAATCCAATGAGTTAGAATTTCTGATCTATCATATAAATTACATATACCCTCACAATTCTGTTGAGTAAAGGATTAATATCACCATTTTGATGATAAATAAAACTGAGACTCAGAGAAGCACTATTACACAGCAGGTGATAAAATTGGAATTTTAAAACTTATCTGTCTCATTCTAAAACTCATATCCCATTTACTGTGTCATGTTGTCTAAAGAGACAGACACTTCCAAATTAGGTTTTAAATGAGTTTGTCCCATCACCAGTTCAACTGCATCTGTATTATATTCAGCTAGGAAATTTTGTTGGTAAAATGTCAAAAATTTCTGCATTTTTCCCTTTCATTTATAACAACACCTTCAGCCTAAGTTCAAGTATTTAAACCTAAAATTTATGGATTAAAAAATGTTTTCAATCATTTGGTCCACAAATAGTTATCAAATGCCTACTATGAAGCAAGCATGTGCTAACTGCTATTTTAGTCCCTACTATCCATCACTAATTTACTCAATGAGTGTATAGAGATGTCTAAAATGAGAAACTTCATTAACTTCATGATTAATTAGAAACAAATGAGCACTTTTTAATACATTTGTCTGAAAGCTAAGATATTCATTACCTTTTTCTCTAAGTAAGAAAATTTATGTTATTTTAAGCTTTATTATGTGCCATCCCCTCCTATCAGTTAGGGGATTTTTTATCTAGGAAATAAAGCCAGGAGGCAGAGTGAAGTAGTTGTATCAGTATAGACTTAGAGCCAGACAGACTTAGGTTTTAGTTCTAGTACTTATTAGTTGTGTAGACTTACCTACACCACTTAATCTTTCTGAACCCCAATTTTCTCATATGTAAACTGTGATAATTATATCGATTTGCAAGAATTTTACGTATATTTCAAAATATACGTAAAGTGTCTGAAAGAAATGAGGTACTCTGCAAACAGCAAAAGACTGGCTTACTGAAATAACTAACTTTGTTTTTAAAGGACATTACTATATACCTGGTTCATTATTATGTACTGAATCGAAATTGGGAAATTTGGGTTACAGTTCTGGCTCCTCTTCTTGCTAGTTGTGAAACCCTGGGTAAGTTCACTTAACTTCTAATATTCAATTTAAAGATAAAAATCCACACTTCCCTTATGGTGCGCTATAATGTTATGCATGTCTTTTCTACTAACAGTGGAGAAAGAATGGGAAGAATCTGGGCTTTGGAATCAGAAAAGCTTTCCTGCCACACAAGCCTGAACTAATCACTTATTCTCTATTTAAACTACTTATGTAATCTTAGATTCTTTCTTCAGGTCTATTCTGAGGCAAAATGAGAGAAAGCAAACAAAGTAAACAACAAAGAAGTTAAAAGTAAATGATAGACTGATGACCAAATAATTTAGGAAACAGAATTTGCTTTGTGCCTGTTCTAGCACAGATGTTATTAGATCAACCCTTTCTGCCAAGTTATTTCTACTCTGAAGATTTCAGATTCTTAAATATAACCTCATTACTAACAAATGGAGGATTTCTTAACCTGGGTTTCTGGAGATGGACATTATCTCTTGAAATAATTTTCAAATTTTCGTGTCTGCAGATGGCAAGCATTTTCATGAGAAAGAATTTGTTGTATTTTCATTATATACTGGAAAGAATCTATATTACTCCCTAGAAATGTTTAAGACTAGTGGGGAGAGGAGTAATATTGTCCTTAGCTCTGTCAATAGATGAGCAATACTAGCAATGTCCTGAATAAG
Source organism: Macroglossus sobrinus (assembly GCA_004027375.1). Classification (NCBI taxonomy): domain Eukaryota; kingdom Metazoa; phylum Chordata; class Mammalia; order Chiroptera; family Pteropodidae; genus Macroglossus; species Macroglossus sobrinus. Next base: position 200,318 of record PVKZ01000382.1, on the reverse strand, counting down.
TTTTATTCTCTCATCACAAAGCTTTCCAGTGCACATGTTGCTCTCTCAGCCTTCCATTCCTCCTTCTTCCCTGGGCTAGTTCCTTCTTATCACTCAAGACTCATGTGTCCTTCCTCTAAGAAATTTCATTGAACTATCATCACTACCACCACCACCAGGCTGTCAGGGAACCATCCTCTTGCCTCAGAATTCTGTGTACAACTCTATCATTGCCTGGATGATAATTTTCTAACTCTATTCCGTGCCCCCACCCGACTAGGATGGGAGCTTAGGGAAGGCAGGGAATTTGTCTAATACATCTCTGAATTTCCAGAGGTTTGCACAATGCCTGGTACGTATTGATAGGTATTCAAAATATATTTTTGAATGAATAATTTTTAAAATAAATAACACTATCCACAACATAGTTGTGATTTCTTCCATATATCCATGACACAGAGATTAATATATTACAATTAGTGACTTCTAAGACACCTGAAAAAAGGCAAGCAAACTATAATTGTTGGGAGATTTTTTTTTCCCATTTCCTTCCAGCAAAAGTCAGATATTTTTTTCATAACGTTGAAAGTCTTTATTTAGAAATTTCCAATTCTGTATAAAAGTTTCCAATCCTATATAAAATTCCAGGAGTCATTTTGTGTTTACTCGTTTTCTTTTCCTTCAGTTAACATGCAAGTACATTATCTTAAAATCCTGTTTAGAGACTCAAATGTTCACAATCAATAGTTCTCAAAAATATATGACAAATAAAAACTCCTGTAGAGTTTGAAAAAAATATATCTTTTACAAATTCCATTCAATAAATGAGAAATATAAAAAAGTAAAAATTATCATATTCCTATATGGTAAACACCATCAATGAATTATTGCAAGTTTTCATACAATAATTTTTTATAATCAGACAAATCAAACTCAGCTAAGAATAAAATTTTTCTTAAATCAATACTAAAATTAACACCTTCTCCATTACTGAAATTTAACAATAAAAATATTCTGAAACTTACATAAGACAGTGCTGTTCTAATGACTCAAAGACAAACTGTTACTTTAAGACTATATATACAAAATTTTTACATCTTTCTGACCTTTTTAATGCATATAATTCTCTAGTATCTCTACTTGAAAGTGACACTGAGCCACGATACTGAAACTGAAGCTAAATGCAACATTCACAGATCTCAAAAATACAGACATTATCAGAGGTTCTTAGAAGAAATAACCACATGAGTGTCATAGAAACAAAGGTGTTTCTGTCCAAAAATTTTTGGGATCTTTAATAAAGCTATGGTTGCTGATGTTACAGAAGATACAAAAGTGACAAAAAATAATTTGAAATTTTAAAAATATTTTCAAAAAAGGATAAAATTTTATAAATCCACATTCCTTTTTCCACAATCCAAAATCCCTAAATCTCTAAAAACAGTAATATTTTTCATTACTTTAGTGTCAAAACTAATTTTTCAGCGAAACTGAACTTAAATTGATATGAAGCTATTTATAATTTTTATTCATGTGTTTAATTACAGGGTACTCTTCCATACCCCATTGGGGGTATTATGTAATCAACAATATTATTGTAATATTGCAACAATAATATTATAATCAACAATATTATCAACAGTATTACCTATCCATAACTTTTTTTAAAAATCTGAATTCTGAAATATATTTGCATCCAAGGCCACAAATAAGTGATTGTGAGACCTGGATTTTCTCTTCTTTTAAAGGTGATTTTACTATGAGGCCTTTAGGAAAACACACACACACACACACACACACACACACACACACACACACACATCAATTAAGCAACCATTTCTTTGGGAATGTAAGGCATTGTGCATTTTCCATTTCTTATCTTTACTTCTCACCAGAAAAGTAGGTGTTAACTATCTCCAATTTACAAATAAGGTAACTAAAGCCAAAAAAGTTTAGCTATTTTGCCGAACTACTAATAAAAAATAGAAAACATTACTCCCATGACTAAGGTTTATAAAATTTCAAGATTCTGTCTATAGATGATTTCATATAACATAAAGGTTTTTTTTAAAGACTTATTTATTTCACAAAGTTATCAAGATACAGGTCATTTTAACATATTGCATCATTCTAAAATTTCTGGGCTACATGGGCCTCCATTAAAGTAACAAACTTGGCAATATAGGAAAGCAAATTATTTTACCAAATAACTTCAAACAAAAACTTTTTTATCATAGTTAGAAAGGAATGAAAAGAATCTGAGAAATTGAAAGGGGTGCCATCTAGTCTGAGACTAATACTCCTTATTTAGTTAACTGTAAGGTTTCTTTTTATTATTATTATTAACAGTCAAATTGTTGGAGAGGAAGAAAAATTCTGACATTCACGTCCTGATTTTAAAGTACAATATTTAAAAGAAGAAACTTCCTTTTACCAATCTGACCTTCTTACAGAGCTCTTTGCATGCTTGAAATAAAAGGATCATGTGTCTCTTTCCTCATCCAAGAAATTCCTCAAAATCTACCTCATATAAGACATGTACTATGAACATAGTTCAGATAACAATTCTACATTCTCCAAAACTTGGTATCTACCTTTCTTCAGGTATCAAATAAATCATATCAATGAAGAAAAATGAAAACAAAAGAATGTCTAATATTAATTACTGTATGTTTAAAGCTTGTTTTATATGTAAAACATATGTAATAAATTTGAATTACTTTATATTCAAGCTTCAAGGGAAGAAAGAAAATATTTATTGGGCTCTTCAGAATATTTGAACCCAAAGTCTAGTAAGTCATAGAAACAGAAATTAAACAAGGATCTGTGCCTTAGCTCTTTCCACTAATGTAGGCTTAGAATAATATTTCCTGTTGAGCAGGAATTTTCATCATGGCTATTATTTCTTTAGTAAGTAGTATGTTGCAATACAAACAGAAAGCCAAATAATAAATCTGGATAATGCTAAAATAGCCAAAAAAAACTACAGTCTTAATACTAGTTATATGCAAATCTTGAACAAGCTTCTGAACTTCTCTGTGCCAAACTTCTTCTCATAATAAAGATAATACCTTAGAGAGTAGTTATAATGCTAAAGTAGACTAAGACATATAAAGCACTTTGTACAATGTCTGGCACATAATAAACACTCCATAAATATTAGCTATTGCTATTAAGATGAGAAATCAACAGATGGACATATTTTGTACCAGATGACTCCAGCCAGCAATTGCTGGACACCTAATCCAAAGGCAGTCAATCCTATATGGATTGTGATATATGACATGATCTGGTGGGAAAAGATGATGTGTGCCAGTCAGATTCTCTCTCTTGGGAATCTGAATTAAAAGACTGAGCCAATTAACAGTGATTCATAAGTTAAATGGTTTGGCTCCTACCTTGATTAATTTTCTCTCCTCAAGTTTACCAGCAGTGTTAAATCTAGTTTTTTAGTTGTCCTTTCTATATCACTTGGCAGCATTCCATCTACGGAGTAGGCAGTTTATCTTGAAACATTCTTTTGGTTGTCCTCTTATCTCTCTGGTTGTACCTTCTCAGTCTCTTAGGAAGGCACTGAATTATCACAGCTACTCAAGCTCACAGGCCTCTTCTTCCCAAACCCTTTAGTCTCCCTCTAGGCAATCTATACTTATGACTTCAGTAATTATCTCTACACCAGCTCAGGCTTTTCTGGTAAATTCAACTGACTTGTCAACTACTTATTTGGATATCTCAAAGATACCTCAAATTCCATATGTTCAAAACCAAATTCATGATCTTCTCTCCTAAACATAGCCAAGATCACTTCCAGTACTCCCTATCTCTGTAAAGGCACCACCAACTATACAGTTGCACAAATTAGAAAATTAGAAATATTCCTTAATGCTTCTATCTCTCTCATCCCCATCTTTCACTGAGTCCTATTAATTTTATCTCTTAAATATTTCTCAATTCCTTCTCTCCATCTCCACTGCTACCTTTTAACAAGTCTCCCTATATCCACGCTTATGTCTTCTGTACTCTCCACATGTAGCCAGGATTATTTTTTTAATGATTCTAATCCTGTCATGTTCCCACTTAAAAGTCCTCAATGGTTTCCTATTATTCTTAGAATTTTTGACCAAAATTATAAGATCATGCAAGATCTGCTTCAGCTTACCTCTTTTCTCCTCTTATTGCCCTACATGCAGCCACACTTGTCTCCTTTAATCTTTAAATACAGTACATCATGTTTCTTCCTACCTTAGGTTCTTTACACATGGTTTCCCTCTGCCTGAACCATTCTTTGCCCTGCTCTTCACTTATTCAATCACTTTTGTAGCTCAGCTAAAATATCACTTCCTCAGAGAAAGCTTCTTGAACCTCTGGACAATATCAGGTCATCCAGTTACTCATGTAACAAATATTTATTAATAATCTACCAAGCACAGTTTTAGACATGTGGGGATTGATAAACACAAAAAGACTCTTGCCTTTGTGGATCTTACATTCTAGTAGAAGACAGGCAATAAGCAATAAAAATAAGTAGATTAAATAGTTTATCTGAAGTCAGTAAGTCTATGGGGACAAGAAAAGAAGAAGGTAAGAGAATCACAAGCAGAAAGTTTTCAGCACCTAACTTGGCTCCTGGCATATAGTTGGCACTCAATAAATATTTGTTGAGTGGATGAAAGAATAAAAGAATAAACATGTTCAAGTTATGAAGGAGCTTAAACTATAAAATGAGTATAGGAAGTACTTGTTGGAAGGAGCAGATACCATGAAAAAAAAAAAAAAAAGAAACCAGGCAGGTCTTGAGAGAGAATGGTTTCTTGAATCATTCTTGATGGCTTCATAATTTCCAGTTCCAGTCACTGCATGCTCTTACCATAACCGCCACCTCCCTCCTCGAACCCCAAGGGTAGGATAATTCAAGTAGGTCAGTCACCCTTATACACAAAATACCTAATCAGGACACACATACAAAACTACGTATACCATTTCCATCACCCACCACCACACATCTCCCCAAAGCCACTGCCATTTGTATACCCAAGAGATATCACTTGTATTGAGGCTCCAGTTCTTCAGCGCCCAGCCCCTTTTAGGGACAAACTCCCACCCACATATACAGGACTATAAAAACTCTTGCTCTCTTCTATGACCCTTTAAGATACTTAGATCACTCTCTCTCCAAGCCCTGCCATACCCCAGTGGGGTCCCCTCATGAATAGGATCCTGGGTCTCCCTTCTGGTCGTTATTCTTGCACCTTAAAGACTATCTTCCAAACACAGATATGTGGATATACACCTCTTTGTAATTCTGAATGACCTTCAATATCAATGATCCCAAATACACTCACACTAGGCTCTAGACTCCTTTGGTATAAGGTTCTGAAGGACTGGTGCTCTGGGTATCCTCTCAAACCTCTTGTCCTTTAAGGGCCCATATGAGGATTTGTATACTTTCTCTGTGACTAGGGGTGACCCTAAGGCACTATACTTCCTCAAAACACAAATACTCAGTGTATACCTCCCTTCCAAGGCACTGCCTGATATTAAAGTTAGACTTCTCTTACACAAACACCTGCCTTCTCGGAATCAGAGACCCTCTCCCGCAAATTATGCTCCTTTAGGGAGCCCCCCGCTTTCTCACAGGATTGTGCACATTCGCTCCATGACGCAGCCTACCGCTATGATTAGCCCCCATCCCAGGTGCCCCTCAGGTCTGGAGTCTTTTGTCTGCCCTGGGGTCCCAGCCCTTTCTGGGCCTATGTTCACTCTGGAATGTGCACACTCCCCCATACACCCTTGCGCCACCAGCACTATCAGGTCCCCGCCCGCCACTCAGAGGGGTAGCACCTCCCTTGACCCCTGATCCCGAGGTCACAGCCTCACCGCGCAAACACCAGAAGTGCCTTTTCAGGATGCGGACCATGCTCAAGTTCCCTATCCCTTCAGGCCCAGGACAGCCTTGCAGCCTCAGCACTTTCCCTGGTCGATCGCCCCCACAGACCTGCCTCAGGCGCCGTCTGGCTCCGCTCCGCCATTTTTTGCTGTGCCTTTGCCTCTGAGCCCACACAAAATCGCGGGGCAGTGGGGAGCCGGCGATGGGATCAGCCAGCTGACAGAAGCTCCCTCAGGAAGACGCGGCGCGACGGTTGCCACGGCAACTGGCAGCCGGCACGCCGGCGAGCGGCGCGTGGCGTGGGGAGGGACTAGGCAAGATAGGAGGGAGCGTAAGTCCGAGGCCCCGCCCCCTCGGCGCGAGCCCACTCAGGGTCCAGGCGCCTGCTGGCGGGGAACTCCGTCGCGTTTGTCTCCCGCAGCTAGCCTCCGCGTCTTGGCAACTGAGCATGCTCGGCCGCCTCTGAGGCCCAGGGACCGGGTCTGCTAGGATGGCATTTCTCTGTCGCTTACCAGGGTCCTCGTGCAGACCGCAGAACCGGATGGGACGGCTCTTCTGTGGTTGATACTCAACTTTGCTAGCTTGGCTTAAGTTTCTTGATTTCCCAGCCCTTCTTCCCGGGTGGTACCTGGCCTGGTGGAGATGCTGGGTAACATGTCTTCAACTGAAATGCCCAGAGAATCAACAAGTCTGTGTCCGCTCCACACCAAACACGCTCCTTGCTCCAGCCCCCAACTCTAGAAATGGCTTATCTTTTGCTGATGTGTTTCTCAGAATACCTAGGATGCCCTTTCCCATCTCCCCCGGTAGATTCGCCACTACCTTCTGAGACCAAGCTAGAACATTACCCTTTACTGAACAGCTCTATCTTTCCACGGGCCCCTGTGCATCTCTGTCAAAAACAAAACACAGTGCTTAATGCATTATTTACTACTCTTTTCCTCTATTGGCTGTGAAGCTCCCTCGATGCCTGGGGTAGGTCTCTTAATCATTGTATACTCCATAATACAGCATAGTGCTGTTACAAAGTAAATGCTCAGTGTTTATGGAATGAGCAATCATTCCTAAGTTTACTACTGCACATTCCTACCTGTTTTACTGAGCACTTAATTTTTTTAACAAGTACCTTATGGGTAGCCCTTACTCCACAAAGGCTCACAGAGCAAGGAAAACAGACAATGGCTTTGATAGAGGTATTTTAAGTGCTATGGATCTTAGAGATGAAATTCTAAATAGGGGCAGGGGGAAGTAATCAGTGAAGATTTCAGAGAAGAGTGGATACTCTAGCTGAATCTTGAAGAATGAATAAGCTGTCTGTAAAGGAGAGGAAGAGTGTGCCAGACAGAGTGAGCACCATGAGCCAAGACACAGATTGTGGAGATCAATGAGCAATAAAGCTACAAGAAGTCCAGTATGACTAGATCAAAAACCACATAGAGAAAAATGTTGTCTCTAAAGAAGTTTCTGTATAGTTAGATAGTGTCTTCATTTGGGTTCCCCAAAAGCAGAGCCTGAGGCAGGGACTGGGGTTCTGGTTATTTCTTTAGGAGGTAAGCCCACTCCTCTGCCCTTTAGGAGGGAATTGGGTGGGGGAGCCAAGGAAAATGTGTGTTAGCGAGCTGATTAGTAGACAACTGGACTTAATCTCATAGAGACCCTCTGAAGAACCATATAGAATGTGTCTCAGCATTGTCCCACTAAAGAACAAGAAAGCTGGGTCATTTATCTCTTAAATTCCATCCCCACTGGCTGAAGGTTAGCTTCCATCCCCCAGCTTAAAAACTTTCACATTTCCTTGCCATGCTTGCCCAGGGCTAGGCAACCTTCTAGAGTTTGAGAGAAAGCCTTGAGGCAGAAAAGCAGAGAGACCAGAAAACTTTTGGAGTCAGTTGCTGGCAATGTGAATAGAACCGTTCATTCACCTGCACTGAAATTAGGGATAAGGTATGGGCACCACAAAAATCTTCTGCAGAAAGCTACATGGAAATAACCATCTTAAATATCCCTCACATTAGACCAGTTTAAAATTCACAAGCCATGTCAACACAACCATCCGGATAAAAATACATAGGCTTTCACAAATCAATCCTAGTAACTGGTAAAGATTATGAAGGCTGTTGGAATTTTAGTGTAGGAGAGGTCGTTTAGAGCTGAGAAGGAAAAAGATTCATTAAATACAGTTCTACTCAAACTCTGACCTTAAGGCTTTATAATCTTGGGAAAATCACTTATAGTCTTTAAGTCTCAGTTTCCTTTTCCAACAAACTCAGACAAAGGCCCTGCCTACCACAAAGAGTACTGTAAGTCACAAATGGGGTGATAGACTAAAATACAGATATAAATCCAGTAAATATGGAACCCAACACATATTTTTTCTTAATGAAAACTTTTGTTAATTAAATATATTAGGATGATGTTAGTTAATAAAATTATAAAGGTTTCAAATGTACAATTTAATAATGCATCATATGTATATCGTATTGTGTGTTCATCGCCCAAAGTTAAGTTTCTTTCAATCACCTTATACTTGACCCCTTTACCTTTATTTACCTTTCCCCAATCCTGTTCCCTCTGGTAACAATTAAACTGTTGTGCGTGTCCATGGGTCTATTTGTCTTGTTTATTTGTTGCTTTCAGTTTTATATCCCACATGTGAGTGAAATCATATGGTTCTCAACTTTCTCTGTCTGACTTATTTCACTTAGCATGATTATCTCAAGATCCATCCATCTTGTCACAAATGGCAGTATTTCATCTTTTCTTGTGGCTGAGTAATATTCCATTGTAAATATGTACCACATCTTTAATCAAACATCTATTGAAGGACACTTCGGTTGTTTCCATGACCTGGTCTCTGAGAATTATGATGCAATGAACATGGGAGTGCATATATCTTTAGGGATAAATGTTTTCAAATTTTGGGGGTAAGTACCCAGAAGAGGGATTGCTGGATCATATGGTAATTCTATTCTTAATTTTTGAGGAACCTCCAGACTTTTTTCCATAGAGGCTGCACCAATTTTCATTCCCACCAGCAGTGTATGAGGGTTTCTTTTCCTCACAGCCTCTTCTGCACTTGTTATTACTTGTCCTGTTGATGATAGCATTCTAACAGGTATAAAGTGGTTTCTCACTGTGGTTTTGATTTCCATTTCCCTAATACCCCCAAAAATTGAGCATCTTTTCATATCTTTTGGCCATTTGTATGTCTTCTTGGGAGAAGTGCCTGTTCAGGTCCTTGTCCTTTTGTTGTTGTTGTTGTTGTTGTTGTTGTTGAGTTGTATGAGTTCTTTATATATTTTGGATATTATTAGCCCCTTATCAGAGGCATTGTTTGAAAATATCTTTTTCCATTTGGTTGGAAGTCTCTTTGTTTTGTTGATGGTATCTTTTGCTGTGAAGAAGATTATAGTTTGATATAGTCCCATTCGTTTATTTTTGCTTTTACTTTCCTTGCCTTTGAGGTCAAACGCACAAAATTTTCTTTAAATCCAAGGCACATGAGTTTAGTACCCATGTTTTTTTCTATGCAATTTATTGCTTCAGGTCTTATATTTAGGTCTTTGATCCATTTTGAGTTAATTTTGGTGAATGGTAACAGATAACAGTCTAGTTTCATTCCTTTGCATGTGGCTTTGCAATTTTTCCAGCACCACAAAGGGCTTTCTTTTCTCTATTGAGTGATTTTGGCTCCTTTATCGAAAATTATTTGCCCATATATATGGGCTTTATTTCTGGGCTCTGAATTCTCTTCCATTGGTCTGTGTGTCTGTTTTACTGCCAAAAGCATAGTGTTTTGGTTACTGTTACTTTGTTGTGTAATTTGAAGTGAAGCAGTGTGATACCTCTGGCCTTATTCTTTTCTCACAGGATTGCTTTGGCTATTCTTGGTCTTTTGTGCTTTCATACAAATCTGATGATTTTTATTAAATTTCTTTTTTTAATAAATGCCATTGAGACTTTGATAAGGATTGCATTAAATCTGTATGTTACTTTGGGTAATATGGCTATTTTAATTATGATGATTCTTCCAATCCATGAACACAAAATATATTTCCATTTCTTTGTGTCTTCTTTGATGTCTTTTAATAATGTCTTATAGTTTTCAGTTTATATGTTTTTCACATGCTTCATTAAGTTTATACATAGGTAATTTATTCTTTTTTTAAATTACAGAATGAATTGTTTTTTATTTCTTTTTCTGAAATTTAATTGTTAGTATGGAGGAACACATGGATTTTTGCATGTTGATTTTATATCCTGCAACCTTACTTATTTGTTTATTGTTTCTAATAGTTTTTTAGTGGAGTCTTTAGGATTTTCTATATAGAGAATCATGTCCTCTGAAAAAAGTGACAGTTTGACTTTTTCATTTCCAATTTAGATGCCTTTTATTTTTTGCTCTTGCCTGATTGCTCTAGCTAGGACTTCCAACACTACATTGAAGAAGGGTGCTGAGAGTAGATGATCTTGTCTTGTTCCTGATCTTAGAGGGAAGACTTTCAGTTTTTCACCATTAGGGATGGTATTAGCTCAGGGTTTGTTATATATGGCCTTTATTATGTTGAGGTACTTTCCTTCTATACCCATTTTATTAAGTGTTTTAATCATAAATGGATGCTGTATCTTATCACATGCTTTTTCTGCATCTATTAATATGATCATATGATTTTTATCCTTTATGTTGTTTATGTGGTATATCACAATCAATTTGTATATTGAACCATCCTTGTGCCCCTGGAATTAACCCCATTTGATTGTGATGTATAATCTTTTTAATGTATTGTTGTATTCGATTTATTAGTATTTAGTTTAGGATGCACTACCACATTCTAGAATAATTCATTGAAACATTCCTTGATTTCTCTTCTGAGGGAGGATCTTTGCAAATACTAGAGATAAAGAGGTGAACTTAACATGGGTTTTTAGGAGCTCACAGTCCAGAAAGGAAAAGAGATTTAATCAGTAATTAAAACCCAGCATGATCAGTATTTTGATAGAGAAAAGCATAGAAGGCTGTGGAAGCCCAGAAGAAGAGTATACAACCCAGCCTGGAGTAGAGAGGATAAGTAAAGAAATGTTCAGGGAAAGCTTCCCAGAAGAGAGAGCATTTGATTTTCAAGGGCAAGTAGAAATAAGCTGGGCAAAGAAAATAGAGTACAGGGAGAAATGATGGTTGAAATAACAGAAAAAGCATGGACAAAGAAAAAGATAGTGTATCTGAGGCAAAGATCAAGGCAGGAGTGACTGCATCAATAGGTAAGGGCAGATTCTGGAGGACTCGTATATAAGACTTGATCGTGTAAATGATAGAAACCTATTGACAAGTTTTTAAGTAGGTCAGAGACCTGGTCAGCTTTCTGATTGCTGTGTAGCCAGTAGATTAGAGCCAGGAAAATCAGAAGTCTGTGTAATAAATAATCTATAGAAATATATGTAGCACATAGAAGATTCTCATCAAATGGTAATTTGAAAAGTGAACTGACATGTTTGTGTAGATTGATGTTATTCAATTCCTTTGAAATAAAATTTAAAAATCAGTTATTAAGTCAGACTAGCCACATGTCTAGTGCTCAGTAACCACATGCAGCTAGTGGCTACTATATTGGACAGCATATGTATAGAGCATTTTCATCACTGCAGAAAGTTCTGTTGGATAGCATTGATAGATAAATGTCAACTGGGTAGAGGAGATCAAACACCTAGGAAAATCAGAGCTGACAGGTTTAGGTTTAGCTCTGTGTGTCGGCTCCTCTTCAGGGACAAGTACAGGAGGGAAGGTAGACTTCTTCACTCCTGCTGGAGTCCTTAGAGACTTTCCTTTTGTTGAAAGTCCTCAGAGACTTTTCCATGCCGTGAAATAGCATGGCATGGGAAGTGGCATAGAAATGTCGCCCCATGTGGGCCCTGGAAGTTGGTGTTCCCTTGCTACCATTCAAAGTAGCCAGTAGATTAGAGCCAGGAGTTCTACTTCCCCAAGGATCTCCTGTGGTTTCTTTCTCCATAAACAGCTACCCACCTACCACACAGACAGGGTGACTTTCTTCTCACAAAATATTCCCTGAAGGATTCATCCACTCTATCTGTAAACATTTATTAAAATAACACCTTTCATGTGCCTGGCACTGAGTTAGATGCAATATGGAATGAGAGAAATATTCAAGTTATAATCACATTTCTCACATGCATAAACTCGTTTAATTCTCAAAGCAACATTGTAAAGTTGGTATTGATGTTATCACTCTGTACAGAAAATGAAATTGGGATTCAGAGAGTTACAGTAACTTACACTAAAGTTGCATAGTGAGAGAACAGCAGAACCAAGGAAAGCTGGAATTATGTTTTAAAAAATTCACTTCTGTTACTTCATGTCATTCATACCCAAAACCCCATGCCTTTGATGTTTATAAACGAATTGAGTAGAAAAAATTAACACAGAGAAATACAGTTTACAATTAGTTTCCGAAGAATATGGTAAGAGCAGCGATCCAGATATTCTCAGAAAAGTGTAAGAGCATCAAAGAAGGATGCCCTTGGTGTGCATCAGGGAAGAATTTTTTGAAGGAAATGACCCTTGAAAAGAATATTAAGGAAGAAGAGAGGGATGGTGAGCCAGATGAAGTGGGGGGCGGGGTGGAGAAGAGAGGTGAAAATACCTTTTAATCTAGCTTGTCATTTGTATTTCTATTTTGCTTGTCCGTTTGGCCTTCTAGAAATGTCATTGGTCTTTTCTTAATTGGCTTCTAAGTTTTATTTTTAAAAAAATGCCTTATGCCAAAGCTATAAAAGAGTTATCCAAGAATTTCTTCTTAACCTGGATAAAGTATTGAAATCTTAGAATATGACTAAACTCAAAGGAAAGGAAAATATTCTGATGTTGAAAAGAAGTCAGAAATCAATGATGCAAAGTCATTTGTCCTTGTAGTTTTCTCTGCCCAGAATGCTCTTTTTTCAGATATCTGTCAGGTTTCATCTCAAATGTTAGAGTATTGGAGAAGTAGCTCCTGGCAATGCTATTAAAATGTACTTCTTAGGTATTTTATAGTTTTTATAGTATTGTGAATGGTCTCTTGTTCTATAATTTTTTCTGCTTGATTTACTCATGTAAACAAATGCTATTGATATTATAAGTTATAATTGTAAAATTTAGTGAATTCTCATATTATATCTCATTTTGTTGATTATTTCTTTTTTTTTCTTTGACCTTGAGGAAAAATTAACAGCAAAACGGTAACGGTCACTTCCCTTCCTACCCTTTTAATGTATGTATTTTTTTCTGTTTTACGGCTTTAGCCAGAGCTTCTAGTATTATGTTAAAAAGTGGTTTATAGCTAGGATTCTAGTATTTTTTTCATATTAAAGGAACTGCATCTAAAATGTTTGCATTAAATGTAGCTTTTGACAACAAGTCTGTCAAAAGAATTTTTTCTTCATTAATGTAATGAAACAAATTGATAGATTTGCTGATATTAAAACATCTTTGCAATAGATGAATACTATTTTATTACAGTTTTTTAATGCGTCGTTGGATTCGGTTAGCTATTTTATTTAAAATAGTTGTATCTCTATCAGAAAATAAAATGGGCCATATAAGGTTAGAGAATTTTAGGGAGAACTTTTTTTATTATTTCAAATTCCTTAATAGTCATTATTTTGTATTTTTCTTGAGCCAGTTTTGAGGTTTTATATTTTTCAAAATTAATCCATTTTATTTGTTTTAAGTTTTTTTTAAGTTTTTATATTATTTTAAAATCTCTTTTGTGTCTGTATATATTTCCTCTTTTATTATGAATTTTGTTTATTTCAATTTTTTTTTATTGGTATTACCAAAGATATATCTATCTTATGGATCTTTTTAAAGTTTTTCTTCTTCTTCTTCTTCTTCTTCTTCTTCTTCTTCTTCTTCTTCTTCTTCTTCTTCTTCTTCTTCTTCTTCTTCTTCTTCTTCTTCTCCTTTCTCTCTCTCTCTCTCTCTCTCTCTCTCTCTCTCTCTCTCTCTCTCTCTCTCTCTCTCTCTGCTTTCTCTCCTGCTTTCTCTCTCTGTCTCACGCTCCCTCTCTCTCACTCTCTCTCTCTCTCTCATTTTCTATCTTTCTCTCTCCCATTCTTCCTTCCTCCGTCTTTCCCTCTCTTTTTTACAGTTAGGTATAGTTAAGTTCAGATTCAAGCTACAGGAAAACCCAAAATTCCAGTGGTTTAAACAAGATTAAATATTTATATTTTCTTAAGTTGAAAAAGTCTGGAGATGCTTCAGGGATGTTAATGATGCTCTAAGTGTCAGGGATCAAATTATGTCTATCTCGATGTTCCACTCTACATGATTTCCATCACAATCCAAGATGACTTACTGGAGTTCTATACACTATGGTTGTATTTCAGTCAACAAGAAGGAGGAATGTCTTTTAGGAACACATACCACAAGTTGCACATAAAATTATACTTACATCTCATTGAGCATAATTTACTCACAAAAGCACTTGTAGCTAAAGAAGGGATGAAAAATGAGTCTCTATTATGGGCAGTTATATGCCCAGATCAGGCCTGGGTATATAACTGACAGGGCCCAGTGCAAAATAAAAATGTGGGACATATTGTTCAAATATTATTATGAATTTCAAGATGGCAACATCAAAGCATTAAACTAATCTTGGGTCCCTCCAAGCACTGTACACCATGTGATTGCATATGCCCATGAAAGTGATCTTGGCCTAGGGTTCTCTAAAAATTGGGGCTCTCAATTTAATGAAGGAGAGGAGGAAAAAATATTGAAAGACAATCAGAAGTTTATGCCCCATTATTTAATTGAAACATTTCTGTGTTTATTTTTTTCTTCCTGTTTCTTAGAGTTTACTCTGCCCCTCTTTTTTAGTTCCTGAATTGAATATTTAGTAAATTGGTTTCTTATTTTCTGAAAAATATATTGTATTTTTCTTCTATGTACTGGGATAGGTATCATTCGTATTGTTGTTTTACAAATGAGAAGAATGAGAACCCAAAAGTTGACTATGATAAGCTCAAAGAGCTAATAATTGGCAAAGTTGGGATATTAGTCCAGGCAGCTTGTCTCTGGATTTCATGCTTTAAACTAGTAGAATGCACTACCTCGTATATACATTTTAATTGTACCTATCATTTGAGTTATCATTTATTTTCTTATATCTCTCTTTCCAATTGTGGGACATATTAAACTAAAAATGTGCAGGTCTTTATTATAGTGTTTAGAGATACACACGGATGATAAAACCATAAAGAAACACATACAATTGATCATTATAAAAGAAGTAGGAAACTGTGATTAGGACAGGGCACATGAAGGGGCTTTTAGAGCAGCTACAAAAGTTCTGCTGATCTGGTTGATGTTTAGAAGGATGTTTAACTTATAAGAACTAATAAAGCTATATATATTTGTATTTGTGTTTCATTTTACAATAGAAGTATTTTAAAAGAAATATATTATTTCTGTTCAGGAGAACACCTCCATCTCAACTATTTTTGTTCATATTAATACTGCTGGTTTAAACTGCTTATAATTTACTATAATAATTATCACTATTTAATAAGTTTCATTCTCACAATAGCTCCACAAGACAGGTTTTATTTTCACTTTACTAACCAGGAAACCGACAGAGGATATATAAGTTTCCTGATGTAACACAGCTAGTAAGTGGTAGAGTTAAGGTTTGAAGCCGGGCTTGGTTCTTAAGATCATGCTCTTCATCAATATATTCCACAAGCTCCCACCCTTTTCCATATTAAACTCTCAAATCATATCAATAACATAAAGGCAGCCTGATTTGATAGACAGAGTATATTACCAATAATGGTGGAAGTGGGGAGGTATCTGGATGGGTCAGACATAATATTGGCTCGAGAAAAGTCACAGCCTAGTGAAAGAGACATTGTGGCAATTTAAGCTGAAAAACTTGTCCCATTATTAGCTCCTACTGCTAAATCAAGGTAAGTGGTATCATTAAAGAGAATGTAATTGACATCAAGGTGGATGGCAAAGAAGAACCACTGACAGCTCATCTGGTCGATATGAAATACAAACCAGGCTCAGGAGAGCACCAACAGTTCTAAGGTTCTTAGTATGGTAATGCCAGGGGCTACTATTCTGAAAGGAGCAAGGATAAATACATGGCAATAGAAAGGAAAAGCCTGTCCCTGGTAAATCTTGATTGCCTCCAAGAGACATGAAATGTCACACTGCTCACCTTGGGTGAGATGTAATTATTTCTTGGGTGAACTAATGAGGAAGTCAGCAGTGCTATCTTTCTCTTAGGAATAGCAATGACTGAGAAGTGTAAAAACTGAGGGAAAACTGGCCCAAACCAGTATATACTAAAGGTCAGAGAGGCAAATTATATTTCTTCGGACAATGAGGAGAAGAATTCCCAAAGGAGGGAATAAAACCATGGTCTTCAGGGACTTGGAAGAAGATAGAGGTAAGAGAAAAGGTCGGGGAAATTAAGAAGAAAAAAAAAAGTCCCAAAGATAGACTTTCCCACATAGGATACTCTCTTTTTGAAGACATAAGTCAGAAAAACTTCACTTTTTCCATAAAAGAGACTGCTGAAGATGATGAGTATCAGTCTGTTTCTCTACTCATTGCTAAGAGCTACTTCTGTAAGGAACTTTTGTATATGTTGTGTAGTTATTTATTTGGGTGACATAAGGAGGACAGAGGAGTCCAAAAACGGTCAGACTTCACCAAACTCCCTAATATTTAGTGACTCCAGTAGAGCTGGGACTAGAGAATGCATTATATCCATATATAAATTTATTTCTTAAGAATTAAGATATTACACTATGTATTGTTTATGCTGTAGTTCCTCCATTTCCTGTTAATTCATGAGAATTTTTTCATGTCGCTAAGTATTCTTTGAAAACACTATTTCTGTTGCTACAAAATATCCATCTTAGGGATGCATCATAACTAATTAAACCATTTTTTTTCTTCTTGGATATTTTAGTTAGTCAAGTCCTACTGTTTTTGTTGTTATAAATAATGCTGCAGTGAACATCCTTGTAAATATATCTTTGATTATCATCTCCAATCACAATTTGGTTTAGATTTCTAGACATGAAGTCACTAGATCAGAAGAGGTGAATTTTTCAAGGCTGTTAAAACACTTTGACAAATTGTTCTCCCCAAAGACCTCATCCCTTTATGCTCCCACTGACAGAGTGTGCAAGTGCATGTCACATGATACCCTTCCCAACATTCTGGCTATGATATTTACAGGAAAAATGTCTTACCCAATTAGCAAAGACACATGAACTGATAGAGCTTAACCATCTGCCAAGAAGAAATTTGAGAAGTTTAGTTTAAACATGAAAAAGCTGATAGCACTTGTCACAGATGGGACATCTGCAGAAAAAGGAGGAATTTGTTTTCAACACCATTTCTATCAGGAAGAGTATATAGTATGAACTAGCTGTGCTGAGTTATCTGTGGTTTAATGGAGGAACAGATCAATTTCTTCAATTTTCTTCATGCTCATGCCCTTACTGGCACCTATTTATAGGGTATTTGGAAGAAGACAAAGTAAGGTATAGACAGTTTCTTTTAATGACATCAGATGACTTGACCATTTAAATTTATTGAAGAATTAAAATAAAAGATTTGGAGCTATAAGACTGTAAGATGCACATTTTGCTAGGTATCCCACTATCATTAAGATTAGACTTTCTTATGATTGTGACAAATACCTAAACACAACAAGCTTGAAACTATAAGGAATAAAACACAACTATTGCTGACTTGTTCAAGTGAAGACACGTGAACATAATACCAGAGCCTCATTTTCCAGTGCTCAAAAAGAATAAAACTTTTTAGAGATATAGAGTTACATGGTAGAAATGGAATGACGATTTCAGAAGATTCACAGATAATACTGTCAATGAACCTAAGTTTCCAGAATTGATGTTGGAATGCAAATCCAACCTTAATTAGGATATGTTCAAGTTAATAAGCATCTTTTCTATTAGTCTTAAAAAGAAGTGATTGATATGAAAGTTACCTGTGTCCAGTAAAACATCACAGTATCTCTGAAATTGTGTATGCTAGTGTATAAATCTCAGAACTATCTGGAAATTTATGGCTATGTAATGAAATGGTATACCATGACTTTTTTCATAAAATATACCAAAAAACCCTGGATATCACAATCAGTGATATAAATTTGAAATTAGAATTGAGATGTTCTCTGATTTATAAACACAACAGTTTTCAAGAATAGTTCAGCCTGATAAAAACCTATATACTCACTGAATTGATCAAACTAGATCAATGACTAATACCGGGACTGGAATTGTATATTCCTTTTCTAATTAATAAATATGATTATTTTTTCTAAAATATTTATATTACATTTTAGTACATATTAATTATACATTTTTGAACAGCTTAGAAATTTTCCTTTCCATTGTCAATTACAGAATGTAATATATATAGGTAATATATTATGATAGGCACAAGTGTTGTAGTACAATAAGTCTAAGAACAAAATTCTGACTTCATCAACCCATAAAGTTCTCTTCCTGGCATTTAATGTCCAACATGACCTAGCTAGGCCTGCCTTTCCAATCTTAACCTCTTACGTCCATTCCTCTTCATTTACCATGCTCCAGTCATGCAGGCTCCTTACTGCTCCTCAAACCCTCAAGCTTATTTCCCCTTCATTGTTCCCTCTACTTAAATTGCAGTTCATATCTTCACATAATCTGCTTTCTCACATTATTCAGGTCTCTTTTTAAATGTCACCTCCTCAGAGAAATCTTCTCTGATCACACAATCAAAATAGCTCCCACCTTCAGTCACTCACTACCACATTACCCTGACTTTTACATTACTATCTAAAATCATAAATTCTTTTTAAATATTTGCCTCTTTATTTATTGGCCTTCCCTTATGAGAGCAGGAACCTTACTTTTTTTTTTCCAGCTGTATCTCTAGCAGCCAGACAGCTCTGACACATAGTAGGTATTTAATAGATATTTTTAAATGTATAATTGAGTAATTGTATGGACAAACAAAAACCACAATAGCCCTATATACCAGTATTTGGAGAGTACAGAGAAGGTGCATCTATTCTAAACTTGCAGTTGAATTGGGATATAATCAGAGTTCCTAGAGGAAGGTAAAATGTGAACTGATTTTTAAAGGACAAGTATGGAAGAACAGAAGGATCTTAGGCAAAGGAAACAGATGTGAGAAAGACAGTCAGAAAGAACACAGCTTGAGTACTCAGGAAACGTCAGATAATCTGGGATGACTCAATAATAAAGTGAGCAGCAGAAAATGGGCTCTACATGGTTGAAGGCGTTGAGTACAGTCTCTGAGACAAATGATTTGAGTCTCAAAGATGTGAAAAAAATCCTCTTTCTAAATGCCCCCAAAGGTGATTAAAATAATCTACACTTTCCTTCCAGTAGAGTTACCAGCAATATAGGAAGTTAAAAATATTTATTGGTGAGTCCTCTTCTTTAAAATTCTCAGTGTACGCCCTGTCCACCTACCTTGCACACCCACTCTCCAACTAAGATTTGTCAGCTTACCCATCAGGACATCTAAGGAGATCCATAATTAGAAACCACCTTCTCTGATGGGATTAGAGATAGATTCTGTATGATGAGTTTGTCTCACATAACTACATTTAATAATATCCAATAATTACTGTTGTCGTTATATGTGTCTTGGCAGATGTTTTAAGTGGTAGTTCCCCCTCCTACCTGCCCCACAATAAACTGATTGCAAAAGATACAATTTTGCATATGTATATTTTCATTGCTCCTATAGTTGCCATTTTAAAAGCCACATTTCCTCTGCATTTGGAGGAAGATAAGGCATGAGTTGCTTTGCAGCAGGTAAAATGGTCCAAACAAAAAACCACATTCACACCCCAAGGAGTTTGTAATCCAAAAGCAAGAGTGGGCATGCTATGGAACACTGCAGAACAATACCCACACAACACAGGCAGATGGAGTGGCATATGGCTACCACAGCTGGAATGCTTTGTAAACCATCCCCAAACCACTGCTGGTCTTTGAACACTTTCCCAGTTCAAAGTACAGAACACCATCCATTATTAGCAAACTCTAAAAAACCAAATGAGATGTTTAAAGTAGCCTTGAGTAAAGGTCATATTCCTAAAGTGTGCAGACCAAAAAAATAGAGCTTTCTGACGAGGGGTAAACTATTGCCCATGCACATTACTGTCCACTCTCAATGGTAACACATTTTGTATTTTTGTTGTCAGAGGCAAATACAATTCATTGACTTTTTCTGATAAGATGTCATTAATCAATGCCTAAATGAAGATCTTAGGTAAACACTATTTGGGGACAAATAGGAAAGACTTTAGGAATTATTCATTTGGCTTATATTCATCAACCATTACTTGTTAGTACTTGTATTGCATTTGTTGCTAACATTTTGGGACAGTAAATAGAGAGGTAACAGATTTGAGAGAAAAATCAGTTTTTGATTCCCAGTAAGTCATCTCATCTCTCTAAACTTCACTTTTCCTAATTATAAAACAGGAGGAATTACTCATATCTATTTCACTAGATTTATTTGAAATTAAATGAGATAGTATATATTAAGACATCTCTTAAACAAGCAAGCACTATATAAATGTTAGAGCTTATTATGTAATATTCATTGTTTCTATGTTCTAAAGTCCATGGAAGCTCTTCAAATGATCTTACAAGCATTTGTATTTGTTTTTTAAATAGATTTTACTTTACAACAGTTTTAGATTTACAGAAAATTTGAGAAGATAGTATATAAAGTTCTTATATATCCTGCATTTAGTTCCCCCAATTATTTACATCTGATATTAGTGTGGTACATTTGTTACAATTACTGAACCAATATTGATATATTATTATTAACGAATGTCCAAAGTTTATTCAGATTTCATTAGTTTTTCCTAATGCCCATTTTCTTTTCCAAGATCCCTTGCAAGATACCACATTACATTTAGTTTACGTATTTTCTTAGACTACTCTTTTTTGTAACATTTTCTCGGACTTGTTTTTGATGACCTTGACAGTTTTGGAGAACATTGCTCAAGTATTTTGTGGAATGCCCCTTCATTGCAATTTGATGTTTTTTATGATTAGACTGTGGTTATGGTTTTTGGGGAAGAGAATCACAAAAGTAAAGTGCCATTTTTATCACATCATATGTATTATTGATCTGATTTATGATATTAATGTTGGCCTTGATCATCTGGTTGAAGTAATGGTGCTTTTTTTAATTAAAAATTATTGGGGTGACATTGATCGACGAAATCCAACAATTTTCAAGTGCACAATTCAACAGTATATTGTATATATATATTGCATCATGTGTTCACAACTCATAGTTAGATTTCCTTTCATCACCAAATATTTGACCACTTTTACCACTTCCTTCTGGTAACCACTAATCCACTGTCTATGTTCATGAGTCTTTATTTGTTATGTTTGTTGGTTGCTTTTAGATTTATATCCCACATATGAGTGATATCATGTGGTTTTCAACTATTTCTGTCTGGCTTATTTTGCTTAGCATAATTATCTCAAGTTTCATTAATGTTGTCTCAAATAGCAGTATTTCATCTCTTCTTATGACTGAGTAATATTCCATCATATATATGTACCACATCTTCTTTATCCAGTCATCTAGTAGAACACTCCGTTGCTTTCATGTCTTGGCCACCAAGAATAATACTGCTATGAACTGCAGGGCGCATATATCTTTGCAGATAGATGTTTCCAGGTTTTGGGGATAAATACCCAGAAGAGGGATTGCTGTATCATGTGGTAATTCAATTAGTTTTTTTTAGGAAATTCCATGCTTTTTTCCACAGTGGTTGTACCATTTTGCAATCTCACCAGCAGTGAGTGTATGAGGGTTCCTTCTCCCCCACGACCTCTCTAAATACTTGCTATTACTTGTCCTGTTGATGATATCCATCCTAACAGGTGTGAGATAGTACCTCATTGTGGTTTTGATTTGCATTTCCCTAATAGCTAGTGAAATTGAGCATCTTTTATATGTCTGTTCACCACAGGTATGTCTTTTTGGGAGAAGTGTCTGTTCAGGTTCTCTGCCCATTTTTTAATTGGATCGTTTGTTTTTTATCATTGAGTTATATGAGCTCTTTATATATTTTGGATATTATTAGCCCCTTATCAAAGGCATTGTTTGCAAATATCTTCTTTCATTCAGTTGGTTGCCTCTTTGTTTCACTGATAGTTTCTTTTGCTATGCAGAAGCTTTTTAGTTTGATATAGTCTTATTCATTTATTTTAGCTATTACTTCCCTTGCCTTTGAGGTAAAATTAATAAAATCCCCTCTAAGTCCAAGGTCCATGAGTTTAGTACCTATGTTTTCTTCGACGCAATTTATTGTTTCAGGTCTTATATTCAGGTCCTTGATTCATTTGTAGTTAATTTTGGTGTTTAGTGATAGACAATAGTCTAGTTTCATTCTTTTTGCATGTGGCTTTCCAGTTTTCCCAGAACCATTGAAGTAGTGTTTGTTAGGTTTCTCTACAGAAAGAGTCTTTCTCCTTTTCTTTACTATGTTCTTTAGGGGATGCCATCAGATGCAGCCTATACTTAAAGAGTAGGGAGTTATGCTTCTCATCTCTGGTTTTGTGTTTGCCAATTAAAGCTGCGTTTCCAATGGGACAGAGCTTGGCCACATGCAATAGGGAATATGGGGCTAAAAGATATTTCCAGAGAGCTCACTCATTTTTTGAAAGAAAAGCTATAGTAAGATAGTTTTCTATCCTGTCCCTTGAAAATCATAGTCAGCTCCCATTTTCCCTTCAAGATAATTTTTACCTTAATGGAAAAAAAGTTGCTTTGTTAGATTTGCCATTGAAAGCTTGAGGGGCCTGTCCTCTTTGTATAGTCTTTTTTTTCTTTCTTTCTTCTGCTTTTTTATCTGTACCTTTTTTAAAATGAGAATCATGCATTCGTTTCTTCTTTTAGATTTTTCCACTATGCTACTTCAAATATGTTGCCTGTATAATTTTCTGAGATAAAAAATTAGAATCCCATCTTCTCTCTGAAGGAATATTACCTTTGAAGTTCAGGGAAGCGTCAGAATCAAAGTGGAATCTACAATTTACTTCCTTACAACAAATTCTGGGGAGATAAAAATAACAAGATACAAAAGGAAAAATCTGTTTCAAACTGATAATAAAGATGTAATGAGTAGAAATAAAAAAACATGAGGAAGTCATGAATAAAAGTTACTTGGTTTACAACAATTGCATTTCCCTAAACCTCAGCATTTCTGTAAACCTCAGCCAAAGTATCTAAATCTCAAATGTCTGATTTAGCCTTTCTTGGGCAAATTTTGTTTCTCAAATATTATACTCTGTGGCAAAATAAAAACATAGCAACATACAAATGCACACAATAAAATCTGACACAAGGAATTTAGATGGACTAAACTAAGTCATTAATATTTGTTTTAAAAGAAAGCTATATAAAGGCAGGTAACATTTTTCTAAAGATAGTCATGTGGATACCTAATTCTTTCCATCTTCCCTATCAAGAAGAAATTTAGTATTCTGCTAACATATTATTAAGACAATTCCTTTTTAAAGAAAAAATAATAAAAATTAAAAGATTCCTTAGTCACAGGCAATACAGTATAAAAGAAAGAATACTAGTTTTGGCACTATAAAGAACTGAATTCAAATTCTAACCTCGTCATTTACTAGTTTTATGACCTTACTTGAGTTATTTAACTTTCCTGAATCTCAGTTTCATCATCAATAAGACATACTAGACCTACCTTGTGTATCATTATGACAATTGGATATAATGTAGGTTAAATGCATAGCAAAAGCCTGATTAATACATAGCAGGTTCTGAATTAGAGAGAGAGAAGGAAGACACTATTCTGATCCTTATGATTTATAATCTAGTGGAAGAAAGGGAGATTAATCAAGGAATAATAAAAAACTAAATTACCAAAATTATCCAAATAATAAATTCTACCAAGTGGCTTAGAAAAAGATAGATTTACCTGAGAAAGTGATGACTGAGGTAAAAGAAATCACTATGAGAATTGAAAGAAAGATAGGCATTGACTAAATAAAACCCCAAGGAAGAGCATAAAGACAAAGGAAAAAGAATATGCAGCGTTTTATGGTGAGGGAGATGATGGTGCTTTCAAGGAAGTGAAATAGAGTGCAAATTCAAGGGACAGTAACCTGGGAGAAGTGGCAGGAGCCAGGACAAGAAGTGCCTCATAATGTTTAGGGGAAAAGGCATGTTTCAAATTGCTGAAGTATCTTGGAAACTATATGGCTGGGGAAAGTGGTGCTTATTCTGTTATGGTTGGTAGTAGCTTCGTAAATTATTTTGTTGTTATTAGATTTACTTTGATTAAAACTTTGTAACATTTACATGACCAGAAAACAAATAGATTGTGAGATGTGAATCACAATTTATAAATCTGATTTAATGTATTTTCTTGCTTTTTAATGGGTTCTTTTTCCCTAGAATACTAGGAGGACACATAGGGTGTTGTGGGAGAATACAAGATTCCATCCACTCCTTCTCCTCTAGATCCTACCATTATAGATTAAAAACAGAAGCTGTTAAATTGTGGGAACTGGATATAGTTAAAACCCCACTATAATCAGTATAGGAGACCCCAAGATTTTTAATGAGTCTATTTTAATTAGCACCTGCTCCTCGAAGAGTTGGATGTAAGCCCACTGGCATCCAGGACCATTGAATCAGTGAGAAGGAAATGGGAGTGAAGGGAGAGGTCTACATGCTATTTTGTGAGTTTTTTCTGAAAGTCTTTGAATCAGTATTGCATTTTTCTGTTTATTTTGTTGCACTGACTATGTGTAAGAAGGTGGGCTAGATATCAGAGGAGACATAAAAGTGAGAGACACAGTCTTGCCCACAAAGGACTCACACAGAGGGACAAGATATTTACACAAAGGACAAAAGCCCAAAGCATATGTGGGGCAACACAATTCAGCATGAGAATATTGACCTGGGAGTGAATCATGGTGCTGCTGCCACTTTCTAGCTGTGTGACTTTGAGCAAAATCACCTAATTTTTCAGAGCTTCAGGTTTCTTATCTGGGAAATCAAAATGGGTACTTACGAGGAGTAAATGATAATCATGAGAAAAGTGGGCAGCATATCACTGAGTGAATAGTAGATGCTCAATAATTGAATTGACTGTAAAATGAAAGTGCCTGCAAAGAAATAACTATGAAATGCTTTGGAACTTCAAAGGAAGAAAGCGTATCAGGAAAAACTTCTTAGACCATACAGGACTTGTCTGATGTTAAAAGAAGACAATGCATCAGGCAGAAAATATTCTGAGGAACGGCATAAGCAAAGTCATGGAGACAGGGAAAACTGGGACATTCCAATTGGTAGATGTGTTTTTGCTGAGAATTGTAGTTATAAAGATGAATAAGTCAGCCTCTAAACTCGATAAGCTCATAGTCTAGTGGTGAGACAGACACACAAACTGAGATTGACAAAGCAGAGTGACAACATTTGTGATAGAAGACTGTATAAGGGCTGTGGGAGTCCAGTGGAGGCCTCAAGCCAAGGCTGACCAGGGGGGAATGGCTGAAGATGAAGAGATAGGGCAAGATTCTAGGGTGGCAGAGAAAATACTGACTATATAGCCCAGGCCCAGTAGAAATGCCAGTCAGAAAATCATTCTAGGTACACAGCATAGGACCTAGGAGTGAAGAACATTCTGAGAATGAAAACTGGGTTGGTAGCAGTGAATGAGTAAGACAGGTGACCAGGAGCAGGAATCAGAGAGAAAAATGGTGGAAATCTAAAACTTACAGGTAGAACCATTTAGTGTCATGAAAAAAACCTGGGTTCAACTGTGGAGGAAAGGCATCACTGGAGATGAGGAGTTCAAGGATTGGTGAGATTAAGTGATTAAAAAAAATTATATTGGTCTGTTTATCACTCAGAGGGAAGAGACAGAAGGAAGACTATTCAGAAGAGGTCAATGAGCCAGGTATAAAAATTACCCAGAGAGGTGGGATTATGTCCTGGAGGGAAGTAGTTGGTTTTGGTATTTGAAATGTACTGCTTACTTACTACTGAGTACCTGCTTTAATTTGGTCATGTTAGATTCATTATAGCATCTCCAATTGTGTTGGTTAGGTATTAGTTAAGTTGTTGTGACAGAAAGGTCCAAAATAAGTGGGCTAAATGAGATAGATGTTTATTCCTCTGCCATTAAAAGTCTGGGTATATAGTCCATGGCTACAATGACAATACACTAAAACCTACATAGTCATCCATGTTCCAAGGTCTTACTGTTTTGGTGTCCTGCCAATTTGTAAGTCAGATCCCACCATAACATCTGCATTCCTATCAGCTGGAAGGAAGGAACAGTGAATAGTGTGACCAGAGTCACTAAAAGTGACCAAGATTCAAGGGGAGGAAAAGAAGATTCCCCTCTTTGTGAGTAACAAGGTCACACTGCAGATGAGCAGGTTGGTTGGAAAATATTGTTGTAGCCACATTTGTATAGTACAATCTGCCAAACATTATAATAAATGAAATTTAATAGAATGCTGCTTAGCTTAATTAATATGAGTAATCTGCAGATTCTATTTACTTATTTCCTTCATTTTAATCCACAGAATAACCATTTAAGGTAGATTTAATTAACACCCTCATTTTACAGAAAGTAATTAACTTCCCCAAGATCCCTGAGACAGTTGTAGAGCTGGGATTTGAACCCAAGCTTATTTGACTCCGAAGCTTGTGCCCTTTCCTGTCGTGACAGCCTCTCATGAAACCTGATATCCAGAGAAAATACAACAAAAAAGAAAGACTCACTTTTCCTATCACAAGGACTCAATAAATATTTGTCACATCGAATTGAATTAAATAAAACTCCTAGAGGAGAATCTTAGAAACAAAATTTGAAAGATGTGTACTAAACTAAAGTTAGCTTTGAAAGAAACTCATTAATCAGCTAATGAAATAAGCTCTATGTGAACACTCTTTTCTTTATTCCCTGGTATCTAGACAACAAATATTTACTTTTCAAAGTTATTTATTTCCTGATGCCTTCTAAGAGGATTCAGGCATAAGCATTATATTAGAAATATCAATAAAATGAAATAATAATAGAAATTTTAGTTATCACATTAGCACACTGGAAATGCCCAGTAAATGGTAGCATTGCCACTAGTAAGAGCTATGGGCAGAGCACCTGGAGAACTGTCATTCCTGGCTCTGCTTCTCACCAGCTGTGTGAACTTGGGCAGATCACTGAGCTTCTCTGGACCTTTTACCCCTTGCCAGTAAAATGAAGAGGACCTCAAGGACCTCTCTAAGGTCCTTCTCAGCACTAAAACCTATGTGAAGACTGAGTACTCTTTTTCTTACTATTTCCTGCATTTCATAATTGGTGTGAGTTATTTTCTACAACTAAGCAATTAATTATCGAATCTATTAAGTGCAAACTGCAACTGTTAAAGAGCAACTAAGAATAGTTGAAACTGTTAGAGCAAAGGCTCTAATCAAA
This sequence comes from Macroglossus sobrinus, assembly GCA_004027375.1. Classification (NCBI taxonomy): domain Eukaryota; kingdom Metazoa; phylum Chordata; class Mammalia; order Chiroptera; family Pteropodidae; genus Macroglossus; species Macroglossus sobrinus. The sequence continues at coordinate 172,895 of PVKZ01000382.1, read as the reverse complement.
TGTTTCTGAACATATGCTCATTGGCTTACTTGAAAACAGTGCTTATTCATTGTTCTCAGTTAAATCTCATGTGATGAAACATTAGAAAATGTACAAATTCTGTTATATCCATAATAGCCAATGGCATTGCAATGTAGTCTCATTCTGATGATGGAATACACCATTTACTTCAGAGTTACGAAGAGCAGGTTTTTTTTTTAAAAGGCACCTCTGAAGCTTCATTGTTTAGTCTTTCACCTTCTAACTTCTGCTTGTTCTTCAAAACCCAATTTTGGAATCATTTTTTCCAGGAAATCTTCCCAGACCCTCCCTCTAACCTACCTCCTTTTCTCCCAGGCTGCTTTCCATGCCCTTTCTGTGGTCTCACAGTCCTTGTTGCCTCTCTATGTTTTAGTATTTGCTATTCTGTTATGTTGTATTGTCACTGCCTGTCATTCCTTACCTGTGTCCGCTCAGGCTGTGATCTTCATGAAGAGAGAAGACAAATCTACTGTCAGTGGTATTAGCATGAGCCGTAGACCTAGAAGGTGCTCAATGAATACCTGCTGAATGAATGGGATACCTTCCTTCCATTTCAGATGTTGATGATGAAGACAATAATGCGTTTTCTATCTTACATCAAATCCCCAAATTTCTCAAATATTTATACCTTTACACGTGCCTATTCTTCTGTGGATGTGCATAGCTGGAACCTTTTTTGAATATTCCCAATGCAAAAGGGAAATGAGAAAGAGAAAAAACGTGTATTAAGTGATTACATACTTTTTCCATTAACATTAAAAATCATCTTTGTAACAACCTATGAGGTAAGTACTGTTATCTCTATTATACAGAAACTGAGTTTCAGAAAGATAAACTGGCCAGCAATCAATCACAGGGCTCTTGATGACAGAGGTGGGATTCATCTGACTCCACCTAATACCACACTGCCTCTGCAGGGAGAAGAGGGAGTCATGGGGACCCCGGGGGTATGGGAGAAGTGGAGGTTGGATGGTGGGGTGGGGTCTCACGCTCTGAACCATCTTGCATGATTTAAAATCTATCTGTTCTCCTAGTTGCTGCTTACTAACCCTTTACATGAACAGTAAGCAAATAACGTAACTAATAACCCCTGTTCCTCCCACAGTCATTATTTGAGCCTTGGAGGTTGTACAGATGCTGTTGTTAAGTTGTTCTCATTAAGAAAGAAATAGGGCGGGACAGGGGAGGTGTGCGACAAATCAAATTGTCAGGTCCAACCAACCAGATAAACAAAGAAACACAGGTGCCCTTATAATTAAGGTGCATGATGAGCTTGTAATGCCTTTGTGTGAAGATTCAGGACTTTTAAAGAAAAATAACATTACTCTTAATACAAGAATTGCTGTTCAAAGGAGGAAAGTAAGTTTCCATGCTCTTACTAATTGCTTTGCTATATGAAGTTGACTATCCTAGAGCCACAATATGACTTGAAATTGTAAAATTATCACAGATTCTATTTTTGGTTTGTATTGGGAATGAATATAAATTAACATTATACTTTGGAGAATTTAACATAACTCCAAAACACTTGTTTTAGATAACTAATACTTTGCTGATAAAATTAATATTTTTATTATATTTAATTTAAATGTGTGTATTTAGCCTAAAAGATATCTTCAACTGATGAGAAACAGTTCATTTTTTTTTCCTCCTGTAGCATGGTTCTTAATCCTGGATGATTTGCTCTTTTTATGAGATTTTTAATAAGAAATATTACCCGAACATATTTGATTATAAAATTAAAGATATTTTATTTTTTTATCTGTTTGGAATTTTTCAATTGTTTTCAAAAGACCTTATTAATCCAGATAATACATGAAACAGGAAAGTACTAAATACATCAGATTCTTTTCTTTAAAAAATTTGTGGCTGAACTGATTTTTTTAAAATTAAGACAGAAAGAACTGGTATGTTTTGTATATCTTGTGTCTGAGTTTGACTTCTGTTTTAGTAGTATAAACACATGTAAATGCTACGTGGGTTTCTTTTATATGGGGGCAGATTCCTACTATGAATTCAGATAGGCCATATATTTACATAACCTTTTGGTTAATAACCATTAAATAATAATATGTTCAGATCTTAAAATAAAGAACACATACTAAAATCTTTACATTAGTGTAGGAAAGAACTTAAAATTTGTTAGATGTGAGTCTCTTGCCATGCCACCCTGAACAAGCCCGAACAGGTCGGATCTTAGAAGCTAAGCAGGGTTGGGCCTGGTTAGTTCTTGGATGGGAGACCACCTAGAGGTGATTCAAGTAATAAGAGCAGAACTTGCTATAATGGTTGTGCCTAAATTATTAAAAATGACATGTATTAGGTGTGTATATCTGTCTACCTATCATCTGTCTCTCTGTCTATCTGCCTATCATCTGTCTATTTATCCAATCTGTCAGTGCGTTAGGCTAAGTGCTTTAAGTATCCCCTCACATTTAATCCTCACAATCACACTATGATGTGAGAATTTATCTAGCTGTGTAAACTTAGGCAAGTTACTTAACTTTCTTCATCTTAAATCTCAGTTTCCTCATCAGCTAATATGGGGATGAGACTACATGCAGAGTGCTTACTTAGTACAGTGCTTAGCACAAAGTAAGCTGTCAATAAATGTTAGTTATTATTATTATTACTTTTTTTAAGCTTAAAAGAAAAACCAAATAACTTGTCCAAGATGGCATACCTTAAAGAGGACAGAGCTAAAATTTGGAACCTAGGTTTAGTTAATATCCTAACTAACTACTATGGTTAAGACTATGTTCTTCACTGTGCTAAAGTGTACTGGCATACCTTAAAGAGGACAGAGCTAAAATTTGGAACCTAGGTTTAGTTAATATCCTAACTAACTACTATGGTTAAGACTATGTTCTTCACTGTGCTAAAGTGTACTGAATTCTTACCTGCTAGTACTTGCCATAGTGCTTTGTTCATTGTACGTATGTTGACAATAATCAGAGATAGTGATACATTCAAACAAATCTTACTTCCAAAATGAAAAATTATTTACTTTGACATTTAAAAAAATACAGAAAAGAAAAAGAGAGAGAAATAAAAATCACTCATAATCCTACCTTCTAAAATAGTCACTGTTACCCCTTCAAAAACAGGGTCATTCTGAGCAATTTTGTGACCTGCTTTTCTCACTTTGAAATACATTGCGAGCATCTTTCTGTCTTGATAAATATTCATCAACTACATCATTCTTAATGTCTGCAGAATATTCCATTGGATGATCAGTTCCTTTTGTTGACCGTTAAAGATTATTTTTGAAGAATGCTAATAGTAAACAATCATAGAGCTAAGTCTTTTAACACGATAATGATTATTTCCTTAAGATAAATTTCTAAAAGAACTTCTTTCTACTTTTGGTCAAAAGATACCAGTTAGTAAAATTTTGAGTTCGTCAAAAGATACCAGTTAGTAAAATTTTGAGGTGGTATATCCCCAACTCTTTTGTATTACATGGTCAAAGGACAGTGAGAAAACAGTTCTTTTAGCCGTTAGCGATTGTTCAATTTAAAAGGTGAAGAATTAAATCATTTAAAACGAATTAAATAATTCATGGAAAGCACACATAAGTGCTCAGTAACCAATAGTTATTATAATAACTATTATAATAAACCAACATCAAATTTGTTTGTCATTCCAAATTCTTTTCCTATCTATGCCTCCTTTTTACTTTATTTGGATCTATTTGAAGGTCTAAATGGATCAAGTCCTAAAAACACTGAATTAAGGTAAAAATGTTTGTTGGGCTTCAGTTACGTTGTGGCCTCCTAAACCACAGAATTATTAGTCCGGTGGTCAGTTTAAGAAGCCACGGAGTAAATGAAGTTCAACAAACATTTTTACCTTAAATTGTAGTGCACAAAGGTCTTGTTCATTTTGTATTGGGCTTCGTGATATCTATCTTTATCTCCATTTTCCACTTTGGACACATCTTAGATACCAATCAACTGGCCAAACATGGCTTAAAGGATCCACTTAATGTGCCCACCTTCCTCACCAAGCCACTTTCCAAATATGCCTTTGCCCAAAGGGTAAGATTGATTCTAAAGGTTCGAAACTGGTCACGTTTGTAAAGCTGCAGGGCCTAACAGTGTTTTGCCAATAACATTCTTCCAAATGATGTTGGATTTGACTGCAAAGAAGCTACCTCATTTAAAATTTAAGCATGCGTAGCAGTATTGAAGGAGAGAGAAGATTTATTCATCCAACTTTTTGAGCATAGACTCAATGCCAAGCCCGAACCTAGGCACCAGAGCCACGATGGGAACTTCACTCGCAGGGATCGGTCCTCAGTCGCCCACACGAGGCGCCCCCTAGAGGCGGCAGTGAGGGTGGCGGCGGCGACAACAGCGGGGGTGGCGAAGCGGCCGCGCTGCGCTGAGCCGGCGAGCAAGACAGCGAGCGAGCCGGGTGCGACTCCGTGGACATCCTCCTGCCTAGTGCTCCCGGCCCGGCTTCCGCCACCTCTGGCGGGACCGCGCGGCAGAGAAGATGCGCCTCAAGAACCAGGTAGCCGCCCCTCTGGCCTGGCGGGCGCCCCCGACGCCCCGCCCATCCCGTCACGGGCGTTGGCGGCCGCGCGGGCACGTGGCAGCGACTCAGCTGCTCTCGCAGTCTAGTCCCGCCACCTCGACTCCCATGGAAGGGTGGGGACCCGTGAAGGAGGGCGCCGACCCCGCGCACCCCCGGCCAGGGAAATCTTGGCGACCCTTTCCGCTGTCCGTGGGGCGGCTCTGGCCGCTGGGGTCCTGACCACTCCCTTTGCCCGCTCCCCTAGACTTCCAGGGCCCCAGGGTAGACAACCGAAACCTGGATCGGCGTGCGCCTCCTCCCCCGCGACTGTCGACCCTTCAGGGCGAAAAAGCAGCCGCCTCGCGCCACTCCTCCCCGCGCCTTTCCAGAGCCGCCCTCATAGTAGCTTTGCTGAACTATCTGGTGGCGCCAAAAAGTCCTGGCGGCTTCAAGCGGGGCCCCAGGGTACTGGGCGAACGAGAGAGGATCCTCAGGGTGTCCCCTGAGTGACTCCCGCTAATTGTCGAGAAGCAGCATCCTCCAGTGCTTTCCTCCATTACAGCCCGCTATGAACCTGGGATTTGGGGTATTTCTAGATGAGATTGAGAGGGAACTTCTGTTACACTAAATAGTGCTCTTAGGAAAAAAGAGGCTCAGGTGTTGTGGAGGGAATATTTGTATGTTGTAACTGTTGTCTCTCTTCGGGCATGGGGTTGTCAAACGTTTAGAATTTAGTAAACACAGGTCCTGAAGTCTTGAACATGCCAGAGACAATTCGTTTGCAAACGGGAGCGAACCTCCCTTCCCCCAACATATGTTAAGGGATTTAAGGAAACCGAGGGGAGGGACTCCTAGAAAACAACTCCAAGGTTTGGAAGAAAATGAGACATATTGATTCCCAAGATGTTAGCTGGTATGCTCAAGGGTGGTAATTCTCTAAAATCTTACATGTGAGGAATCAAATACCCATTTCCACAACACAGTTTGGCACCAGCCCTTTTGGTTACTGAAAGGCCTTCCTGTGCTCCTTACCTAGCTGCTTTGCTTTAGTAGATCTCCTTAAAGAGGCTGCCTTACATTACCCTCCTGTATTTGTGTGCCTAGTTTTTTTTTTTTTTTTAATAATACTTGCAAATTGACACTGACTGAACAAGCTTTAACCTCAGACATTTCAGAATGAGTTTGATGTTTTAAGTGAGATGTGAATGGAGCTCCATTCATGAGGGAAGTAGTCTGTGTGAAGTGTTTTGTAAATGTGAGGGGGCTGAGTTTAAAACACTGAATAAAATTAATGTAATGAGGAATCAAAAGGTTCAATCCAGATGTTTGCCTCCTGGCTTCTCCAATAATTGACAGTGCAATGCTGCACTGAACCTCACCTTGTGGCTTTTGAGTAGAGTGGACTGTGGCACTGTGATTGACCAAGAGCAAGTGAATGATTCATTTTCTAAAGCACTAATCCATCCTTGGGGCTGATGGGGTTGTGACCCATCCAACTATATAGAAGATTTTCCTTCTTTCCTAACTACATTAGAAATATATGAGGGATTTACATGAAGGTTTTTCAGTTGAAGAACTTGTAAGTAATCCTCTTTAGTAATTATTAGTATTAGCCTCTGAAACCTTTGCTTGCTTGTTAAGATAAAGTACTTGGGTATATTTGTAACAGGTGGTGGTGTGAGTATGAGCTGGTGGCCTCCCTAATTCCACTAGCTAGTGTGTGTTTTGAATTAACAGAACATTTTAGCATTTGTGTAGAGGTGATATAGTTTAGCATGAGGGATTTTAATTCAGATATTCTTGGTTCAGGTTTGATCCCACCACTTAGTAGTTATATGATCTTGAATAATTAATTTCTTATTTCTCCTTTCCACCCACCCCACCACTTGGTCTTTTATTTCAAATAGACAAATGGGGATAGTATGAAGCTTTGACATGAGAATTAAATGGAGTACTGTATATGTACAGTGCCTGGCATGTGGGCATTCAGTAAATACTCCTGTTGTTAACCATCCATAAACAGTAACTATTACCATGACTGCTGTTATATCTGCTTAAAAATAAATACCTATAATTGGGGAGAGACCAACTGCAAAATGGCACAAGCGAACCCTCTGAAGTGATTGAATTATGCTATATCTTGATTGGGGTGTTGATTTTCAAAATTAATCAAACTCAACCCTTAAGATCTATGCATTTAATTACATCTCAATAAAATCAATTGAAAAAATTAACCTCCAAATATGTTAAGTACATATCTTTTGAGAGGTGTGAGTTGTCATACCAGCCTAATTCTGTATCATCTAGTTGTTCACTTCCAGAGGCCCCTCTACATATATGCATATTTTCATAAATTCATGTTGGGTCATAGGAATGGTAGAGAGAAGGAGCTCTAATTTATCAGATTGATTTCAGGAGTGATGGTCCATAGAGAAGAATGATTGCCTTGTGCGGAGATTATATTTCATCTGGAACTTGCATTCAATATTAGTTTTTACTAGTAGCCCTTTTTTTTTTTTTTTAGGCAGGACAACCTTTGGTTGACCTCACAGATTGCAAGGACTTTCTCAGCTTACAATCCCTTATTTTTTTATTTTTTACACCTATAGCACCTGGTCTTCCTAGGTGGTCTCCTGTCCAAGTACTAACCAGGCCTGACCCTGGTTAGCTTCTGAGATCAGACGGGATCGGGCTTGTTCAGGGTGGCATGACTGTAGACACTAATAGCTTTTTAAAAACTAGATTAAAATGTTTTATTTGATCCAGGACTGCTCATTTGCATAATATATCTATCCAATAAGCACAGTTTCTGAAAGTCAAAGTGATTTTGCATCCCTTTCCTTACTTTCAATAAATTCTCATTGTTGATAGTTAAGTGAGATACCTAAAGAGCTTTTAGCCCAGTACCAGGCACATAGTAAATGTTAATACATGCTACCTGTTATTATTAAAGTTGGTATGTTCATATATATCTTTCTTTTGTAGGTCAGAAATCAACACTATATAGATGTTGATGTCTAAAGATGCTGTGAAAGCTTTTGAAGTGGAGACAAGCTAATAATTCATAAAATATAAAATTAAAATCTCACTTATTCGAACATAATTGTCATAAACTTTTCAATATTAATTCTTAGGAATACAGGCAAAATGATACAAGCAAAACTTTTTTGAGAAGCAAAAATATATACTACAAAGAATATATTAACTTATTTACTCACAGGGAAGCTCCATGGACCGTCCCTCAAACTTTTTGATTCTAACTTGAGTTCTAATATATGCTTAGTTCTTTAATTTCTCAGCCTATCACAGATTAGAAAGCTTGGTAAAAAGGAGACAAACTAGAAGTTTTCAGTCAATATTACTTGGAAGTGAGGTTCACATAAATTACAAAACTAAGTTTGTTTCTGTTTTGTTTGTTTATTTTGTTTTTTAGAATTCACATAAGTGAAATAATATGCTATTTGTCTTCCTTTGACTTATTTCTTTAGCATAATGCCTTCTAGGTCCATTCATCTTGTTACAAATGACAAGATTTCATTCTTCTTATGGCTGAGTAATATTCCATTGTTTATACATACCGCATCTTTATCCATTCATCTATTGATGGACAATTAGGTTGTTTCCATGTCTATAAATAATGCTGTAGTAAACATAGGGGTGCATATATCTTTTCAAATTAGTGTTTTGGATTCTTTTGGATAAATACTCAGAAGTAAGACATGAGAAATCAGTCTTAATCTTAGAAGCAATAATTGATTTAGAAGACTTAACAATTATAGAATTTGTTGGCAATTTTAATATTCTTTTTTAAAGGGATTGCATATGGTATACACTATTTTAAAGGGGGAATAGCATAATGATGTATTTTAGAAAGGTTTCCATCTCATGTGATTCAAATTTAAGCATAAATGAGGTATCCATTGACACTTGTTATTTGTGATTGGAAATGGGATTTTTAAAATTGCATTCTTTTGTTGAAACAATATAATGAGATAATTCATACATCGCATATTAGTTTTCTAGTTCTTCCACAACAAATACTACAGGCTTATGGCTTAAACAGTAGAAATAGATTTCCACACAGTTCTGGAAGCCAGAAGTTCAAGTTCAGGGTGTTGGCAGAGTTGTTTTTCTGAGGTTTGTCTCTTTGGTACATTCCCTCTAGATGGCCAACTTCTCTCTCTGTCTTCATATGGTCTTTTCTCTATGTTTCTGTGCCCTAACCTTTTTTTTATAAGGATACCAGTCATCCTGGATTAAGACCCACTCATATCACTTCATTTAAAGGCCCTATCTTCAAATACAGTCATAGTCTGAGGTACTGGGGGTTAAGATCTCAACATAAGAATTTGCAGGGAAAACAATTCAGTTCACAACACATGGTATCTAGTAAAATGTTGTATTAGGTCTTTCAGAATGGCTCAGCATAATATATGAAACAAGATTTTAATTCCTGTTTTGAAACAGTTCATTTGGATCTAAATGTCATATTTTTCTGTTGCAGTGGTGAAACCCAAACATATCCTTCAGGTACCAACACACACACATAGACCTGATTATAACTAAAGCAGAGTTAGAGTCATTGTCCAAGCTATGTTTAATGTGAGTCTGGGTCCACTAAAAATCATGTCATTCATTGACTGAGAAAGATGGCAGTGCTGTGGATTTCTAATCTTTCTGACTGAATAGCAGAAAGGTGATGGAAGTAGGAAGGTTTGGCTTTCCGGAAAGAACCCACTTAACTCTTTGATACCTTCATACCTAGTTTTGTCATTTGAGCTTTTTGTTTGACTCTCCAGGTATCTCTACAACAAATCATTATATTAACCCCTTAATGCGTATTCTTTACATACTCTTTACATATCCAAACCATGGATTTTTGGCCCAAATTTGCTCACAGGGAAGCTCCATGGACCTTTGTTTACTCAAATCAGATAGTTTATTCAGAGGTGTACTAAATTGTCTATTCGAAGATTATTCCTCTTACTAGTTTGAAGTTCATCTCGGCCCTACATATTCATGCATCAGGATATGATATTTTATCTAAAGAAAGAAAAAAATATCTAAAATTATGTTGTAAAAAATGGCTCTCAATTGTATTATATATGTTACTACCAGTTTGTGTTAATTTACACAACCTCTGAACAACTGGCAAAGTAGCTTGTGTTAACATTGCAGCTGACACAGGGTTCCTAATTGTTTTAGGAATTTTTACATTTTATTAGTGTACTGACAGTTTACAGTTATCCACAGTATGTCAGTTACAAACACTTATTATCTAAAGTACCAGCTTGATGTTTGATCTTATATTTCTTTTAATAAAAATGTTGTAGCTTTTACATTTAATTATAATGGGTATTAATCATCACTTATATGAGTTTTCGCCTACAAGCACAACATTTAGAACAAATTATAGTTGAGACGAGGCTATTAGATTTAAAATACGCAACATAGCTTTCTTTTTTCAACTTTTAAATTTTCCATTAATGAAAACTTGCTAATGTCATTGAGCCACTTGAAATGATTTCACATGGCTAGATAATAGATTAATTTATTCATTCAGTGAATATTTGTGAATATTCAGTGTCCAGTAGGGGCCAGTCCAAGTTGTAGGTGCTTGGGATACATCAGTGAACAAAATTCAAACATCCCTGTCCACGAGAACACAAGGGGAGATAGACATTTAAAATTATCATAATAAATAAGCATATTTTATATATAAATAGTGAGATACACACATATGTGTGTATATATATATATGGCATGATAGAAGATTTTAAGTGCCGGGGGGTGGGGGGAGTAGAGTAGGATAAATGGGAGCAGGAGCTTGGTCGGGGGTTTGTAATATTGAATAGAGTGGGTATTGAGAAGATGGTATTTGAATAAACTTGATGGAGGTGGGGAAGTTTGCCTTGTGGCTATCTGGACAATAAGCAGAGGAAACAGCCAGAGGAAAGGCCCTAAGGCAGGAATGTACCTAGAGGAGTTCAAGGAACTGCAAAATGGCTAAAGAGGAATGAACAAGAATGATAAAAGATGATAAATCATATTATAAAATTTGCATGCTTAAGAAACATTGTCATGGTTCATTCACCAATGGATAGACACTTAGCTTTTATACTAAGTACATTGTAGGTATTCTGCAAATGCTTGTTAAATGTTTCTTTGGCAGATGAATTGGTACTTAGGAGATCTGATCCTGAACCACAATAGAAAATGCAATAGGCTTCTAGAATTGTTGCTAATTCTGCTACTGGCAAAAGCGAGAATTGAAGTTGGGAAAGGACAAGGGCAGGAAACTAACATGGAGATGCTGATGTGTAGGTGTCTGAGTCCTGCCTGACTATTGTCACGTCGACCTCACTAGGGAATTAATTTGTCACTTAGACATAAGCATTTGGTACTGAAAAATTCCTTTCAGTTTGATTTTTGTCTTCATGATTTGAACTTTTAACCTGAAAGAAAAAATTCCAGTGTAGGGGATACACTGGAATTTGATTTGAAAATTTGAGATCTGTCAGTCTTTGGAGACCCATACCATAGACAGGCATTATTCTTTCTTATTTACTTCTTATAGGCTGGATCTCATAGTTCTTATATATGTGTATTTTGTTTACAGTTTACAATGTACTATTAAAATTTTGTCTCATTTGACCCTCACGGCAATCTCTGTGAGAGGTGGACAACCCTGATTACATTTTGGATTGGGTATCTTCCATTCGATCTCTATCTAGATTACTCTTTATTCTTTTCTCCATCCTTTCTGTGGCTTTAGAGGCTGATCTTCAAAGACTGCATTAGTGAACTCCTTTGCCCTCTTGCTTCTAGAGAATTCAACCAGTGGGGATACTGGCAGGATATCCTAGGGCAGAAAGAGAGTGAGTTTTGGGCATTCTACCCCCAGCTCCCTCTTTCCTATGCTGCGTGGAGGCCACAACCCCTATCCATCCTACAGCTACAGCTTTCTCTCTTTGGGTTCTCTCCATGTCCAAGGGTTGTTATTTGGTTTCTACTATTGCTAGGCCCAGGGTGTTTCATCATCCCTTGATGAAATTCCTTCATTAAACCTAGCTCAGTTTTACTGTTTGAGTGTGCCTTCTGTTTCTCGACTAAGACCCTCACCGAGACAACATAAAGAAATTGGACAACTTGTTTAACTTGTAGAAATCTATTAAATGATGGAGTAAGGACTTGAATCCTGGTCTAATGACCAGGCATAATCAATTTTGAATATAACACAAAATAATATATCCCAACTGGTGGACTGGTGGATACTGTTGAAAAACCTTTCTGCTTTAGTCTCCAATTAAAAGTGTATTGCATGGGATATTATTGATCTGTATTTCCTTGGCCATGGAAGGGCCTTTGCAAAGAGTAGCACTCTTTAAAAAGAAATTCTATTCCTCTTCCCAAAACAAACACACACCTCAATGTGTTGTATCTTCATAAGAGAAGTATGGAGACAAAATCAGGAAGACTGTTTGCTTTTGGTTATTTGTGGTGATGAAAACTAGAGGCAGTATGAAAAATAAATAATCTGTGATTTCCCTTTTTCATCTCTCAAGCGGTCTACTATAAAATCCTCTTTACTCTTTGCCTTATTTTCCAGTCTCTTCCCCTTCAATTGGTCACCAATATCAAACAATGTCTCTAAAACTTAGATCTGACCCTGTCATCCCTCTGTCCCCTACTACCCACAGGATGAAGCCTAAGCTTATTGGTTTGTCATTCTCTATCTATATCTAACCTCATAGACTTCCATTATCCTAGTTAATGGCACCAGTGGACCTAGGCAGAAGAATCTTGAGGAATTATCCTAGATCCATCCCTCGACTTTACCATCTGCATTCAGGTCCAGATAATCAACCTGATTCCTTTAGTTATCTAATATTTATTGAGTATCCTAATATGTGCCTTGTTCAGGTATAGAGAATGATATAGACAAAAATTGCTGCCATTGCGGAACTTACATTTTTTTTAGACTCTATATTTCTCTGATTTTAAGATAAGACTTCTGAAATTGAAACTCATTTTACAATGAATGTTTTAAAAAAACAACTAAAATTTAGTGAGTTGTGATGTGCTTATCATTGCCTGTACATGAGCAAATTTAGTGAAGCTCATAGTAAATATCTGTTCAACTGTCACCTCAGTTGAGTTGTTTGCATTTAGAAGCCCCATATACAATTGGATTTTGACTTAAATTTGTATCCCTGGTTGTCATTTAAAATGTTTAAAAAATAGCCAAAAAGCACATGAAAAGATGCTCAATTGTATTAGTCATTAGGGAAATGCAGATCAAAACCACAGTGAGATAACCACTGCACATCCATTAGCATGGCTATAATAATTAAAAAACAGCAGCAGCAGCAACAACAAAACCCAGAAAATAACAAGTGTTGACAATTGTATAGAGAAATTAGAACTCTTGTACATTGCTGGTGGCAATGTAAAATGATACAGCCACTATCATGTGGAAAAGTCAGTTTGTCAAAAAGTTAAATATAGAGTTACCATATGACCTCCACAATTTTATTCCTAGGTGTATATACCCAAAAGAATTGAAAACAAATATTCGGGTACATATAAACACATGTTCATAGCAGCATTATTCACAATAGCCAAAAGGTAGGAACAGCCTAAATGTCTATAAATGGATGAAGAGATAAACAAATTGTGGTATATACATCAATGGAAAGGAAGGAAGTTCTGATACGTGCTACAATGTGCATGAACCTCTAAAAACATACTAAGTGAAAGAAGCCAGACACAAAGGAGACATGTTATATGATTCCATTTGTATAAAATATTCAGAATAGATAAAGCCATAGAGTCAGAAGGCAGATTGGTGGTTACCAGGGGCTAGGGAGGGGGAAAATGCTTAATGAGTAATGTATTTTAGTTGGGAGTGATGGAAATGTTTTGGAACTAGGTAGTGGTCATATTTGTATAACATTGTGAATATACTAAATGTCACTGAATGGTTCACTTTAAAATTGTTAATTTTATACTATATAAAATTCATCTGAAGGAACAGACAAACAAGACAAACAAACTAAGACTCATGGACACAGACAACAGTTTAGTGGTTACCAGAGGGAAAAGTAAGGGGAAGTAGATAAGGGGAAAGGGGGTCAAATATAAGGTGACAGGAGATTTAGCTTTGGGTGGTGAACACACAATGCATAGGAGGTATTATTGAATTGCACACTTGAACCCTATATAATTTTATTAACCAATGTCACCTCAATAAATTTAATTTAAAAATTGATAACTAGTTATATATCTAAGAGATGGGAAAATAGATTTATGTCATTGCTAAGTCAGATTGGAAAGGTTAGGCAGAGGTAATATTTGTTACTGTTCCTCCAAAACTTGATGTACCTTTTCTTGAATAAATTATTACTTTGACTCATCAAATTTTAGTGACAGGTAACATTTTATTAAGTAGTAATAAAATCCCTCTAAATAATTTTTTTATAATTTCACCTGAATATAGTGTTTAAAAAATATTGTCCTGTCATGCAAAATTGAAATAAAAGTTATTGTATGCACTGAAGTTTGCCTGTTGTATACCATTCAGTGCAGTTAAAAACAGAATAAACTGTCAGATCTCTTTATATAGATCCTAGAATTTCAGAGTTCAGAGAGATTGGTAGGACCTTTTCATATGTCACCAAGGACTGTCATTTAGGCACCTAACATCTATAAAAGCATTGCTTCCAATAGAAGCTGTATGACTTTTCATGATACATAATCAAATGTAAAAGGGAGTCCACCTTCCTTTTCCACCTCAGCAGGTCAGAGTACATCAGTTTGCCCACTAAGGAATCATGTGTGGTGTTGCCCTTTGTAACTAAGTCAGAGCACTGGTAGCAGAGTTGCCACTTGCCTGGAGCAGGTGGATCCAGGACTAAGATCCAGAGCAGTTTCTAGGGCTTTGTGAAACAGTCTCCTACTATTAACCATGTGGAGGCGGGCCTGGGCAGGTTGTAGCTGAGAATATGCTAGACTGAGTCCTTTTCTAACCACTGCACTGCCACCAGCATGATCTCATTTGCAGGAGTACTCTCCCACTGTCCTCAGCCAAGTCTCAAACAGGTTTCAGAACTCAGTGGCACTGTGAGCTCATGTTTTTACACACTTACAGGCCCAGACCCTGGCCACCCCACACCTATTCTTCTTGGATCTGGTTGGACAAAGCTGTCTGCTTACTTCCTATGGAGAGATACCCTGAGTGTCTTGTAGCATTCAAGCATGATTTGTACTCCTCATTCAAGGTAATTTTTCTTCTTTTTCTCTTGTTGGAGAAAATAATAATGTTTAATATCCAGCAGATCATCCTTATACATTAAAAACCTTTAAATAACCAAATGTAAAAGGAACCTCAATATTCCTTAATATCTTTTGAGATTGTACTATCAATCCTAAAATGTCAAAAGGTCAAGTTCAGCATGGAATATGAAAATCATACTCTGCTTTTTGTGATGCTCTGCTTAACTGTCAGTGACCAAAAGTGATAGAGAAGATCTTTGTATGATAGCTTCTGTTTTTTCATAAATTATGTGCAAATTTAGTTTTCATAGTTTGAATCTTAGCTGGGCTTGAATAATGGCACTTTTCTTTGGCATTCTTTTTAAAATGAATATCTTTAGACAGGTGTGTACTTTCCTGTAGGCTACAGAGACCAAGGCCCCCTGACTCCTTTTTATCTTACTCAGGTCAGTTTACATATTTGTTTCCTGCCTAATTCTTGCTGCAATTTAAAATGTAATTCCCAACATAGACTAAAGTTTTAAAGTTGTATGTAATTATACAGATAATTTATAGTAATACTAAATACTTTAATAGTAGCACTAAGTTCTGGGCACTGTTTTAAGTGTTTTTCTATATTAACTAATAGAAGCTTCGTAAGCCCATTAGGCAGTGTAGCCAACCATGGAGGTATGCCATTCAGATCTCCTTTCAAGAGTGAACTCACTTTATCTGCAAAGAGTACAATTAGATTCCAGCCTCCAGCTTCAGTGCCTTTAGGCCATACTTTCCTGGACAGCCCCAGTCAATGGTTGAGCACAGTGGAGACACTATTGCCTGACTATTTCTGCCCATTGTGGTATCTTCTCTTAAGGGAAATCTTTGTTCCAGAGCTCCCCTTGACGTTGGCCAAGCCTGATCTGCATCATGGTCTGACTCTATCCCTCTTCAATTTGACTTCCTCCCCCTGTACTTTCACACAATAAACTAATAAATCTCTTACACTCCTGACTTTGTCTCAGTGTATACTTCTTGGATGATACAATCAATATAGGTAGACACTATTATTATCCTTATTTTACAGATGAGGAAACAAGAACACAGATGTGGCTCAAGCTCTCACAGCCAAATGAGTTTCAATGCTCTTATTCATGTTCTTAACAATTATGGTATGTTATTTCCCCATTCTAAAGTTCTTATTCATCCAATTTAGTACACTTTATATCCCAGAAACTCTGCTGGGTTCTGGGAATATGAAGATGAATAATATAGCCTCTGATCTCACTGAGCTCATAATCTAGTGCAGAGAACAAGGAAAATAAGCAGTTTCCATCTTTGCTCTTAGTGTAATGATGAGATGTGTGCCCGGTGCCATGTGTGCCGGGAGTCTAGAGGGAAGGAACCTCATTTGTGTTATTTCTTACTTCCTCTTCTCCTGGTATGGACCACCTTAGATCATGTTTGCTAGCCTGTTTCCTGTTAGTCTGTTAGCCCATTGCGTAGTGGCATGCCTTGCCAAGAAAGTGTTTGTTGAATCAATGAATGAAGAGAATCATTTGTTTGCCTAAATTTTCCAAGTCTGTGAGTAGAAAAGAGAGTTGTAAGAGAATACACAGGAGGTGAATAGTGGTGGTTATGGCAGGGGTTGCGGGGAGGTAAATTTTACCTGTGTCTTGAAAGTATCTCACTTTATTTCTCTTGTCATCAGCAGTAAGCTTGGATTCAGGGATGTTTTTCTGCCACTTTAAAATTTAGGTTCAAACATGGATGAATGCTTTTTATCTTGTTGATAATACAGATATGTTAAACTGATATTTTTATCCCTCCATCCATCCATCCATCTATCCATCCATCCATCCATCCATTCATCCATCCATCCATTTATAAGTCTGCCAAGACATCTCTATGGAATGTCCTTATGTGTCAGGCACAGTACTGTTCATACAGTGGTGAAGAAGCATAGTCTTTGACCTTGAGGAGCTTTCATTCTGATAGAGTAATTGGGCTTTAAACAAATGCAGCCTGAATGCCCCCTAGGGACAGCGTAGGTTCCTCCAGTTCATGGATCTTAGGCAAGGTCACTTTAAATCTTTGTCATTAGGTCCAGTATTCTCCAGTGTACCAAATGGCTTGCTGTTGGTTCTTCTCCTTTCTTTTGTCTCTCTGGGTATCCTCAAAGACTTTTTTTTTTCTTTTTCAAATGAAATAATGTATATTATTGGTTTATGCTTGGTAGTTGAGTGAATCTTTTATAAATTGAATATTATTATCATTGTCATTATATATTAATATAATCATATACTATGCCCTGATTCTTATACTTTTGCCTTTCTTCTCCTCTCCTTTCACCGCATTTTTTGGCCATTGCCTGCTGTTTTGCATGTTACTTTAGAGCAACTTGTTGGAAATACCTACATGAAGTGGCCTGTTGGATTATCAGATTTCTCTGTGGCAACTGTCTCTAGATTTCTGTTCATTTATTGGCATGTACATTGGATCTACTACTAAGACTTTTCTACACTCATTGTACCACCTAAGCACCTCTCTCCCCAGAAGACCTCTTGGAACACCTGCTCTTTCTTCTGTCCCTTGGAGTTTATTGCCATTTTTCCTACTTTCAGATCTCAGATGCTTTCCTCTCTCCAATCAGTAGTGAAGCATTTCTTCTTCTTATGTCTACCTCCTTTTGTGGCAACTGAACTGAAGGAAGGTGTGAAGAACCTGGAGGTGTTTAGGAGAGCAGTGAGGCAGTCTGGGCATGGACTTTGAGGTCACAGCCCCACTAGGCTGCTCACAGGCTATGTGACTTAGGGAGGTGGGTTCGCCTCTTTGAGCCTCCCCCTCCCCTTTTTTTCTCTACTCTGAAAAACAAAGGTGATGATGTAAACTTCACAGATTGTTGTAAGGATCACATGAGATACGATATCAACAAATGAAGTCACTGTTGCAATTTTTATTCTTCATAGAAATGGAAAAATCACAAGTGCAGAGTAAGGTTAGAACAGATTATTTATATTAAAGAAGTTCTTTATGTTTTAGATCAAGTAAAAGATACTCTTTCTTGGATTAAGTGCCAAACTGGAGTTCAACTGCTTGATTTGATTTTGGCTGCCATTGTTTGCTAGCTGTGCAGCATTGGGCAAATCAACTTAAACTCTGAGCACCTCAATTTTATAATCTAAAAAATAAGGATAATATTTACTACATAGAATTATCGTGAGAAGCAAATGAAATAACCCCTATTAAGTGCTTATTAGCACAGTGCCAAGCACATAGTAAGGCTCCTAGTAGGCTGGTTTTTTTTGTTGCTACTTGTATCAGATACCTATAAGTATATATATAGTGTAATTAACCACACTAAAACTCAGAGCTTTAAAACAATGTTTATTATTGCTCATGAGTATACAAGTCAGTGAGGCAGTTCTTTTGAGCTCAGTTTTGCTCATTCATGTATTTGCAGTCAGCTCTAGAGCAGGTAGGTGGCTCTGCTGAACTTGGTCAGGCCCTCACATGTGCGGGATAGACGGGCTATAGGCTATTCCAGGATGACCCTGACTAGACTCACTGGGCTGTTTTTCATGTAGTCTTTCTTCATCTAGAAGGACATTCAGGGTTTGTTCACATGGCAGCTGGGCAGGATTCCGAGAGAGAGAGAGTGAAAGTAAGCAAGAACTTACAGTGGGATTTCCACTGCATCCTGTTGGCCAAAGAAAGTCATAAGACCAGCCCAGGTACAGGATGGGGAAATAGCGTACATCTCTTGATAGGAAGATCTTCAAAGTCACATTGAAAGGGCATGAATACAGGAAATGTAAAGATTGTGGCTAATTTTGCAATTGCTCTACCATACTACTCATATATCTTCTAGATATAATAGAAATGAATATTTATACCATGGTTTGCAGATTGCACATATCTTGCCTATAACCACTGAATCTTACAATGAGACTGTGAGTTAAGTATTTTTCAGCCTTTGGTTAAGTGATAGATATCATCTTAGGCACATACTTCTACTTAAAGTGTTTCTTACCTTGCGAGCACACATTGATTAAAAACATTTGGGCAGTAAGGTTTCCTCAGCCTAATGCTCTTCAGGGGTCATATTTACTTTCATAATTTAATATTCCACTTTTATGTAGGGATGTTCATATTCAAGCCTAAACCTCCCATAACTTTGTTTTTCTACATCTAATTGCTTTTCAGCCAGTGCTTCACAGTTGTCACATGATTGCCTCAAACTCAGCATGCCCAGCTGTGTAAGCAGATGTGTTACTTTAAAATATAATTAGGCTGATAATTCCCAGTAAAAATGCTATGAAAATACAAACTACATGAAGTAATTGTTTGGACCTACTATGACCTTTACGTATGACTTTTAAACCTTTAAAGTTTTAGAGACACTGTAAAGAGACACTGTAATTAATGTTCTGAGAAAATACTCTTTGGACAAAAGCATTTCATTAATCTTGCATTGGTAGGTAGGGTCCTGGATGTAGATTGGGTAGCCAAATTGCTTAGGAATTTCAGTTTTTATTTACGGTTTTAGTGCTACTAAATATAACATGCCCCATTTTTCCTTTTCCTTCAGACTGTCTCATTGATGTCACATGAAACCAAATAGAACAGTGTCGAACAGCTTGAAAGAGTGAATATCATGTGTTGAAAAGGAATATCACAGTATCACCTGATAAAAATAGCTTATACCCTCAGCAAGCAGAGATTGGTGCACTCTAGAAGAGTACGTGTTTTTTAAAGGTTTTATTCATTTTTTTTTTTTGCCCCCAAGAAATTCATAGGTGTTTGCAAAAGTGCTGCCAAGTAAGAGGTTGATGGATGGGGAAAAAATAACCTTTAAACTTGGTGGTAAAGTAATTCGTTCTTAAAAAGAAGCAGCAGAAATGTGGTTAAAAAGGCTCTACTTTTTCATGTTACCAACCAAATATGTTCATATTTCTGAGCATTGAGATAGGGCTTTGACAAATACAAGATTTAAAAGCCTGGAGAGCAAGGGACCATGTTATTTATTTATTCAACAGTCATTAACCAAGGAACCATTCTACCTTGAATATCCAGAGGACACAAACGTAAAACAGATATGGATCTTCAAGGAGTTTCCTACTATATAGGAAAGACATAGTTGTGCATAAGAGTATGCATATAAATATTACCATGTTGAAATGGACAAGTATCATCAGAAAGAGATAAAGTGGTATGGAGTTTGTATGTTTTGTCATTTATTTGTTCTGACAAAAATTGAGCACTTCCTACATCCATGCACTGTGGTAGGTACTGGGGACATAGCTTACATTCCAGCAGGACATATAAATAAAAAGCTAATGAACTATTAAATAAAATAATGTAGTTTCAGATCATCATTAAATGCTATGAGGAAAAGAACATAGACTAAGGGGGATAAACCTGGTGAATGTTGTTTTAGGTAACTAGTCAGGGATGTGTAGAGATGGGGATGGGGAAGTGAAGGTCTTCCTGAAATAAAAGACTAGATATTAGAGAAGAAGTGTGTTTGGGGAAGAGCAGTCTAGTTGTCGATGGGTGAATTGGGGTAATGTGGCTTAGGAGAGTTAGTGAATCTCCATCTTCTAGTATTTTGAAGGGCTCTCAAGTCAGGGAAGGCAGGACCAGGCTGGGGCCTGTGGCCAGAGGTTTCAGAGGTTAAAGTCTAGGCTGTCTATTAGTAGATAGTAGAAGGGTTTCTGGCACTATGTGAGAACATCATGGTTAAGTGTGTTTGAATTCCATAGGGGGCCAAGAAAGTGTCTTTTTTTGTCTTTACACCCCTATTGTCTATTCCAGTGCCTGACACATAGTAGGTGATCAAAAGTTGATTTTTGAATTGCATTCCTGGACATTACATATGTGTAACTGTATGAAATCCATGAATCTTCTTCCAGGTATTCACTTGAGATGGCCCTGGATCTAAACGGAGGTTTACAGATAAATTTTCCCCAAAAGGATGGCCTATTCTGTTTTGGCATCCCTACGTGAAATGAATTAATAGTAAGCTCTTTTACATTTCATAAGCATTTTCTTTTTCTAGGATCAGAGAGTGTTTTTGTTGTCCATAGAGCTGTACCTGATTTAAATAGGGCATGGTAATCTAATATCCACTTATTTCACTTATTCACAAACATTTATTTATTTCAGAAAGAGTAAGTGGTTTATCTAGGATTTCACAGACAGTAACCACTGAGGCCTTGTGGCTCCACATCCATGCTCTTTCTACTACATCCTTTTGTCTTATATGAGGCAGATTTCATTTCATGCAAGCTCTGTTTATGGACCTCTGTGTCATATTTCAATTTCTTTAGCAGAAGCAGCATTTTATGAGCCAATAGGACAGTGTGCTTTTAATGGAGACCAAGTCACTGTGCTGATGGGGACACCTCTTTCTTTGTCCCCTGATTAATGAAGTCCTCCTGGACCTCTCTGGCCCCCATTATTCTCTTTTGTCTCTAGTTGCCTGTAGCATTTATACTCTGCACCTACCCCTTCTTACACCTAGCTTGTTTTCTTATTGTTTCTTCTGCTTGATTCTTGTTTTCTTAAATAGGTCATATGTTCTTCTAACCCAAGAGCTGTATTTTAAACCAAGAACTCTATTAGTTTTTTGTGCATCACTAGACATAGGTGCTTATGAACCACTTGTTTGATTCAGAGTCACTCATGAGTAAAAGGAATGTTACAGTGAATTCTTTCAGGACAGGGATCATATCAAACTTATTTGTGTTCCTAGCCACTGGTATCTGGCCCAGAGTAGGTGCTCAATAAATGTGTTTTGGATATGTGGCCTTGGTTCCCCTACATGCCTGCAATTTATTCTTGGCATCTCTGTTTAGTAGTATTCCTCTTAGTTGGTGATATTATTTACTTCACCATCCTTGAGGCGAGATCTGGGCCTTATTTATCTCTAATAATTGTAATAATAATAACAGGTTGGTTTTTAGAGTTATTACGATGTGCTAGGCATTATACTAAGTACTTTATATGAATTATCTCATTAAACCCTTGCAATCAGCCTCTGAACCCAGGCAGTCTGACTCCAGAGCTCACACTCCTAACCTCGGTTCAATATTGCTTTTGTAGCTCTTCTGTGCTCAATAACTTGCAGGGGATCAGCCCTCATGAGTTTTTGGTGAAGGCCAATTAAAGGCATACCTAAGTATTTTGAACAATTCTAAATCCTTTCTACTTTAGTGTCAGGGCTGTTATTAATATATTCTACAAAATTCTGTGGTTTCTTTTTCTTATTAGGTGAAATTG
The DNA here is from genome assembly GCA_004027375.1 of Macroglossus sobrinus. Classification (NCBI taxonomy): domain Eukaryota; kingdom Metazoa; phylum Chordata; class Mammalia; order Chiroptera; family Pteropodidae; genus Macroglossus; species Macroglossus sobrinus. The sequence continues at coordinate 150,818 of PVKZ01000382.1, read as the reverse complement.
CTAATTATTACAGGGAATAGCTAGACTAAGCTAAAATTGATATATTGGCTGCCCCTGGCTTTGCCAGGCAACAGGATTCTTTGTTTTCTCAGGCTTTCTAGACACTTTAAATGTGGTTGGACATGGAAAGACACGTTTTATGTAAATAACAATCACTGGAATGGAAGGGATAGCAATTCTTGGGACAGTATTCCCAGTTTTCAGGAGGTGCAATAGAATCACAATGGCCAGAGAGGGCTGAACCCTGTATTTATTTTTCTGAGTTCTCATTTATATGTCTATTCATTTAACTTTATTTGAGAGTGGGTTCTTCTTATGGGGTAGGGCGCGGGGAAGCATGGGCTCTTCAACAGGACTCTCTTCTCCATTATTTTCATTTTCCTTTTAATTGGCCTGTGCTTTGATAGCAAGAATATAGAATATGAAATTTCCACTGCTGAATGGTGAGGATTTCTTCCTCTGTAAATACTATATACTCTGCCATAGAACTTTTAGTAGAGTAAATGAGATCCAGATTCCTAACTGTGGCCCGCAACATCCAGTATCATCTCATTCTGCTTTTTGGACCTACTCTCAGATTTTTCCACTCCAGACTCACTGGTTCTCTTATCTTGCTCCAGACTCCCAGCTAGTTCCTGCCTCAGTGCTTTCCCTCTCTACCTACTCCTCCAGACCCTCAGGTGGCTTACTCCTTCACTTGGCTCATGCCTCTGCTCAAATGACCCCTCCTCAGAGAGCCTTCTGACCCCAACTCCAGAAAGTTCCCTCTCCCTCTCCTGTTCTGTCTATCCCCTTTACCCTGCTTTATTTATCTTATACTATTTAAATTGCTACATAAAACAATTTGATTTTCATTCTGATTACTTGTTGTTCTGCCTTCACTTGAATATAAGCTCCTTGAAGGCAGGGACTTTGTCTATCTTATTTCCTTGTCTCCTCAGTCCCTCCAGTGGGGCCTGGCACACAGTAAGTACTCAAACAGTATTTCTTGTAGTGGCTGTAAACATGCCTGGCATTATCCATTCCACAAGGAACAAATAAGCTTCTTAATTATAGCTTTGTAATATTTTTTTCCTAGGTTATACATATTTTAGTTTTACTAATTTAACCAATAAAAGTTTATCGGATAACTTGATTATAGAGACTTAGAACCAAATTGCGGTCTACTGCGGGTATACCTTCCTAGGTACTAGGTGACTGCTCTTCAGGGTAGGAATTGTTAAGTGCAGCCTTATCACTGGCAGCTGATTTTTAGAGAAGCAGCTAAGGTAGGATGGGAAAAACTGGATTCATGTAGATGAAGAGAGCACAAAGAGATTTGTCTGAACATGAGTGGGACTCTGATCAAGCTGGACAGGCATGGGGTACTGAAGGCTTTATACTCACTCATGGTGTGACCTTGTAAAGTCCTTTGATCTCCTCTGCGTTTCAGATTCTTTGTTTGTAAAATGAGACTCATAACTGGGGAAACGAGATGGGAGAGGGACTGCCTACCACATAAGGGTTGTTGTAAAACTGTTGAGAAAATGTATGTGATAACAGTTTTTATCAAGTGGCACTCACATAAATGACATAAACGCATATAAAGTGCTTGGCACCCAGAAAGTACTCAACAAATGGCACCCATTATTTATATTAAAATTATTAAATCAATTTTGGAAGTGATATGAAACACTTATAAAGATTTGGATGTCTTGGTTTTAATGATTAGCTTTCTTTGAATTTAAACAAACTAAACAAATTGTTGGATTGTCTTTTGATCCTGTTTGTATTTATTAAGCACAGGAGGGCCCTTGAGGATAGCAAGAATCTGGACTCTGGAATCACACAGAAGTGAGTTCAAGTCCTGAAGTGAGTGAATCACTGAACAGACAAATGGACTAATGCCAAACCTAATGTTAGCCCATACAAGTTTCAATTTCCTTTACTTATCAACTTCCTGTTCATCTTCTGAAGGAGGTGCTATGGCCAAAATGCCGAGTGCAAGAGAAATAAACTGTAGCCTGGATAATTTATAGATGCCTTTTGTGCCCCTGTGTGAATGTGAGCCACTGTGTGTTTCCTCCCCATTAGAGGCATGGTCATGCTTGGTCCATACAGCCCTGCTTGGCCTTTCCACTGTTTTACGAGACAGATGCTAAGACCCATCAGAGTGCTCACCATCAGATTCACTGGTGAATGAAAAGAGGCTTGGATAAGAGAGAGCTATGGAAAAGTCATGTCTCCCTTTAGCTCATCAAGAGGGTACACAGATCTTCCTTGTCTCTTTAGTTAGACTCCAACCTATCTGGAAGGACCCTCAAATCTGTGTTCTTTGCAACTGCTGGGAATGACATAAATACTATTATCCCCACTTTTCAGATGAGGAGACTGAAGTTTGAAGAAATGAGATAACTTTTCCAGGTACCCAAACTAGGAAGTAGAGATGAGCAGAAGGTCACTGGAGATCAGCTGACATCATCTGACTCCAGAGCCTGGGCTGGGTTGCCACTCTCTAAAGTGGTCTGTCATCTCTTAGACTATAAACCCTTTGGGTAGAGAGACAGATCCTATTCACCTTTAGTCCCCATCATCCCTGATGCCCAGCTCAGTCAATGGTTATTAACATGAACTTTTCAAATCCCCTCTGTATGGATGATGCCCTAACCTGTATCTTGAACTGCTAGGTAGAAGGTGCCTACACCTGTGCATTGTACTCAGCCCTTTGCCCAGACACCCAGTCTCACTTAGATCCTTACAGTACATGGGGGTGGAGGGTATTATTCCACCTTTACAGAGGAAGAAATATTCTCCAGTCTTTCTTAGTAAGCAGTGGACTTTGGACATAAACTCAGGGTCCTTAACTTTATATTTGGTCATTTCACCTCTTCTGTATCTTTAAACTTTTAAGAAACTTGGAAATTTTGTGGATGAGGGCAAGGATATTTAAAAAATTCTCTTTTATTGTTTTAAAAAAGCTCACCTTAATTGTGAGGCAAAGAAGCTGTTTTAATCTCTAATACAGACACAAATGCTCTATTGATTTTTTTTAAAGCTACAAAAACCCATGTCCCTCTTTTTGTGAAAAGTCATTAATATTAGGTGTTGTGGTCTGCAAGATGCTAAATAAGGATTTTAGCTAAAATGCTTTGCAAAAACCTATTTCAATGCAAAATCAATACTATATGTGAAAAATTTATGAAATGATGAATTAAGGATAAAACAACTCCCTACCTTTTAGTAAACACATGCACACACACATATGAAATATTAACATACAATGTTAACTTTTGGTCATCCGCTGGAGTTTGAGGTGTAATAACTTTGTAGATGAGGAAAATGTCAAGAGCCTTGTCTGAATATAACCAAACTGGAGAGGCCACAAGTAACAAAGGCCTGAAGTGCTTAGAAAAATAGAGCTCTAAAACTGGGCCAGACTCTGGACTTCTAGGTAAGATTCTTGCACTTCCGTTGCCTTCTGGACATCTTCAGTGGACCATGTGAACAAGACTGTGAGCTGGTATTTGTCTGGTTATGTTTGCAAGGCATGCTGGGTCACCATCATGGTAGGGAGGGCAAGGTGAGTGAGTTTGGTGGCCTGGAGGCCAGATAACACATATTGAGAGGTTATACTCATAATACTGAAGATTAAGGAGTAATGGGGTCATTGCTGTATGTGTAGTGTAGCCTGGCTGGGCTGTGCTCCTTTAGTTTGTGGCTGAAGCCTAGACAGATTCTTTTATAACACTTATGACTTATTTTATAGTTATTTATATTTTTGTCTTATCTCTCTGAGTTCCTTGAGGAGCCAGTCTCTGATCAGTTTATTATTTTAACTATCCTTGTATATACTCCAGAGTAGGCGCTCTATAAATATCTGTTGAGGATAATTAAAAAAACATTCAGAAGAAGATCAGGTACAAAAACATTACTACAATAATAGTGACAATAATTTCCGTCATTTATTGAGTACTTTCTATATACCAGGTGTGTTATACACATTTCTGATTCTGATCTCTTAACTCAACAACCTTTTGGTAAACGTTTACTGGGGCTGATTGTATGTCAGGTCTTGTTTTGGCTCAGGGATTTTCTGGGATGAAAGGGACCCAGTGTGTGACCTTGAGGAGCTCATGGAAAAGGATAAAGGTCCTAAATGTGACCTAAGTGCTGTAAGAGCTGTGGAAGTTCATGCAGAGTGACCTGATGATACTCTTGAGGAAAAGGTATGTGAGGAACTGAGTCTTAAAGATGAAATAGCAATTTGCTAGATGAAGACATTGGAGGGCAGAAAAAAGAATGGGGCAATCTAAGGAGAAGGAACAGGAAAAACAAAGGTAGGAAGATGGGTTTATAGAACGTTAATTAAGCAAATACATTGAACACCTGCTGTGTGCTAGGCTCTGGGTATACAATTATGAGCAGAACCTTATGAAACATATAATCTAGTTCAGGGGATAGACATAAATAATAGTAAAAACCACAAACATTTGTCTACAACTGGTATTAAGTGCTATGAAGGAAAAGAATAACATACTAAGAGAATAGAACATACTTTGGATTTGGCCTTCATGAGAAAGGGGTATTTAAGTGAAGACCTAATGGAGTAACCAGGAAGAGAGGTGGGATAAAGTGCATGCCAGATGGGAAATGCTATGTGAATGTAAACACCCTGGGGCAAGAAAGAGCTTGGCATGTTTGAGGACCTGAATGGCCACCATGGAGACAGGTGGAGACAGATCACATAAGACTCTATAGGTGACATTTTAGGGAATTTGGAATCTATTCTTTGTGCAAGAAAAAATGGCTGTAAAGTCATTTTAAGCAGAGGAAAGGCATTTCCCCCCTTAATTTTATTATGAAAAATGTAAAACATACAGATAAAAGAATTTTAAAATGAACTTCTATATACCCACCATGTAATATTGTTACAATTTTATTGGATCAAAGTATTTGATTTGTTTTGAAATGCTCTAGCCTCTTCATAGGAGAGTTTTGAAGAGGAAAAAGAGGGGAAAGTGGAAATTCTAGATATAATCCCATTGCTTAGTGCATTAGTAGGTAAAGAAGAGGTCAGGCATGGAGGAAGACACTGCACAGGTGGGGCAGGAACTAGAACACAATGGATTTTGTATATCATACCAGTGTATATGTAGGCCATGGGGGGCAGTGAAGGATTACAAATAAGAGTATTATGATCAGTTTTGCATATTCCAAGGGTCCTGTAGGCAATAATATGTGGGAAAAGGACTGACATGAGATAGATCTAGGGCTGGAAGCTGAATCTGGAGCTTTCCTTTAGTGCCTTATAAGAAAGAGGATAAGCAGTGCAGTATAGAGCCATGGGGAGTAGGGCTAGAAAAGGAGGGAGTGGATTTGAAAATTATTTAGGGATATAATGCCTAGCCCAGAACAGTTGCTTGATCAGGATTTGCTGAATGAATGAAAGTGCAATCAGCAGGACTCAGAGTCCTGGTGATGAAGAATGAGGAGATGAGTTATAAACTGTGCAAGTCAGTCCACCTCTCTGAGCCTCAGTTCCTCATCTGTAAGATATGAAACAAGAGACTACTTCTTGTATTAGTTAGTCAAAGATCTCCAGAGAAACAGAACCAATAAGATGTGTGTATGTATATATGTATATATGTATTTATGTATATACGTATACATGTATAAAGAGATTTAAGACAAGGAATTGGCTCATGCTATTATGAAAGCTGACATGTCCCAAGATCTGTAGTTAGCAAACTGGAGACCCAAGAGGCTGATAGTGTAGATCCACTCCTAAAGCCTGCAATCTCGAGACCCAGAAAGATGCTTCAGTTTGTGTCTGAAGGCAGGAAAGAACCAATGTCCTAGCTCAAGGCAGCCAGGAAGGAGGAGTTCCCTCTTACTTGCAGGAGGGTCAGCCTTTTTGTTATATTCTGGCCTTCAACTGATTGGAAGAAGCTCACTCACATTAGGGAGAACAATCTGCTTTGTTCAGTCTTCTGATTCAAATGTTAATCTCACCCAAAACACCTTTACATACTCAGAATAATGTTTGAGCAAATATCTGAGCACCCCGATGGCCCGTTAAGTAGACATATAAATTAACCATCACGTTTCTAATGCTTGTTTGGAAATAGTGCATGAGTTAAAAATATCAATGTAAGGGAGTGTCACCATTTATTCAAAGGGAACAGGTTATTCCTTAATGAAAATAGCTTACATTTATCTAGTGTTTCCAATGTACCAGTTACTGTTATTTTACTTGACTTATATCACTTAGTTCTCACAATGACCTTAATCTTTCCTTTTACCCCTTGCAGGGGTCCATGTCTTTAATTGTAACTGCACAGACTGTCTGCATTGTGACACAGTGAAGGGGAGCACAGGCTCTAGAGCCAGCCTGCCATGTTTTGAGCCTCAGCTTTATCACTGGCTGTACAACCTTAGAGACAAGTTACTAACTTTTCTGTGCTTTATTGTTCTCTTCTGTGAAATGGGATAATAATTATAAAGTGCTTAGAACAGAGCCTAGGATTTAGTATATAAATATATACTATGTATGTATATATGTATAGATAGTATTATGTATGAATGTTGTAGTGGTGAGTGACACAAACTCATCCCTTCAGTGGCCAATGAGGTAACATCATTGTGTGAAGCAGTGAAGAATAAGTTCATAAGGAGTGGTGGGGTGAATGGAGAACTAGGGAGTGTCTTCTTAACTTAAGGGTATTAAAATCTGGGAATTTACAAAACACTGCTTGGGCCACTATCAATTTTTGACCTCTGGTCTGCTATATGCTAAGCTACATAATGAGTGTTTTACATAATGAGTGTTTTACTGCACGATATGGTCAAAAGAGCTCAACTGGCTTTGGAGTCAGGCCCCTGTTCCTTTTTTCAGACCCAGTTCCCTCTGGTACTTAGTAAGTGAGCTTCAATTTTGACATCTGTAAAATGGATCTGTAAAATGCTAACTTGGGCTATTAGTTTACCATCTAAGATATTTAGTTTTCCCGTCTTCAGAACTGGGATAATAACTGTCACAGGTTGGATTTCTTGAGAAGAAGACTCTGGGATATGAAATAGCACACAGGATGGAGTGCTCTTGGGATCATCACCAGGGGAGGCAGAAGGAGAGAAGGAAGTGGCATCAAGCAGAGGGAGAAGTGGGGTTACAGTACAGTCTCTGAGGCCTCAGCCAATTCAATTAGGAGCACTGAAGCTGGGATGGCCCTTTAAAAGTGTCCTGAGTCAGGGTGAGGGTGCTGGGTCTTTATACTCTATATTGACCAGTCACTGGATGTGGGGTGTCCCAAGAAGGGAGTGTGTATTTGGGAGAGAAAATTCTCTTCAGCCAGCTGAGGACTGTCTAGGGGCCAAAGTCCTTCAGTCCTGCAGGAGGAGCTGGGTAGCTCATCACAGCCTCCGCTGTAGTAGCAACTTCACAAGGTTACTAGAAAGCTGACACATACAAAAAGAAATACTGTAAAGTGCTAAACAAATGTAAGGTTTTAGTTGTTAATAGTAATATTGTTGGGGCTCAGTAAATATTTCTTTAATTGAGTTGAGTCTATTTTCTTAAAATAGGTTCTTAGCAAGAATCATGAAGTTTGTATATGCCCTTGTTTTTATTCCTCTCACTTCCCCAAATATGCCTTTCTCCGTCGCTCTTTTGTTATTAATCTTGTCTTAAAAGTGCTTATGCCATCCTATTTTAAAACCTCTAGGGTTGGTTTGATTTGATTTCCTTTCCACAGAAATGACTGTTCTGAACTCCGACCTTAATCTGGGATGGTTAGAGCAGCTGGAAGCACTTTCTTGACTATCTATCTTCACACTTGGTGTTCCATATAGGCTCAGAGAAATTCTAAGTCCTAGTGCAGTTTTTAAACATTGCTGCATTAACTATTCCTATCAGTGAGGTTAATTAAATGTAATTGAGGGCCGCCCCTAGCATTCCCAGCTTTGTACTGACCCTGGAGTCAGTTCTGTTCGTTTTTAGGGCACAGACATGAGAAAACCTTGGCAAAAGCTGTCAGTGTGAAAGATGAATGTTCCAGAGATCAAGAGTATTGAGCAACTCTGAGTCAATTCCAGGGAACAGCTGCTTATAGAAAGAACTGTGCATGGGAGTTCAAAGGTGTAATACATTGTTGATTTCACACACACACACACACACACACACACACACTCACTGATGTACTCGGGCACTTATGATTATATCATATGATTGCTCTCAAACATATATGCATGTGCACATATTTCTAACTCATAAAGCTCTTGTATCACTCCTCTGCTGAAATACTTTCTGTAGCTCCCCTTAACGTCTCTACCATTAAATCTAACGTCTTAGCAAAGCTCTTTTAGTTCCCCAAATATGCCAGGATCTTTTATGTGGCTTGTCCTTGTGCCTGCCATTTCTTTTCTCCAAAAAGGGCTTCTCACTGCCTATGCGTCCTTCAGGTCTCAGCTCAAATGTCATATAATTTCCACCAGGCAGCCTTCCCTGGCTTCCCCACAATGCCACAATGGTACTTGCCACTCTGTACTGCCTTTCCTCTAAGACAATTAGCTGCCAGATGGGAGGGAAATGAATTCATGGACCTGTCAGAGAGGTGAGAGGGTCATGGTGGAGAGTGAATGGGAGAAGTGAATGGGAGAAGTTATATGCAAAGCCATTTTACTTAAAACTTGCATACTGTAGAGTCAAAACTCAGGTATATATGAAAACGTGACTTAATGTATGTGATATTTGATTTCATTCTTCATTTTAAGAAGAACCGAGAACCATCTTTTGATCCAAAGATTAGAAGAGCTTTTAAGGAGAGGCTTTCTGACAAATAAAACTTTCCCCTGACTGCCCTCTTGTGGAGGTGTTGAAAGAGCCCAGAAACAACAGATAAAAACATCATAAACTTTATTCCCCAAGATGAGAGAACAGTGTCCTGTATTGTTCATTGTTCTGCTTAGTCAAGCTACCATATGTAAATAAATTCAGATTTTTAAAGACATGTCCCCAAACTGAATTTAGATTCTCTGGTGAAACAAATGGTCCTTCAAGAACGTTAGAATACCCAAAGTAAAGGTTATGACTAGCACTGAGAGAAAGGCCACGTGTGATTAAGAGAGGTGTCTGACAGATAAAGTGCTAAAGCTTTGACCAGCTTTAACTAGTATGTCTTTGCAAGCTGAATAAAGCATATTAAGGCAGAATATTTTAAGTTTTGTTTGCCTTAGACCAGTGTCTCCTGCTGTGCACAAGAATTACCTGCTGAGCTATGTTAAAACTGATTTCTAAGCCTTTCACCCAGATTCAGATTCAGTGGGTCTGGGCTGGAGCCCAAAAATCTACATTTTAATAAGTACCCTAGGGTGATTATAATAATGTGACCCTCGCATGTCCTGCAGTGGGGATGGATTTTATAGAGCAGTTACAAACTTCTCTCCACCCCCGACCCCCCTCCCCCGCCACCACTAGCACAATTTTGTGTAGAAGTCACAATTTCAGATATTCTGACCCATTGTCCCATGAGAGCACTATTTTTAAACCTCATGCCCTGATATTTAGCTTAAAAGACATGGTTTTTATTTCTGTAATGGGATGGAAATTTAGAATTAACATTTGATCTACAACTATGGAACACTTTCCTTTCTCCTTTTCTCCCTCCCTCCCATTCTTTGTATCTACCTACTGTCTACCTAATTGTCTACCTATGTGCCTTTGCACCTACCCAGCTGTGCTTAATGGATCAACCTATGCTCTGTGCATTGTGCCTAGTGAACCATAGGAAGAGCCAGCTTATTAGAACAGGGGAAAGGTGAAAGGCACTGGCCGGAGCACTGTCACTAACATCTTCCCAATTTCTGGGCAAACTGAAAATCAGTTGTATTGAAATAAAAAAAAAAAATGCTTACTGAGATTTTTTAGAGGTTTCTGAAGGTTGTTTTAAGACCAAACTGGGCAGCCATGTATCTTAATTTTGTATTTTATAGAGAACCTGCTGTATTGTTGACACTCCTAAAAGGTCAGTAACAACTTGTTTGATATTTCGAGTTAATTGTGAGTCTCGGCATGTTTGCATAGCTGAACCTTTATTGCTAAAGGTCCCTTATAAATGTTGCATTGCCCTCAGTGTTTGGCGCCGCCTTGAATGCCTTGTATACCAATGGAAATGCATTTGTTGCAGTAGAAAGGCATTTGATTTAACACAGCATAGTTCATTTTATTTTAACCATCAGAACATTTAAAAAAAAAACAAAGTTTATAGTTTTCTGATTATAAAATAAATATGTTTAAGTGTTAAAAATTAGGAAAATATAAACTAGGATAAAGAAGATAAATCACACATAATCCTCTTATCCAAAGGTAATGGCAGTAATAATAAAAAATGTCCTTTAAGTAAGGCATGCTTACTGGATGTCAGCCATTGTTGTTCAGATATGTGATATAATTCTAATTTTGTAGATTTGGTAACTAAGGCCTAGAAAGGTTAAATAACTGCCCTCTTAAGTGATAAGTAGTGAAGCCTGGTTATAACATTCTGTTTTTTCCTAGTTCCAAAGCCAATATTCTTTTTTTCTGCCTCTCCCACATAACCACTGCTAACATTCTAGTATGTTTCTTCCAAGTCTTTTTTTATGCATATTTTTTCATGGCTGAGATCATACTGTGAACATAATTTTCGACCCTCCCATTTTCACTTAACATAATGGCATAAGCATTTTCCATATATGATCTGGGTCTGCTTCCCTCTCCAACTTCATCTCACTGCCTTCTGCCTTGCATGTTACACTCTAACCACACTGACCTTCAGTCTGTTTCTGGAACAAGTCAAGGATGTTCTTGCCTTGGGACCTTTGCACTGGCCATTCCCTCCTGTCTCAACTCTCAAATGGTTAGATTTTTCTCATCTTTTAGGCTCCAGCTTAAATGTACAGACTTTCTCTGAATTTTTGTCTCAGATAGGTCTTGCTCTCTTTCTTAGCTCCTTGTAAGTTTTCTTCATTACAACTTACCATTCGTTTATTTTATTTGCTTTTTTTTGTATCCTCATGTCACCTTCATCTTCATAGGTCTAGCCTATGCCTATACATTATTCTGACTGAACATTTTTGTGTATAAAACACTTTATTATGATGCTTCTTTCATAGAAGTTCAAGTACTGGGTAAACTGTAGGAAAAATTGCAAGGCTCTTGCTTCATAGTACTGCAAAAATTGCAGGCCAGCAACCCAAAATGTATATAACTGCAAGCTGAGTGTGAGGTAGCCAGTCTCACTGCACCCTTGCCAACATGATCAGTTTTAAAAGTCTTACCTAAGCTTACATTTGTGAATCCATAATATCAAAGAAGTGGTTTAACAATAAATTAATTAATTAAATGGACAAAAAAAAGTAGAAAAAAGTAAAAAAAAGTAGAAAAGTTTTAGCTATTTTGATAGGTGACTCAAATGATGCCTGCACATCAAAGGTACCCAGGACATTTTTGTTGAATGAATAAAGGAATCTTATTTGATAAAGTGATGATATAAAGTTGACATATGACCAGAGTTCCAAGAACAGCCAAGTCATTTTCCTGTGAGATTACACTGAGAAATGTAAGTACAGAGAATGATGACAATCAGAGGCATGCAGACAGGTTCCTTCTTCAGCCCTTGTAATCTAAGATGGACCTTGAAACTAATTTCTTTTGCTGGCCTTAGAGGCAGCCAGAGCCTAAAAACAGGGTAGCTCCTGGTCCCCTTTCTCCTACATCTGCATTGGAATGGTGAGGAAAGACCTGTTCAGAACAAAAGACTATTTGCCCTATCATTGCTGGTACAGACCTGTTCCAATGTCATTTCAATATCATCTCCTTGACAGATGAGGTACCATTTTTATTAACAAAGGCTTTTAAAAATGATATTTAATGATGGCATAGTAAAAACTTTACCCTCTGAAACCATGATCCAATAAAAAGCTCTTGAACCTGACTAGATTTACACCGAAAAGCCTCTTCATTAGGTGATCAGTGAAGGGGAGACAGATACTGAGACTTCCTTTTATCACTATTGTTTAAATATTCACATTTTTAAAATAGTTGTAAGGTTAGATATTTTTCATTTCTGTTAACTAGTTTTAAGTTCTCTTTTGGATAACTGTTCACGTGTTGTGTCTGAATTATATTAATATCCTTTGTAATACATTTATGTGTGTGCTTGAAATACTAAAAGCAGTAATCCTATTTTTAATTATATTTATTGGGGTGACTGGTTAATAAAATTATACAAGTTTCAAGTGTACAGTTCAATGTATATTACATTGCGTATTCACCACCCAAATTTAAATTTCCTTTTTTCACCATACTGATCCCCTCTTTATCCTCCTCTAACTCTCCCCTGCCCCGCTTTCCTCTGGTAACTACTAAACTATTGTCCATGTTCATGAGTCTCTGTTTGTTTGTCTTATTCATTTGTAGAAGTAGTAATCCTTTTTTATATTTGTGGTACATATTTTTTTAGCTCATCTTCCTTATAATTTTTACTGTTTAAGAAGTTTTGAATTTACTTGTGGTAAATTCTATCAATATTTTTTCTTGTTAATTGCTTTTAAGCTTAGAAAAGTCCAAGACTGGATCAATGGTTACTCATATTTTTCTGATTTTATGGCTTGATAAGCATGTCTTGTTCTTTTTAATTGTATAAAGGAACATTGAAGTTGTTTGAGTTACAAAAACCTGATCCTGTAGTACCTTCTTCAAAACTGGTGTGAAATTTTTTCCAATTTATCTTTTAAAAAATAGATTTTAAAATGAGGTACAACGAGATAAGCTTTAAAGGTATTTCTTTGTTTAGTTTCTTGGAATCATTCAGCTTTTTTTCATGCTCTCCCTGCTATCTCCTGGAATAGTATGCAGAGGAACCCTTTAGCATACTAATATAATAAGGATGCTTTTTATGGCTTAAGAGATCTTGGGAATCCTTGGGAAATTGTTCAGTGACTGTCTGCAACAGAATTAAAGTTTTTAAGCCAGAAGCTTGCATTCTATATAAGAAATACATTTTCAGAGTTCTTCTTGCTGTGAGCCCTCCCAACCGCTCCTTCCTGCTGTCCTGGAAGTGATGCACCCCCCAGATAATTGGATAAGGGCCAATAAGGGCCAGTGTTTCTTTGTTGTTTGCTTTTCAGAGAGGAGAGGTTGTGTATTATAGTCTGAAAGAGATGGGGGCTGCTGTAATGTGAGTGCATTGTTTCAGGGACTCTGCAGATCCAAGGCCAGTCCTTCATTCTCAGTCCCTCAAGTCATTCCTTGGCCTTGGCTATTCTTCAACTAAAGGGAGAGATTTCCAAATGGTAGTGATTGTTTTCATCTATTTTTTCAAAGGAAAAATGCTAGTACCGAGAAAGAGGGTGGGCATAGAGGGGCAATCAATTATCTGTGAGCTTAAAACTAAAGAAGATAAACCCACATTTTAAGGATTTATTTTATCATTCATTATTTTCCTTATGTAAACCCATTGGGGTAGGATATTCTTTTCTTAATCACTTTACTGATTTGGATCCTCCAAACAGCCAACCAGAATTGGAATTCTGAAATACAGTTTATTTTAAATCAATGTGTTTTCTTATTTAAAACAGCTTGATATAATGAAGAAGCAGAGGCAGAAAGAGGGCTGGGGATTTAGCCATAATGATAGAGCTAGTTAGTTACAGAGCAAAGCTGCTTGGTGTTCATACCTTCTACTCCTGTACTGTCCATTACCTCTTTTCTCACAATCTCCAGAGAAGTGTATTTCATAACTTTGGCTATGAATGACAAACAGCATATATCTCCTAAATGGTATTTAAAAAATATATTCATTAAAATAACCCATTGAGGATAAAATATATTTTTATTTTTGTGAAATTCACCTTAGTGATATGAATTAAATTGTAACCACCTGAAGATCCTAAACTTTCTATATGAAAGTTGCTTTGGACTGAATTGTGTCTCTCCAAAATTCATATGTTGAAGCTATAACCTCCAATGTGACTCTGTTTGGAGATAGGGCTTTTTAGGAGGCTTTCATGAGAGTGAATTTCTAATCCAATAAGATTGGTGGCCTTAGAAGAAGAAGAGAGAACTTTCTCTCTCTGTCATGTGAGCACACTGCTAACAAGAAAGCGTTTGCATCTGCATGCCAGGAAGAGTGTCATCATCAAAACATAGCACTCTGATCACAGAATTCAAGCTTCCAGAAAATAAATGTTTGTTTTTAAGCCACTCAGCCTATGGTATTTTGCTATGGCAGTCCAGGCTGACTAATACAAAAGTTTTATTGTCTCCTTAAACTCTGGTTCTCAGACCCAGTAGACATTCAAATTACAAGATCATTGAGGATGATCTGCATTTTAGAAAAATCATTTTCATGGTTGTTCCTTTGATGCCGTGGGTACCTTTTGTGCATTTGAGCTGTGAGCGCTTCAGAGCACTTGCTTTACTTGTAGCAAATAGCTTATTGTTGATGGGAAATATCTTGGCTCACAAATGGAGCTGGTAGATAGAAGCTGGCCTGTCCTCTGCTGAACCAGGAGTAAAGGATACATTAGCATTGTGATGTCACTACAGCCAGAGGTCTTTACTGGGCTGAGAGCTAACTTCTGGGTTTCTTAAATCACTTAATTAAAGGCAAATGCACATAATATCTGAACAGCATTATTGACTGATTTTGTCTTCCCTGCCATGCCGAGTTATTCCTTAACATTGGATGAAACATTTGAATTATGGACTCCTTTTAGAAGGCCACCCGGCTCATTCCTTCTCTCCATAGACCAACTCTTCCAAAAGCATCTCTAACAAAATTCTGAGCCTCTTAGCTTCCCCACCATAGAGCTGGTGCTTTTACATTGATGGATCCAGCTGATGTCAAAATTGGAAACAAATATTTAACAATGCAACCTTAGACAAAGTATAAGATCTAAAAATGCAAGGCCTTGTGCCTCATAAAGTTCTTGAAATAAAAGATTGCCAACTGCTGGTCTGCAGGTGTTAGCAGAATGGTAATGCTACTTCCACAGTGTTAACCACCAAATGTCCTCTACCGTCGAGGACAGGCTCGTTGGATCACTCAGGGCACTAGAAACCAGGAAACAAGAAAGGGCACACACCCACATAGCCAGCCAGCACCTCTCACATCCTCCCACAGACCTTGTTCTCCAAATGCTAGACAGTAGAATAATCAGTTAAACCTTAGTGAGCAGCAGTGATGCTTCAGATCCATTCAAATGAGTATATTTGGTTTCTACTCAGGGTTGGCAGTTACTCTGTGAAGCAGGCTGAGTGCAGCCATAGCCCCATTTCACAACTGATGATGCTGACCCAAAGCAAGGCTTGAGGGTTCCACAGCAAAGAAATTGAGCAGTTTTGTGACTACAAGCCACCCTGAAATGAATCAGCAGCTCACCCTGAAATGAATCAGCAGCTCAAGAATTATCTGGCACACTACCAGGCACTGGAATAAAAAAGAGAATCAAACATTGTCGTTGGCCTTGCAGAACTCTCAATGTAACAGGAAAGAAAGACCCATACACTAGTCATTACAATGTGAAAAGTGCTATAATAGTGGAAAGGGACAAGAAGCTATAGGAGCAGAGAGGAGGTACCTAATGCAAATTCTTAGAAACTGGCCAAATTAAGTTAAAGAGAGAAATCATTGTTGCCTTTGGAAGTCTTCCCTTTCATATTCCAAGATGATCACTATAGCTTCTGTTTGTGATTTAAAAAAAAAAAAAGATTGTTGATATGTTTTTGAAACTTTATTTAATTTCGACATTCTCTCAAGTGTTGACTTCTTAAAAACATCTTTCTGACCCCTTTCTGTAGTAGAATAGTCTGGAGGGGTGGGTGGATTTTTTTCAGAAGATGCCACCAGGGATGGGAAGGGTGAGGCTAAGTCCAGGAGAACACAGCTGCTGGTCAAGGCCACCTGCGGAGGAACAGCCAGATGGGGAAACCCATGTCCAAGGGGCTTGGTTTTTTTAAGAGTCATGTAAAAACCTGGCATTTAAGGTCCCAGCACGGAAAGCATAACAATAGGGATTCTGAGGTTGTTATTTGGATATCAGAGAGGCAGGTGGAAGTTATGAGAAGGTCTGTCCACGGGAAGCTGTTGGAAGGTTCTGGTGCTGAGATTAGTAAGAAATGGCAGAGGCCAAGCAGGCTCAATCACAGGTTATGGACATCAACCTGCCTGAGCCTCTATTTCCTCCTGTTTAAAGTGGTGGTGTTTCTGTTGATCTCTAAGTGTTGTTATAAGGTATATATGAAACTTATATACATGAGGATACTGGTCCTTGAGAAAATGTGGCTTTCTCCACCTCTCCTTCCTCGCCATACCCACTTTCCCTACCTTTCTGCACTATTCCATTTCACTTTTTAGGAGTTAGTAGTATATAGATAGAGTCATACTAAAGAGTGCCACTGAGGCTTCTAAGGGAGATGTGATACAATAACTTCTAAGAAACTTGGTCTGGCATTGTCATTTGAAAAAAAGGGAAAGAATAGTCTGTATTAGTCAGAACAGATGAATTACCATAGCAAATCTCAGAGGCTTAACACAGTCAAGGTTATTTCTCACTCATGTCACAGTTCAACATGAGTCTGCAAGAGGCTATGGTCCACACAGTCGGTCATTTAGGAACCTAGCCCCGCCCCACTAGATTCTCTCTTGTACCCCTGCATCTGCTTGGTAGGCAAGGGAAGAGAGAAGATGGAGCATTGAATGGAAGTTGTTTAGGGACCAGGCTTAAAAGTGATCACTTCCACTCACATTCCAAAATGCAGTTGTGCTCACTTCGGTAGTACATATACCCAAACTCAGTTACTCAGCACCACCGTGGTCTCACTGGGTGGCCAGGCAGAAAAGGAAACAGGATTTGGTGGACATGTGATAATCTTTGCCCCATAACTACAGCTAATTCCAAATTGGGCAAATAATTAGAAAAGTAGTAAATAAGCATCTATCCCTTAATCTATGCAAACAGAGTCCAGTGACCCCTAATTTGGAATGCCCTGTTGGGGTGGGGTGGGGTACATTCAAGCCAGAAGCATGCAGAGGACCTTTCTCTCTGAGATTCTTTATTCAGTAAAACAGCAGAGACTTGGAGCTGAATTACCCAGCCGAATTTCCGGTGCCTGAAACTGAGTTCTTGGAGTAGAAATAGAATGTTGAATTTCATTTCGTAAATTGTTCTTCCAGTTTGACGTATTGGAGATTTTTAGCACGCACACTCACACCTGGCTGCCCGCCACCTTCTGCCATTGCAGATATGCTTACAGGAAACCGTAAGTGGATCTGCTTTTGATGCTGGCAGCATCTTACTAAAATGCTTTTGCTGGCATCATGGAACAGGAGCAGAATTCAGCTGGGACCAATAATGAGGCTATTTAGAAAGTTCTTTCCTCCACCCCCTGACAAGGCAGATGTGGTAGGGATTTTTCCACTCCCATTCTGTCAATGGTGGCCAAAATTAGTTCAAGGCCATCAAAAATGTTTAGACCTTGAGAGTTGAAACCCCAGACCCAGAAAGAGGACAAATCCTCTTTCTCCCATCTAGCAAGAGAAAAAGAAAATTACCCCCCAGAGACTCTCAACACAGTGGTTTGTCAATTATTTGTTCTGTTAATAGATTAGGAAAAGCACAGCGCTGTGTCAGTCAGAAAGAAAAGAAGTGTTGGCCTCCATTAAAAATATCTCCAAATAACATTACTGTGGCTGATCTTCTTTTCCCCCTGAAATCATGTTATATTAAAACAACATTTTCTATTATCTCATTTAAAATTCCCACTCATTATTGTGTGAGGTAGGGATTTCATGCTTTTTCTTCATTTAATAGATAAGATTACTTGAGGTTCAGAGAGATTAAATGACTTGCTTAAGGACTATATGACATGAATTCAGAATTAATACCTAGATCTCTACACTTCCAAACTCTCACTTGACCACATGAGGTTACATCTGCTTATGCTTTTTGAGGGGATTTGGAGATCACACCATTATATCTCATTATAACTGACTCGGTCTGGATGTCAATCCATTCTTCCATCTGTCCATGCACAAACTCTACCAAGCATTGTGCAGATTCATACAGAGATGAATCAGGCTCTTTGCCTTCAACAAGTTCACAGCTTAGTAGGGGAGATGGGCATCTAGATCAATAAATAATGGATACAATTTTATGTGAAGACAGGGTATGATGGGTATGTATGTGTGGAAGGAGCAAGGTTGGACACACGGTGAAAGCGTGGTCAGTTCTTCCTGGGAAGGTCAGTGTTGGCCTCACAAAGGGGGTGACTTTTGAGTTGAATCTTAATGACCGTCAGACACACAAGCGGCATAGGGGCATCCCAGGGAGGGCACCAGCTTGTGCAAAAGCACAGAAGCATGAGAGAATGTGGCCCGTGTAAGGATATTCTTGCATATTGGGAATGATTTTGGAGACTGGTAAACTCTAGAGGCCACCCTGGCAGCATTGCTAGGATAAAAGTGAAGAATGATAATCTGTAATGCTTGTGTTCACTTTTGTTCCTGGGAACATAATCACATCTCATTTCTCTAAACTTCGGGGATGTTTTGGGTCTACACAATCTAGCCCTTGATTATGTTATGTTTTTGTTCTCTTCATTAAACCTGGGCTCCCTAGTCTGATTGCAATTGTTCAAAAATCCTGAACTATGTCACATTTTTGAGTTTTTCCTCTATCCCAGTGCTAAGAACAGTACATGTGGGTGCCAAGGAACTACTTAGTGATTTTAAAATACTCAGAAGTCAAGTAGTGAGCTTAAGGGTAATATTAGCAGGGTGTGGCATTGTGAGAGGGAAAGCACGTGGCTTTCAATTCAATTAGGTAACCCAGCACTGTGTCTGTCACGGGGGACACAGATGAAGACAGTTTCTTGCCCTCAAAGAGCTCATGGTCTTGAGTGGAAAGCAGGCATGGAAGACAGTAATTGTGATTTCCTTAGGAATGGAGTAATCTGAAGAACAAGTTCTATGAGAGGTCAGGTAGTGAACTGCTATTTCTGTCCAGGGGAGAATGGGGGAGCTTTACTGTCTGCTCTCAGTCAAATGAAAACTCCCGAGGAGGGAATTTGTGTGCCTTTTGGTGTTGAATCCCTAGTGTCTGGCATGTCATAGGTGCTCAATAAATATTTGCTGAATGAATTTATAGGAATTACTACTTGAAATTTATTTTAAAGATCGAATATGTATTCTCCAAGTTGAAGAAACAGGGGAAATTGTGTTCTAGGCAGAGAGAATAGCTTGTACAAAGACATATTCAAAAATGTGTATTTTTTTTATTTATCTAAAGAGTTGTTTCCCCAAATATAATTCCAGAGGGTAGATATTCTTGTACCATATGAGTATAAAAGGACTTTCTGGATAATAGACTTTTTTTTCTGATGCTCCTCACACATTGCTATGCTAAGTATCTTAGCAAAGTTGTTCGCACCAGAACGTATTAGCCAGGCACTTTGTCAATACCCATAAGTAGATATCAGGTTAAGTTGGTCATAGGTAATGTGACCAGGTAACTTGGTTTGCCTTGGATGGTGCCAGTTAATGCCTCTTGTATCTATTATTATTGATAAAGCCTCCTTGTACTCTCAAAATTGTCTTGGTTTGATCAAGAGAAGGAGGGGTCCTTTCTCTCAGACATTAGTCAAGGAAAGTGGTTGATGCAGAAAGCTCCACTACCAGACTTCAAGAGCACCAATTCAACACTTATTCAATAGATATTTATTAAACGTGATGCTATTCTGGATACTCCAGAGATTCCTATGGATGAACAAGACATGGTTTCTCCTTGACCCATATTTCAAAGTGATGATTTTACATATCCTGTTTTTTTCATATTTGGCTGTGAGAATAGCATGGTAAACACTCTGTCTTTGTTGAATGATTGTAATGATTTCGTGTATGGTACTTAACCTCACTCTGCCATAGTTGTCCTCACATGTCAATGCAGGTATAAAAAGAAAATAGTACCTACCTTATAGGATTATTGTGATATTCAGTTAATGAATGTAAAGAGCTAAGACTACTGCCTGACACAGTAAATGCTCAATAGCAGTTACTATATGAAAGTACTTTGCAAATGAAATAGAGCTACTATAGCTTTATGCAGCTTAAAAATGAGAAAAGCAGATATATGGAAGCTTTGTTTAGGGAAGGTTGCATTTGTTAATTTATTCAACCATTGTTTAGTATGAGTCAGATATGAGCCCCATCCTCAAGAAACTCAAGCCTAGTGGGAAAAACAGACATACAAAAGAAGACAATGAACTTACATGTATTTGTGTCATGAAACAATGTCCTATAGATTTATAAAATCTGTTAGAGGTCTGTTGGGTACTCCTTCACAGACCACTCATTGAAAATCTCAGCAGAAGAGGGGATGGATGTTGACTGATATTAATCAAGGAAGAAACATGGTTAGGTTGTCATTTTAGAAAGGTCACTGTGGCTGGTAAATAGAGTTCAGTCAAAACTGGAGGTAAAGATATGTTGATGATAATAATCCAGGAGAGAGAAGCAGACTTGAACCAAGGCAGTAGCAGTGGGTATAAGGTAGTTGACAAGACTCTTGAGGCATCCCATTTGGAATTCTGGAGAGCAATTACCAAATGCTTTGAATTAGATGTAATAGACAAGGAGGCTTGGGCCTAAGGGTGGCAGCACTGATACTAGAACCCAAATTTTTTATTCTCAATTCACTTTTTTTCCTACTACAGTATCATTTAGACTAGATTAGATTGATTTCCTCACTGGTTGCTGAGTTCCTCAGAGTGCTCCAGGAAGTGTGTGAATGTGGAGTGAATGTTTAGTGGGGCCCACTTTTTTCCCAACCAGGAGAGCAGCACTGTTTTATTTTATATGCTAGAGATTTTTGTAAGATTTATTTAGCAAAAAAGCACTTACTGGGAAAAAAAATTGAAAGTAGTTCCTCTGAAACTACAAACTGGCTAAATAGCCTGATATTCCTATAATGCAGGACTACTTACTCTCCTTCTAAAATAATTATATTGTGTGCGTGTGTATATATATATATACATACATACGTATGTATATATGTACATATATATACACGCACACAATATATATAGTATACACACACACACTCATATATATGTATGTAATAATTATATAATTTTATATATACATGCATATGCACACATACATTAAATATTAACTGTTAGTGTTTATATAGGCAGTAACATTAGTTAAATAATATTTAGAATATACAATTAATTCTCTTAAGCACTTGTAATTCCTAGAGATTTTTCTGAGTCTTGGTTACAAAGAATATGGGAATGTGGGCAGATGATAAATTAGTACTCCAGACTATAACATCAGCACACCCTCTATTTTCCATACCTTTCACATCATCCAAGCCTTATTGATGTTTTCTATAACTGAAGGGCTCTTCAGCTATAGAAGCATAAGTTCTGTGTGCAAATCCTCAAATCATATTCATTAAATAAGGTTGTAGTCTGAACATGGTCATCTCTAGCCATAAAACAATGTCTCTGTTGAAAGCTCATGGCTTCAGTTCAATGGATTTCCCCTGGAGAGCAACTTCTACTTTAGAGTTTCTGATTTTAGTCACTTGAACATTTCTAGAAAGAAAAAGACCTACCTTTGGCAGAAATTTCTCATATCAGAAAATAGATTCTATGGAGGGATAGATCCCAAAAGTTCATTTTGAGGGGGGTCATCTTTGAGATTCATCTGTTTATCACTTATTTCTAAGAGAAGCCATATCTTAGCTCTCCATGTGAATATATTCATTTTACTTTAACAGATATAACAAATATTTCTTGGGTGTCAACTATGAGTTAGCCACTTTACTCAACTAGAGGGAAACAAAGACAAATAAGAATGGTCTTCGCCCTGGAGTATCTTGAAAACAACTCAGAGAGACAGACCTATAAACAACTCTGATGATACTCTAGCATGAAGTCTGTGGAAGGAGGAAGAATAAATGTCTATAAAAGCTCAAGTAATGAAGCAGGTAATTTTGCTTCATGAGGTTGAAGCTTTGAAGGATAAGCATAATATTCCAGGGAGAGAAGGCATTCCAAATGGAAGAAACAGCAGACACAAAGGCATGGGGTAGAAGGGCCAAGCGATATGGGAGAATGAACTGGCATGTCTGGAGCTGTATATATAGAGGGGAGTGTCCCAGCGGGGGCAGGTAGCTTAAATGAAGGCCAGGTTGTAAAGAGCCTTAAATGAATAATTGGACTTGATATAAGGAGTAAGGATCATGGAAGAATGGTTAGGCAGAAGAGTAACAGAACATAGGTTGAACCATATGAAATTGACAGTATTTTTCTGCTGTTGCCTTATAAAAACAGTGTCATTTGTTTCAGAAAAAGTAGTTAACATTTTGAATAGTTAACAGAATATCGTATGTTCTATAGTATATGCCTTATGTGCATTATCTCATTTAAGCCTCACAACTTTAGGTGTTATTATTGCCCATTTAAAATAAGACAACACTGAAATTCACTGAGTGTCTGGACTTAACTGAGATCCTGGTCAAAGCCCTCTATTCTAATGATTTTACCCAACCATCTCCAGTTATGTATTTTATTAAAATAACTTTGATGATCAGACTAGAGGTTGGAGCATAATACTAACCTGCCTCTTCATTGGAGGCAGATTTTTAAATCTCATTCAAAAGCTTGATTTCCCTTTAGCCAGTATTTTTACACTGTGAAATCAGTTGAAAATTGGAGTTAATCTTACTGAAAATTTTGTTTGCTAATTAAAAACTATTTATTTATAGACTCTGACACATTAAAACTAGCAGAGACTTTAGAAATCAACTAGTTTCATTTCTTATTTACTCAGGAAGATTCTGATCCACAGAGGAGAAGTGATTTGCACAAGGTCATAGAATTTTTAGTGGTAAAGATAGAACCAACCTTAAGATTTCCTGGCTTCTCCTGGCATGTTCTCTAGTAATTTTAAATGTATCTTACATTCAGGAACACACATCGAGTGCTTATGTGTCTAAGAGCCATTATTCTTTGGTATAACCCTTACACATGGAAATGTGTAAAACTTTATGTCAGGTGGATGGTACACTTTGGCTATCTGCTGATACCAAGTAAAAGATACAGGTGGGAAAAAAATTGTCTTTTAGCTATCCATATCATGGAATTGGCACACATAGATTATGTGGTCTTGCCTGATCATACATTTTTAGCAGCGAAAAAGTTCATTGAAATTACTGTTCTAAGCCCTTGTGAATTTTATTTCCCTGTGCCTTGAGGTACCCATGTGCTAATAGACAATAAAGAACAAATTTCAAGCAGAAGTTTGTATATTATTTGAGTTTTGAAACCTTTAAGATAAACAAAGAGTTTGAAAATTCCTAAATAAGATGGAAGTTTCAATGACATGCATAAGATATATGACATACACAATTTATATTCCTAGGGTTATAGAAGGCTAGCAAAACTTTTGCAAGCATTCTCAGTTCATTGACAATGTGAAAACAATTAAATGTGATGATTATTTGAACACTTAAATGTGATGATTATTTGACTATTTTATGATCCCTTTTATGGATTATGAAGTTGGAAAGGTAGGTATCAAATAATAATATCAGTACCAGTTTGGGGGTAAAGTTGGAATTCTTTTTTATATTTTTCTTTAAACTGTCTAAAGAACCTTAGGTTACACTTAATATAGTTTGTAAAACCCTAATGTAGGTGTTAAAAACTGTTCTTCATTCTTCTCAGTAAGGGAGCAAACTGAATTGAGAGGTCAATATCAATAGCCTTTTAAAAGAACTTAAGTGTAATTTCTATAATAACCTAGGATTAAGGTGACTTGATAAAAAAAATTTATATTCGTGAATAATTTCAGAGTAAGACCATGGCTTTTCCAGGGACTGGGATTTTAAAGGAGACCAGTATCATTATGGTTACTTCATAATATCATTATTTTAAAGGAAGGTTAGCATGAAATATATATTTGTAGCCTACAAAGTTTGGGGGCTTATAATGGTAAAACATCTGTTCAAAAATCATACATTAAAAAAATACTCATCTTCGTTAAAGATGTGATCCTTTTCAAAGAGGTATTTTGAACTTGAAGCTGGTGTTGCTAAGGAGTTGCTAAGGGAAATGAGCTACTCAGCACTAATGTGTAACTTTACTCTTCTGCTGAAAAGTAGTTAAATCAATCCTCCTCACCCCCCACCCCAGCTTCAGAGTCAGACAGGGGAAGAACTAAAAAAGGTCGAGTGGAGAGTTGCCTCTTTCTGACAGTTATATAGCTTTCTTCTCTTGTTTTTCATGTTTTTTCTTCACCTCCCATAGAGAAAGGAAGCAAACTTTCCTGGACAAAAGAAGGTTGAAAAGGTAAACTAAGCTACTGAGCAGGGCAGGGTTTATCATGAATGTAGACTGTCCATGGCTAAGGCAGAAGGAAGTGTCTGACCACTGAGAGAAATGCTTCTTCTGATGACCAACCTCAAGAAAGGGCTTTTTATAATAACTAACATTAAAGGTGACTTGGTAGAGTTATGTATTAATGAATTAAGTACCAAGTAATTGTGCCCTAAGCATTTGGTTCCAAAGTTTTTCTAAAATATTCTAAATCAATTATTTACGTTCTTTTACTGAGTGCCCCATATTTTCTAGATACATATTCTACATGCTGGGGTTATAAGGCAAATAACACACAATTTCTACCCTACAAGTTCACAGTACAGTGTGAAAGTAACAAAGAACTAAAATTAATTGAAAATGATCTGTAATAGAATTGTTGGAAAATTGTTGAAGTTTAGAATTAAGCTCACAGTTGAAATTTTGATCAAAAAAATTTGGAAAACATTTGGAAATATTAATGTCATGGGGCTTTAGTAGTGAAGCCACATCTGAAGATTGGGCACTCTTTCCTCCACTTATGAAGATGAAGGAGGGAATAGCACACACAAAATAATAGCAGCCAAAAGTATGCTCCTTTTAGTTTCAAGACCAGGATTCTATCATCACCTGGTGGCAGAATAATGAAATTGCAGGCATAGGTAGTTGAGTTTTTCTGTTGTAGTTATTGTTTTTGGTGTCAGCAAATGTCAACAACATTACTTAGATGTTGGTTTCTCAGCATAGAATAACACACAGAATAAGAATTAAATTTTTTTAGATCTACATTTTTTCAATATAAGGTGGTATTTATAGTGAAAACAGTGTGGACTAAGGCTGGACACAAAAGTTTGAAACCTAAATTTGCCCCTTACTAGTTGTGTGATCTTCAGGAAATCACTTTAATTCTCTAGTCATTAGTTTCCTTATTGAAAATCTTGGAGTTATGAGATTAAATGAGATTTATGGGCAAAGTACCTAGTGCAATGTTTGACACATAGTGAATGCTCAATAAATATTACTACTTGTTCATTTTATAAAAGTACTTACTGAATAAGAGGTCTGTTCTCTCACAATCATCATATCATAATATTCCTTTATTTTAACTTTTTGAAAATGGAAGAGGTTGGACTAAATTCAGAGGAGACCTTGGAGGGGTCTAGTTCAAATGAACTATCTGACGTTTTCCCCCATCAGCCCTCCTCCCTCACCTTTATTCTTATATGAAATACCCTGCATTTTCCTAGACAAATCCTATCACTCTTTAAGCCTCACTTCAGTTCCAGCTTCTTCCATGAAGCCTTCCCTCATCACTGCAGATGACATCCTTACCATTGACAATCCTTCATTTTTAAATTTTTTTTTACTTTTTCAGTTACAGTTGACATGAAGTATTATATTAGCTTCAGGTGTACAACAAAGTGAATAGACTTTTACATACTTTCTGAATACAATGAAATATTACTCAGCCATAAAAAAAAAAAGAATGAAATCTTGCCATTTGTGACAACGTGGATAGATTTAGAGGGTATTATGCTAAATGAAATAAGCCAAACAGAGAAAGACAAATACCATATGATTTTGTTTCTATGTGGAATCTAAAAAAAAGAAAAGAAAAAATTTCAGTATTTTACTTTGATACTATTCTTATTTCAATACTATTACTTTTAACATTCTTCCTTACACTATTAAGATTATGCATAATAAGGAAAACTTCTTTTCCAAACAGGTTATAAGCTCTTTGAACATGGGTACTATGATTTGTATATTTCTTTTTATTCTTCACACTAAGAATTTAGCATTGAACTTAGCCCACGGGATTAAGAAAGCATTTATATGAAGCAGGTATTTTCCATTAGAACTGGAATTAACTGTTCAGCCTTTCCTCATTATTATTGCCTTATTCTCTAATTGTTTTGAGAATTTTTGAATTGTATCTTCTTCAACATGATTGAATTATCTTGTAGTTAGATACCAATTCATACAATTTTTCCTTATTCTCCATATTAATAATAATAACTACAATTTAGAGTGCTGTCTTTGCCATGCCTATATGTGTTTTAATTCTAGCAACAAACACCTTAAGATTTGTACTATTATGCCCATTTTCACAGATAAAGAAACTGAGGCTTAGGGAGCCTCGCATGTTATTTTCTCCTAAGAAGGTGACCCCTAGCTGAATCGAATGAAATAGGCCTTGGGATAATATGTGTAGTGATGGTAAGTGTTAACTATTG
This sequence comes from Macroglossus sobrinus, assembly GCA_004027375.1. Lineage (NCBI taxonomy): Eukaryota > Metazoa > Chordata > Mammalia > Chiroptera > Pteropodidae > Macroglossus > Macroglossus sobrinus. Next base: position 124,205 of record PVKZ01000382.1, on the reverse strand, counting down.
ATCTGAGTGCATCTGGAGCTAGGCTCTGTGCTGTCAGGGCTGAGGACATAGACATTCCTTCAACCAATGTTTGCTGAGCAGCTGAGCTGCTCTATGTAAGAAGTTTTGCCAAGTTTGGAAGAAGAAGTGGGGATTGAGGCTAGGTACTCTCTCAGGTACTCATCCTGCCCTGTAAGTATTTTGTTTTCCAGGTTTAATCCTTTGTCTCTCTCTAACTCCAAATTTACAGCCTGGTCATAATAATAGATTAAATGAGATACATTTTGAGGACATACTAGTTGAAACACATCACAAAGAAGTCTGTTGGCCAGTTTCCATGCCTATCTTCTTTATTCATTAAACAGATATTTACTAAGCATATTCTTCTATGAAGTGATGGGGGAAGATCTTACTTTTAGATGAAGAAGACACCTTTCTAGAAGAATGCTTACATATAACAGTTGTCATTACTCTGATGTGTAAAATTGTGCATGTCAAGTGCCTAGTGCAGTGTGTAGTATACAGTAGACTTCTAATAAAAATAAAAATAGCAGTTTTTATTTGCACTTTATAAGTCCTATTATTTTTTTTATTTCTTCTTTTCCCCCTCTGCTTCCCTCCCTTTTACATTTCCCTCCTTCACTTCCTCCTCCTTCTACAAATAACCTTCCTTGCCTTTTATAATACATCTGTTGCTTTATTCATAGTTTCAGAATTAGAAAGTCCAAAATTTAAAAAAATTCTATGTTGAATTATTTTCAAAAACTGTATTAATCTGATTAAACACGAACACTGTATCCTTTAATGGAATGAGTAGCTACTCTATACTTCATCTACTCAGTGGCCTTTGAAGGGTAAAGATTTATCTGTATATTAGATTTATCTACAAACAAACTTTATTTCTTTTTTTAATTTTTGGTAAAGCTCACCTGAACTCAAATGAAAAGGCCCTCAAAACCTTTTCATGCAGGGACTTTCAGAAATCTCTGTGTTTGTATGTTGACCCCACTGAGTTTTCTTAGGTTATGATGGAGGATATATTAGGGAAAAGTCCAGACAGGGATTCCACCTAACTTAGATTTTCTTTCTTTTTTTTTGGGGGGGGGGAGTGGGGGGAACTGTATATTTACCTTTTTTAGAATTCACTTACAATAAAGCAGTTTTCTTGTCCCTTAAATTTTTTTTTTCCCAGAAATATATCTTAGTGCTTTAAGAATACAGTCAAAGGCACATTGATTCTGGAAAAGATGTGCTTTCAGCTGCTGTTCTAGCATAAGGCTTAGTAGTATGGAAAGAAAACTGGAAGATCAAATGTGAATTGACCCCTACATTAGTTTACCTGCACAGGCGAATTCTTGGCAATTTGAGTGGACTAGACAGCCATTTGTCTACATTTCCCCACACAGTAGCATTCTTCTAGCTCTTTCCTACAATCCATAGTAAACAAAAGTACTTAGGAAAGAAAAAGGCATCACATTGTCAGGTCGTATATCTCTAAGAAAACATCAACAGCGGATTCCTGATCCTTCTGGTACACTCCATGTCAGTCTGGTGCATATTTCTTGTCTGTGTGGTATGTTTGCACTTTACTATAAAATTCAATTTAATGTTTCTTCAGGAACACACAAAAAAAGACAAAAACAGCACCACAATTCATCAAAGGAAAATTACGCTTTAAATTTTGTCAAAAGACTTTAAATTTCATATACAACTGTCTGGGCATACTGATGTATTTTCCCTAAAGGAAGAAATGCCAGCAGTTTAGGTTTATTTTTCAAAGGAAGAGGGAGAGGATAAAAAGAAATTGAACCACAGGAAAATGTCAGGTCATAGTCACTGATGACGCTATTTAAATTGTGTGCCATAATCATATTAGGGCAGAGCACATGGAATTCCTGATTTGTGCATGGCACTGAAGAAGGACCAGCAATTATCTGCATGTGTGTGTGTGTGTGTGTGTGTGTGTGTGTGTGTGTGTGTGTGTGTGTGTGTTTGCTCTACCTTACCACCCCATTTTGCTAATTCAATTGAGGGGCAAGAAGAGGTAATCCAGACACCCAGAACAGGAGGAAAGGTCTGCAGCTGTGCTCAGAAGGACTGGTGTGAAGAAAGAGTCTCAGTCGGACTTGGAATTTTGTGCTATTGCATGTGAATGCTCTGGAACTGCCCTAATCGACTGAAAATGAGCCGGCTACGGTCATATGGAACAGGTCTGTTTAGCCACATCTCTGGGTAGCATGGCAGATGGTAGACCATCAATGGGTGGTATTGATTGGCTGGATTTGCCTTAGGGTAACAAGACTATGGGTTCTTAAAAACCCGCTTTATCTTATTTTCCTTTGTGCAGCTACGTACAGTTGTGGTTTTCTTTTCTCACTCCCCCAGCCCCCAATATCTCCTTTTATTCCCCTTTTCAAATCAAAAACCTTCCTTGGTAATCAAAACAGAGAGGTTACCTTGAGATAAACACTCTTTAAATTATCACCAAGGCAAGAAAACTCGAGAATATTTTATTTACTAGGCTGATTACATTTTAATGTTTGAAGAAAGTGACATTTTTTAATTAGTGTTTAAGACATATGGTGAGTGTACAAATTAGCTTATTTCATACAACCAGAATTTGATGAGAGCAACTCCTCCTTCTCACTCCCCAGTTAGAAATTGTCACTTGAAACTTAATATATTCAAAGAGGTTAAATGATATTAAGTGATGCAGTCTTGACTTAAAGATGAAGGAGACAGTCACTGTTGTGTGTAGCAAAATGTTGCTTGGATAGTCTGGAAAAATACTAGTATGGACATCCGTGTTTGCAAAAGGATGTTGGAGTTCCAGGGCTTTAATTTTGTCCAGCCAAGAAAGCAAAAGCCCAGGTATCTGTGTGTGTTGGTTTCTCTTTTAGATCCGAGGGAATGTAGAATGGTGCTTGCATGCTCTGTAAGTAATAAAATCCTCTTTAAAAATCAGCCCATATAACAAAGTAAGTGATGAGATTTATTTTTGTTCAGATAGTTCTTTATCCTTTTAGCATCCTCTCTCCATCACCTGGGGCTTTCAACTTGGGACATTCTATATATTTCTGGCAGAAGAGCAGATTAATTGGAATAGAATTGTACAAAGGAGACACCAAGTTAGCTATACATCCAGAATAGTATGCAACAGAGATGTTCCACTTCGAGGCAGATCTTAGGGGAAAAGAATAGCACTGGGGAGAGTTATGTGATTAGTTTGCTCTTCTGGTTGTTTATAACTATTTGTATAATTAGGTTTTTTAAGAAGATGCTTAAGATTTTGTTTTTTATATTTGTTTTTATTTTTTCGGTGTCTACTTTTAAGCTTTTAGTTATTTCCTATCATGAAAGACCATATCAAATGCACCTTATGTTTTACTTATAAAAAAAGTTATACCCTTAAACTCTTGACTCCATCTTGTATGTGCTTCGCCCATATGCATATTTTTGAATTGAGTTTTTATCACTTGAGTCAATATTTTTCTCTTTTTGCTATAGAAAAATATTTCCACAGAGTTTTTGGTTTTCCCCCTTGCTCTGCGTTGATTGGGTTTTCCTTGTTCATCCTTTGCTGAATGAAACAAAGCTTGTTTGTGTTTTATTCTTCACAGTTCTTATTAGAATTAGTGCTGATGTTTGGTTTTTCTTTTTTCTTGCTATAAGTCAGGAGAAGGAATTTTATTATTGACAAGATATATACAGAGAGGCAAGACAAGATGCCTGTTAGGATGCTGGCATTTCTCATGTCACATTCCTCACCAAAAGCTATTCCAAGGGGGAAAAAATCACAATCTTTCATTTGAATCTGTGCACTCTACCCACCTGGTGGTTATATAGTGAACTGTTACTTTAAAGAGTAGTTTAAACACCAGCCATGTTTGGGGCAGCCTGCTCTTGCAAAGAGAGCAGTACATATAACAGGAGTCTACTGTGTGTGAGATAAGGGAAAAATTCAGCTCACTGACTAGAGGTTTTAATGTGCAAACTCTAGGGAAATAATGTATTGACTGTTCCGTGGCGCGCAAGAAAATTGAAGAACCCTTTGCAGACGGAGTGCTTTGCAAAGGATTCTATCTGTTTCTCTTAAAACAAAATCTGTGTCAAGATGTTTGAAATCAGCAGGACGCTTAATGCTGCTTTGTTAAATAATGAGGTAATATTTTGTCACTTTTTTCTGGGCAGCATCTGTTTGTTTTTTTTTTTTGTTTTTTTTGTTTTGTTTTGTTTTGTTTTCCCTCGCTTCATCCCCCCGTCCCCCCCCCCCACCCCGCGTTTATGAAGGATTCTTTTTTCTTCTTCTTCTTCTTTTTTTTTTTTTCTCATGGAAGTCAAGGAAATACAATTCACGCTTCCATTTCTGTTCCTCTCTTTCGGTGCTTTTGGAGAATTTGGTTGTCTTTTTTATTTGCAGTTTCAGCCGGCTGCTGTTTCCTAGCCCATTGTGCCACGTAAGGCTTCTCCACTGCGCGGAGTAGGTAGTTATTAACGCTGAATTGGCTTCTGGTACAGTCCATCTGGACTCTGTGTGGGAAAGCTGGCTGCCGGCGACTGATGCTGAGATATCTGCAACCTTTGGGATGTGTGCATGGTGGCGAGGGGCTGACTGATATGAGATTACTTCTTTTAAGGGAAATTGTTATTAATGAGTCAAGAAACTGCTCATTTGTGGTAAGAGGGATACAGTGGCGCTGGCAGCCCCACAGTTCTGGGATATCATTTTTAGGTTGCCTTAGCTGCTTGAGTAAGACAAGTTTCTGTCTGTGGTGGTGGAGGATTGTGACGGAAAAAAAAAAAATCATGCATGACTGAGAGACTCGCCTGCCTGATTCTTGAGATAATATATTGAGAATCTGTTGCTTTACAAATGTCACACCACTGATGTAGCGGTCAGCCCCTCACTCTGAAAGATGAATGGTACTATTGGAAATGCAATAATAAGGTTGACTTTTCCCAACAATAGGATTCTGCCTTTGTCTTTAGAGAAAAGGCCTCTGAGGACATTTGTGCATTTGTTTGAGGATGCTATTTAAAGACTTTGGAGTAGAGGTTTTGGGAGAAGTGATCAATATACAAAGTGCATGGATTTTTTTCGCCTAGCAAAACTAGCTATTTATGCTGTAATATACAGTTCCTATTTCAGAAAAGTGGCCAGGGCATCTTTTAGTATACAAAATGTTTAATTTATGGCTCTCTAAGTGTGCTGAGATTAGTGGGGGTGGGAGAAAAAAGGTTTTAAGAAATTGTGACTTTTATAACCTCCAGAGAAACACATAGTAAATATTTTGTTTCGAGTGAGCTCTTTTTATTTGTGTTTGTCAGCTTGTGTTCATTCGTGTTTACTTTTCACAATATTTTCATGTTGGTGAAATTGGACTCAGAGTTTCTGTTGTTGATTTGGGGTACCTGACCTGTCCTGTGTGTGTATGTTGAGCTCTTTAGAATACTTAATCTGTGAATTCATCCTTAGTACACAGTTCAATAGATACTATAGTACTGTTGTAACTAATAGGACTCTACATTTGCTGGAGAAATTATTTTAAAAGTTTAATTTAGTATTGTCCCACTTAAAGGAATTGAAGCTTTAACATTTCCACTTTTCTGTTACATATATGTTCATTTCTAATAGCTGAATTTATTTCATATTCAAATCTAATAGTTCACATAGAATACCCAATAAATATTATTTTATGCTGTATCTATTTTTTAAAATGTGTGTACATATGTATGTGTGTGTGTTCATGAAATAGCTTGTAGAGCATAGTTTTAACTTTTAAAAATGTAAAGGTTATTTTCTTTTCTAATAATTTTTTACAGATCCATTTATTCTTGGACTTTGAAGCCCAGAGTATATAGTATGCTTTTCAGCCAGTGTTTCTATGTTGCCCATTCCCATCTCACTGTCGATGCCAGCCAAAGATTAAAATTATGTTGAATTATGTCTTTATAGTACTTGTAACCTCTGTTTCTTTATTGAGGAACAAATTGGTTAAGTTATGAGTTAAGTAAACAGTGATAAGTTGGTCTTTTGGATAGAAGTAAAGCATAAACGCCTCAGGTAAACCACTTAAAAAACCCAAACCAGAACAAAAAAGCATACTACAGAAGGCTTGGTAGAATAGAGGTTATGAAATGTATCATATAGAACCACAAACTGTGTATATCACCACACACTTGCTAAATGTCTCTTTGCAGGTCTTTTAAGGGACCAAAGAAAAAAGACGTCGTTTGAAGGACAAGGAGCAAAATCACATGTTCAGTTAAGCAAGATGAGCACTCTGCACCGGTTATGAAATGAGGCTGTTGTCAAAAGCATGTTTTACCTTTCTCTATAGCAGTAGAGAAAGCAAAGAGAAAAATGCGTTTAGGTGAATGTTTAAAAAATCAGATCATGCCTCTATCCAAGTTGAGAAATAAATTCATTTAAATAAATCATTCATCATTCCATGTTTTGAAAAGCTCAGACAGAAGACAGAAAGGTAGAGGCTGACAGCTTCCCCCCTCCTCCCTACCCCCAGCTTTTTTCTTTTTGTTTATTAGGGAATAGTTTTCTGAAGCAAACTTGTACAAACCTGGTTCACGAAGCAAGCACAGTCTCAAACTTGCTTTCTTTTGAAACACTGGCCATCTTAGCCGCAAAAGGAGCATTACGTGCTAAAAATCAGCAAAATAAAGTTAAAATGTGGATGTGTGAGCACATTAAAGTGCTTTTGTTGTGTCTTTAAGCCTAGAGGCAGATCATTAAATATGCATTTCGCTAGAAAGCAACTGTCGAGAAAGATAAGGTGGTTGAAAATATTCTATACAGGAAAAACCCTCTGTTAGAGGGGTGGGGTGGTATAGCCCTCCGGACAGGGCAAAAGGAGGACACTCCCACTGTTAAGGTTTGCAAGCCGCCAGGGACCTGCAGTTGTTACAGTACTTTTGAGCGGGGAGGAGGGAAAAGGTAAAAATACAAGTATGGCTGTTGTTGCTTCAGTCTGGCCTTAATTACCAGACACAAGAAGCAGTTCAGAAATCTGGTCTCTGTTGTTGTAGAGGTCACCAAATCATTAACATCGTCAATCTGGCAGTAGCTAATTTAAATAGCACCTGATGTTGCAACGCCTCCCTTCGTTTCCCCAGCCAATCAGATCCTGGTTTCGGCTGACAGATGGTCCCATAAATGGATGTAAAAAGGGGAAGCTTCGAGCCAGTTTCAGCAAGGCTCTGTTCAGTTGTTCTTATCTACATCCTAGAATCGGGGGTTTCAGCTCACTGCTCCTTTTCTTTATTTTTTTCTTTCTCTCCCCCTCAATCCTCCCAGATAATTGATTTGCTTTACAATCATCCACACTGTGTTTTGTGGATCTTTAAAAATATATAACAAGAGTAGTCATTTAAAAATATATATCCTGAAACCTTTGCAAATTTTAAGAGAAGAGTCGAAGCTCTGCGAGACCCAATATTTGCCAATAAGAATGGTTATGGTAGGTATGACTAGATTTATAATCTGTTGTTTGTGTTGCTGGAGGGAAGAAAAGCATCTACACCTTGACCAGTCTTATGCTTGCACAAGAGTTTAGTTCTCTGCTGCTGTTTGATTCCTACATTTACTATCTCTTTTGTGTAGAGAGTGTGGGTAGGTCCTTTTATTGAAAAGCAGTGGGGAAATAGATTGTCATTTTTATCAGGTCATTGTCAATTTTCCCTTGAACATAAAGGCAGGGGTGGGGGGAAGGTGGGCTGCTTGTTTATTGAAAGAGGTTGTATTACATGAGACTATAATAGCAAAAGAAGGGATTTTTTTTTTTTTTTTGTAAGGGAGAGAGGGTTTGTCTATGTGCCTGGGTTTTGTGGGGCAGGACGTGGATGCAGCAGGGTTAGGAATCTCTTCATTTCTGTACTGGAAATTTAATCCCTGAGAGGCAGCTTCTGGATACTGAACGTTGAGATGGGCAGTTGTGTTTCCGGGGACTGCGCAGTCAAAACGGCAAAGAGAGTGATTTATTTGGGCTTCAGTAAATGCTGCATCTTGTATTTCAAAGAGTTTCCTGTCATGACCTCATAAAAAAGAGGAGGCGGCTTGTATGTGTAGCGGTGCCTGGCGTGTTGAGTTGTTGCTTCTTTCTCTGGGCAGCAGCTCTGTAAGAAGGAATGTCAGCTTTTACATAACGTTCCTTTCTGCTTTTGACACTCTGTGTAAGGGTCCATCTTCTTCTGATCACAGATGGAGTGGAATGGCTTGAAGATGGTAAGTGAAAAGAGGAAGGCAGCTTGGAGATTCCATCTGATTGTGCGTGCGTGTGTGTGTGTGTGTGTGTGTGTGTGTGTGTGTGTCTGTGCGCGCGCGTGGATGGTGGACTGTGCATTGTAAATCACTGTGCAGATCGTTGGTGTGTGTGTATGTGTGTGTTTATTAGTATTTCTCTTTTCTGAAAACTAGAATCCATCTCCAAGTGTAATGGCACTGCATGCACACAAGGCACACACACTGCCTCTTCCATAGAACACATATTTTAGCCAAGCAAGGTTAGTGTCTTCTTTGACAATCACAATGTCACCGTCACTGTTGGCTGGTGGGTCCACCGCCTCTGTGAGCTTTCAACGGAATCACACGACTGTTAAAGTTAAAGGCACATTTCTTTTTCAGTCTCTTGCTAGAAGTGATGGGGAAGGCTGGGAATGAGGGGTGGAGGAGGTGAGGTTCAGTACCAGCAGATGCAATTGTGAAACAGGAGTTTTAGACGTGGAAGGGGAAGTGGAAAACCTTTCTGCCAAAGTAGTAAATCTATTTTTAGCATCTTTTTTTTTTCTGGGGAAAAAAAAGAAGCAGGGAAACTCCTTGAGTGGCGCTCCTGTCGCCTGATGTTGACCCTGTAGATATGGCACAAAATGGCAAGATCAGATGCCACGAGTGCCCACTTTGACTTTGAATTTTCACCAGCAATAGCTTTCACAGGGTTTCAAAGCTGGGTATAGGGGGAGGCTGTAAATTCATATCTATCTCACTTATTTTTTCAATAGAAAAGCCTGGGGAGGACTTTTCGCTCTGCATAGATGTTATAACAAAGCTGTGGTCTTTTTCCCATTCTTAGAGGATTGCCTTTGTCTGGCTGCTTGTTTTGATGGGTGTAAAACAAATAAGATTAGACCGAGCAGCCCAACTGAAAGCGATAGCTGGGAGGAAAACCCAATGAAAGGTTGCCGGGGAAACGAACAGAGGAAAAGCCGAGTAGGGAGCAGGTGGCTATCATGAGAACACACTGCAAATAGTGTAAAAAATGGGGGGGGGGGACAGGACCTCGATTATCTTTGCTGTTCTTTGTGGCCGGCCCAACTTTAATTATTCTTTATAAATAGGTGTTAATTACATTTCTAACTCTGGCTTACAGTGATTTTTAGAAATCTATTTTTAAGCATCTGTTCTGTCTCCCGTTTTTTTTTTCTTTTTTTCTTTTTTCTGGTTTAAAAACAGAGGAGGAGAGGGGGAAGGGAGGGTAGAAAATCTTGCTCTGTCTCTGTCTGTCTTTCTCTCTCTCTCTCTCTCTCTCTCTCTCTCTCTCTCTCTCTCTTTTTCTCTCCCCCTCTCTCTCCCTCTTTCCTCCCTTTTCCCTGCTGTGAAATTGTACGTGCAAAAAATCACAAGGAATCCTACAAGGCTGTTTGAAAAAAAATGTAGATTATATTGAATGAAGTTGACGGAAGCATAATAGTGAATCCCACAGCCGATAGATTCTGTAAATGATTTCTTAGAAATTTCTAGCAAATATTCATCCATAGGAGAAATATAGGTAGAATAGATTTACCCTAAGCAATGATTTTGTGCTAGGTGATATGGTATTTTGTTTAAATCAGTTGTTAATATTACAGTTCCAGGGACTTCATTATATCTCTCCTTTTATATCCTGAGTAGAAATTACTTTTAAAAATAATAAATGAAAACCTGTATTCTAGCCGTTTGCTTCGCCTCCCTCTCTATATCTCCGTCCACAGGATCCATCGGCTGCACCCTTGAAACCACTGGTCCTGGTTCTGGTCTTGGCATAAACTGAGTAAAAAGCTGATTTTTTTTTTCAGTGTTTCTGAATGTCTGGGACCCATGCATGCACTGGGTGACAGGTATCTCTTGCAATTTCTGTAAGTGTTCTTTACTAGTGGTCTCTTTTTCTTGTGATGGTGGGTACCAAAAGGACTGAAAGGTAGTACTTACGTGAATAGGAGGTAACATTAAAACAACTGAGACGATGATCTGTTACTGTTTCTTCCTAGAGACAAATTTGACACATGATCAGGTAGCTAATTTTAAACCTAAAAATGAGTAAAAAAATACTGAAATATGTTAAAAGGTTAAGAAATACATTTGGCTTTATTGAAAGTACTCTTAATTTTTACCCTTTCCACCGCAAATCTCCGCACCACCACCCCCGTTCTTTTTTCCTTGCAGATGCTTCTTTTTGTTTTGTCTTTTTGTTGAAGGGTTTTTAAAATTTTGTTTTGACTCTTAAGGTGAAAATAAATGGAGGTTTCTTTTGGTCATACACTTGAACCTTGCTTTCATATCTTGAGTGTGTAAACGTGTCGCTATTAAAAATAGAATAGTTTTTTTTATTATCTTACCTAGGTTTTTTTTCCTGAGAATTTTCCAGACTTTTTTAGATAGGGGGAAATAATTTCTATAGGTACTGGCATCTTAGCTTGGATTGTGAAAAAGACACGTGGTTCTACTGCTGACCTTTCTCGCTTCTTTGTCTTAAACATGTTAATGCCTACCACCTGCATGGGAGGTGTGCCTGTGTGGGAGCAGAAGGCTGAGTGCGCATTTATTAAGAAACGAAAATCCGATCAGAAATATTTCTGCAAAAGACACCTGATTCATCACTGTTATAATGATAAGAATGTCCATATATTTCATTGTAATATAGTAGATAAATCATTTAATATTAAATTTTTGAAAGGGAAAAATGAACATAGGTGGGGAAATAGCTAAGAAATTTCTTTGAAAATTATTGATTTACAAGACAGTTTTAATAATAAAAAACACCTAGCCAGCAACTTCGTCATTCATTTGTAATCTCAGTCCCATTCATTCCTAACTGCCATTCATTCAAGTCATCCTTCTGACCAAATATAGATGAGCTTGCTTCTGTTTGATAGTTTTCCAAAGCCTGAAAACTTTTTTCTCTCCCTGTAACCCTTCCTTGGTCCTTTGAATGTTAAAAGATTTTGTTATGAGAGGAAGGCCAGACTGTTGTAAGGTAATAACAGTAGAATTTTTTTTTAAAGAAAGAGAAAGAAAATGAGGTACGACGCATTTGCATTTTAGTTCGGAATTCAGTCTGGAAATAGGATTTGGGACATATTAGACTTCAGATATTTTGAACTTAGCATTTCTATTGAGGATAGTCTATTTGAAATTTCAAATCTAGAAATCATTGCATGAATGTTACTTTGTGTGTATGTGTTCAGTATCTCTAAAAGAATTTTTGGGCTAACCACAGTATTTTTCTCAAGTAAGTTATCGTGAACAATGAAAAGGGTTTCCTCAGGTCAAGTCCTTTTCTTTGGTTTTATTTCTTCCCTTTGCATTTATTCCCTTATTGTGAGTGGATTTCCTTCCTATATGTAGACCACATGCTATTCCTTCCATGAGGAGATATGCTGCTTCAATTAGCCCTTGGCATCTTAATGCCTTATTTTAACTAAAAAAATAAAAGAAACAAATTATCTGTATATACTGCAAGTAAGAAATGGCGGTCTTGATAGCGGTCACTATGCATGAACAGAATACTTTGGCCTTGACAAATTTCTTTATCAGTTTCAGTGATCTGTGGCCACCAAGCACTTAATTTATATGCTTGGACACTTAATATGTACATTTTTTGGTGAGCTGGCCAGCAGATGCTAGACACATGATTGCGCGCTGGTAAATGCTGCAATGCAGTATTTTTCCCAATGTCATTGGGAATTTTGGGAGTATGAAGGGGCATAAACATTCTCAAGCTTTTATCTTACTATTTTCCAGTAGATGGGCCATGTCATACAGAATTGACTAGTTCCCCTTTTGAAAATGGTCAGCTTTTTATTGCCTACTATCCATTCTCCCATCCATTTAAGATGCATGTAGAAAGTCTGTATGTGTGAAAGAAGGAGACTGTGTGTGTGTATCAGTGTATGCACGTGTGTTTCTAAAATCCTGCACCTGTCTTAGTCTTTCCTTATTTGGTATTACCAAATGTGTACATACATATTTGCAAGTATATGTGCATCTAAAAATGGAAAGAAAACTTAACTGGGCAGGCTTCCTGTAAGAAGTGACTTCTCACAAACTCTTGAGAGTTCTCTCATTAAAAAAATACAAAACTTAATCAAAAAAAGGTATATCCAGGCTCTGCAGACTTTCATTAGTAACCAAACACCTTTCTTTAGTTTCCACTTGAGAACTATAAATGTGCAAATCCATAATCATATTTGTGAGCTAGGAGCTGCCCTTTCAATCAAGGGGCAGGGTTCAAATTAAAAAGTATGTGTGTATGGAAGGAGAGTTGATTTTGCTTTGGGAGTATTTAAACTTAATCTTTAACCACGGGTGAAAACAAGGAGGACATACATGGCTGTGTTAGCATCTTGTGCTTTTTGTGAGTTTGCATGTGTATGTTAGGAACATCCTTGTATTTTTTAAATTGCAGCGTATTTTAAGGGTAGAGCTTTCTAAAAGTAAAAAGAAAGGTGATCTCTGGGTGGGTGGGAGTTGTTACAAGCAGTAATTGTCATAAATTAGCCATCTAGAAATGGAAAAAAAAAGGCTGGAAGATAAGAATGGAGAGGGGTACCAACATGTATATTTGCACCTTGCCTGAATAAGAGATAATGAGTGATAAATTTGAACTGGTGCAGTGTGGGATGCCCGATAATTTCTCAGAACCTTGACTTTGCAGGTTCACTACTTCCTTGCTTGCTTTTCACACCTTTAATTATATCCAGTTTGGGATGCTAGCTGGGGGCACCAAAGACAAGCCATTTTGTTTGTTATTTACCTCATTAAGTATTCAGGCAGTGTACTCACAATAGCTTTGGAACATCAGTGTTAGAAATCGAGCACTTTGGAAATGGAATTGTTACAAAAGAGCAAAAATGAGAAAGCAGTCAGCCAGCTAGCTTGCTTTGGATATTCACATCCACTCTGTTTAATGGTAATATTTATGCTGTTCCTTGTACCTGCATTAAGAAATAACTTATATAGTGTCAGTGCTCCTAATAGGCTAGCGGCTTTCTCTCTATTTCTCTATCTCTATCTCTTTCTCTCTCTTCTCGTGCCCTCCCTCCACCCCCGAGATTTCGCCTTTTGCTGGACCATTTTAGAACTGGCCATTTTTGCTTTGGGGAAGATCATTATTCACATCCTCATTGTATCTAACACCAGAGATATTTCCCCTCTCAATCCGGATCCAACTCTACGAGGATCAAGAAATGACATAATGGAATCCTTAAATAAATTTTGGTTAATAAAGCAGTGAAAATGTTGAAGAAATAAGGTCAGTGTAATTGGTGTGTTTGCGCTTTCGTTTACTTGTTTTGGAGAAGGCTTACTGTGTTTAACCACAAAAGTAAAATACAACACTAGTATATGTGACTTTTTAAAAAACAGACAAAAATTACATGTCATAGGTCTCTCCCCAAAATAACTAACCTTGGACTCTTTGTTTGAAAATAACATTTAAACTTGAGTTGAGTTTTTAAATTATTTATTTTAAAGCTTTAAAAATGTAATTCATAAATATTTTTTCAGTAGGAAGTTCAGTTCTTTTTTTAGGGTATGAGGAAGCAGAGAAACAATTCCAGCCAAGATGGTGAATTCTGAAAAACACACCACAGCGTAGAGGTTTCCTCTCCCTTTGCACTTTGCCGTGTTGAATCCGCTCTTGCTCATTGTAAGGATCAGTTACCTTCTATTGTCTGGTCTCCTGTAACCACTATCTCTTGAAGCCATTTTGCCAACTGTATTTATAGTAGAGGCTAGCTATCATTTTTATCAGATGAAGATATATTTGTTGAGTTCTTACGTGCATTTTTTTAGAACATGGAATTCGAGGTCACTATTTCTTTTTCTTCTGACACTGATCAAAAGATATAATTAGAAGCTAAGTCTCTGTTATCGGGGATAAATTTGGGGTGAGGGATTTTCAGGTTGGACGTTACACAATAAGGGTCGTGTCAAATTATGAAAAAAAATATGTTGGAATGTTTAAGTACATAAATGATTTTCATTTTATATTTGTAAGAGTCCAGGCATGATTCCAAAAGATAGAGGTAAAAGATCTTCTGTACATTTTTATTCATAAGGTTCCACATATCCAGATGTTCACTCTCAAGAAAAAGTAGTTTGGACTGTTGGAAGGAACTTGTCTTTCCATCAGCTGGCTGTGGAATTTGGCTAAAACCTGTTAATTTTACAGAGATAGGAACGCTTTGCTTCTGATAGAGATGATTCTTTGAAGTCCTCTTACCTATGTCGGCCTCTAAGGAGGACCTGAGAAGATAGTGACCCTCTTGTCATGCCCCTGTGCACACTCTTAGTTTTTTAGTGGAGTAGAAATCATAGAGTTACTTTGTCATGCACACTTAGATACTGCATTCAGTGTGTGTGTTTGTGTGTGTGTGTGTGTGTGTGTGTGTGATAGAGAGTCGGCTAGTAATAGATAGACAGCCATGACCCCCAGTACGCCCTGGGATGTACCAATAATGCCTTCTCAAGTAGTCTGTGTTTTCCTAAGCTGCCAGTCTAAACCCTTTAGAGTTTTGCTTTCTAATTTGTACATGAAAAATAACAGGCTGAGTTGAACATTTTTTTTGAATGCCCTCTTTGAAGATGCAATAGTAGTAAATACAGCTTTAATGATAAACTTTAGCTCTAAGTGCTATTTAAAAGGCTGTAGTGGAAGCCCAAGAACTTGCAATCTTTACTAATGAAACTTTCATTAGGAAAGTGCTCACTTAAAATGGAGTAAACAACTAAGTCCCCACAATTTGTGATTTTGACTGGATTTGACCTATCCTTTCTCATGTTACTTTCTGCAGCCAACCACACATCTAAAATTCTGGATATTGTACATGTCTTCAATATTAATTATCTCTGTTGATGCACTGGGTACAGACAGTGCAATTCCCACAAGTCCAGATTCTTACTGTAACACCAAAACAAAAGTGATATTTATGAATAATATTGAGAAAGTTGTCCTCATAGTAGCTGTTCCCCAAAGGAAGCTTTACAGTAAGTGTGCATTTATTATTCAGGATATTAAAAGGGAATCTTTAGCTTTTACTTCTTAATTTGAACTAAAATATGTAAATTGGTTTTATTTTGGAGTTTCTCTGTTTTAGGTGGCTTTGGGGGAGGATAACTTTTTAGCTTGATTATATTTTTATCGCCTCTGTAGTATAAAGGTTCTAATCTGGAAAACAACCTGGTTATTGTGATTAGGGCCCAGAGGGCCAGTGTACAGATGGGGCTAAAAACACATTATATCTACTTGTGCACGTTTAGAAAAATTAGATTTGTTTTTACTAGATACCACCATTCCTATGTCTTTGTTGGCAGGGCCAGCTCAGAGGTCATGGAACCATGAGTCTGCCTCTGCACTGGGAGGACCTTCATAGTGTTCCTGTACAGGCAGCCCTCGGGAAAGATTGTCTTTGTCTTAAGAAACCTGGAAGTGCAAAGGACTTTGAGATCAGGTGGATTTGGATTAGAATCCTGACTTTTCCAATTAGTAACTGTGTGATTTTGGATGAGGTACTTCAGCTTTCCGGGCCTCAACTTTCTTATCTTTAGGATGGGGGTGATCATTCCTGACTCACAGGGTTTCTATGAGGATCACATGAGGAATAGTGTTAGAAGTCACCAGCCATATGTAGGACCTGAAACATAAAAGGCATTTAGAAGACGTTAGGTCTCTTTCGGTCTGTCAGTCTTTCTGCCCATGCCAGATGTCCCAGGGAGAAGTGATATTGCATGCTACCCTCATCTTCAGGCAGTTTGTGTGTGACACACAGTGACTTTTAAGCAGTCCTTCTCTGGAATTGTGTGGCTTTAAGTTTTCTGCATTTTTCTAGAGTTTTGCAAGGTACATCCAAGGATCACCTTGGGAATTAGAATGAATTTGAGATTTAATCATTAAAAGAGAAAAAAGTGAACACAAAATTAATTTTAATTGGTGCTGTTTTATTTTTTCAGTTTCATGAAAGAGTCTTAAGAAATTCAGAAGTCAACCAGAAAGAAAATAAAGAACAGGTTAAGGTTAATTGATATGGTCTCATCTTTGCTGTTTTATATATATATATAATCACAACCTCCTGTATATAGTAATCTGAGATATAACTTTGGCCCAGAAACCAGCTTACTTTAGAGCTATTTTTTCTCTATCACTACATCAGCTTTTTTTGCCTCTATCCCTCTTGTTTCCTCAATAGGCTGAATTTTGAAGTTCTCAAGGAGCAGTGAAGAGGTTGAGGCAAAAAGTGGCTTAATGAGATTTTCTAACTTGCCATCCATTTTCCTTCTCCTGCTTGGTGAGGCAGGATGATGGATGACTTTGGCAGTGCAAACAGCTCTAAAAGTGATCAGATTGACTGAAGAGGTGTAGGAGATGTGAGCAGAACACTGGCCCTCAATTTATTACCCTCCCATTTGAAGGAAAAAAAGAAAAAAGAGGAAAATCAGCACAAAGGCTTTGACGTAGTTGTTGATCACACATACTTGGGTAGGGGTAGTAGGTGGTGTCAGGACAGGTGTTAGGCCAAACCTAATTTTGTACCTTTTCCCCAAGGCTCCAAAGGGGTGAATAAACAGGCACATTAAATAAATTCACAAATCATTTTAAATTGGGACCTGTTGCTATCACCAGTGAGGAGGAAGAAATAACACAAGTTGTCCCTGAAGGGGTTCAAGACTTAAACTGAAAACATAGCCTTAGAACACTGTTTTAATGTCATGGATTTTGAATTCCACTTCATACAATCATGGTAACAATGTGAAGGAGAGTCATTTTCTTTAATTTTCATTCTTAAAGCTAAGAAAAGGGGTTATAAATTGATCTAATCCCCCAAGTGCCATTTTGCGGACTCTATGCTTCTATTTCAAAAATACCTTTACTTGAAACAGACAACAGAACTTTTCTCTTTCCATGTGTATCTATTTCAAGGCTTCACCAAGGTTCTTCTAAGGATTTTGTAAGCAGCCTGTGTATGTGGTGCACAAGCTCTCTGGAAGAATTGTGGTTAATTTTTAGAATGTGTTATTATGGGCAGAAATATATCTGTGAAAGAAAGGGGCTTGGATTTGGAGAAAGGGTGGTATAGATGTTTCTGCATATTTTAGCCTAGAAAAATATCACACTTATTAATGAAGTACCAAAAAGAGTTGATTTGGTAAGTGATTTGAGCAGGTGAATGGGCAGGGCGGGGCAGGTGGATATTCTTAGTATCTTCTTGTTAAGTAAGTGTTTATATTATTTTTAAAAAAATGAGAATTCATCCCTATTTAAGCCAATACTTGATTCTCGGTTCCTTCCTGCTTTATACCTCTGGCTAAAGGTTATATGCCTTAAGACAAAATGCCTTTTAGCTTGGAAGAGTTTTAAAAACTTTTAAACAGGTCTCTAGTTAATGAATTTTGGAGACATGGGCTTGTAGTCGGTATAGTCTTAAAAGTACTCTCTCTGAACTATCAGGTCATATGAATTGTCCAAGAACAAGTTTTCATTTCTAGAACATCAGCTGTTCCCAGCATAGTTCAACTGTAATGGACCTGTGACCATGGAGATCATTTCTCATATTCACTTAACATTGTACCATTTTTGCCGAGTTTGATCTCTTTAATGTAGTTAGGGCAGGTCCTAGTAACCCCGTTTTACAGAAAATAAAGCTTGGCCATCTGCCTTATGTGTTTTGCAATATCAGAAGCCCAAGCTCCAGAGTGGGAATACGTTCAGCTTGGCCAAAGTTTACTTCCCGGGAGTAGTGGGGATGGGAGAAAGAGGAGGAGGTGGAGCGGGAGAAGCAGTTTCTTTTCTAGATCAAGTTTTTCAGTGTGGTATCAGCAAATACAATTGTATGTCTATTGCATATAAATCATATTCTAGGAGCCTCATGGAATGTGGCAAACATACTCTAATATAGTAGGTAAGGATAATGACTGGCAGAAGACAATGTGTCTTGGCAGAGGAGGTACAGTGTACATCAGAGGGAGGCATTAATTCTTGTTGGGGAAAGCAAACAAGACTTCATAGAGGAAATGCCATTTGAGTGGAGCCAGGAAAGATGGATAGGTAGAAAAATTGGGAGAAAGGAGCATTCTATGAGGAGGGAGAGTATGAGTAAAGGCACGGAGATGGAAACTTGTTTAAGGAATGATAAATAGTCTGGTGTGAGTGCAGCTTAGGCTAATGTGTAAAGATAAAAGTAGAGAGGTAAAAGTTATGGTTAAGGAAGCTTAGGATATTTTGACTTGGTTCTAATTTTGTTTGAATCGGTAGCTATGGAATGCCTTAGATCAGAGGACTATAGTTTCCTGATTGTTTTGCAGGGTCAAGACCCATCTCTGTTGAGTCATGATTTCGTAGACATTGAAGTCACTCTAAAAATGCTTCTAAATTAGATATTTGTTATCTAAAGGGAATTGGCATTAAAGCATTCTTCTGATCATAGTGTGATGGTATGATGATACTCACTGGTGAAGTCACATTGAGAATTATTGTTCTTAGGGTTACAGTGCCAAAAAGCAGTATGAGGAAAAACACTGCCTTTCCTTCAGGTAGAAAAGAAACGTGCCATTTGAGAAGTACACTGCATTCTCTCACCAACAGGTACCAGTGCTTATTTTGTGGAGTAATGTGTGGCCAGAAAGAAGAGGGTGGTGGTTTGGGAATGAGCTTATTTCCTCCACCATAGAAAAGTACCCATTCAGACTTCCAAGTGCTTATATCAAGCATGTTTGTCTCCCCTGGTAGTCTGTGAGCCCTGAAGGGCAGATATCATGTCAGATGCTCTCTTATTTCAGTGCTGAGCACATAGTAAGTACTCAACAAATGTTTATTGAATTGAGTCATCATATATTTTTTTAAGTTCCTGAACTACAGTTAGGAGACTTGTGAGTCTTGGATCTGTCATCAACTTGTGGGAGCCTATTTACAAGTCACCTAACCTTTCTGAATTTCAGTTTCTTAATATATAATATTGAATTAATACAACTTCATAGCTTAATGAGAGGTTCAGTTAAACTATATCTTTGATACTCTCTAACAGATCAGATACAGTAAATTACTAAGTTCTATTTTTGCCTATAGTTATATTACTGGGTCTTGACTAGAATTTGAAAAAAAATAAAATGATAGAATGCTAGAATGGAATGAAATAGAAAATATCAGTGTCTGGTACTTAGTAAGGGTAAGTATTATATCATGAAATTTTTATTTCTGTTACCTATGTTCTGAGTTTTGAATGAAGTTACTGGTGTTCAATATATTTCTTACTTTTTTTGTTTTGTTGGATTATGGTTAGTATAGTTTGAGAAACACTGTTTTAGAAGATAATGAGCTCTGTTTTATCCAAAGGAGAAAAAAAATCAACTCTTTTTAGAGCTATCCAATGTAATAACTCTTATCTTCCAAATTATTAAAGAAAGTGACTTTTGATTATTTTAGATTTAATGTGGAACACTATATCCTAAATCTTTGAAAATTGATGTCTATATTTTATATGTTGAGGCTTACTCTTAATCAAAATATTTATTAACTAGCAAACCTCATTCCTTGGTCATGCTACTTAGCTGAACCTACAAAGTAGTAATAATAATGACAACAATAAGTAGTGGAGGTGACCTAAAAGTGAGACTAGGAATAATGAAATTAGCTTTTATTTCTTGAGCTCTCTGAGTCAGCCTCTGTGCCTTACATACACCATCCCTTTTAATCTTTAGAACAATCTTAAAAGGTAAATGTTAGTTTTCCTGTTTAATGGATGAAATGACTGAAGTTTTGAAAGATAAATCAAGGTTACACAACCAATAATTGACTGGGCCAGGATTTAATTTGAACCCAGGTCTGTCTAATTCCAGAGAAAAATTTAAAAGATTTGGTTCTATGAAAATGTATTAAAATGCCTACTATGTGTTAGCATTGTACTTCTTAACAAAGATAAATGATTCAGTTGGTCTCTGCCCTAGATAGTTTACTAATGCCCTTGAAGTTTTACTGTGCATGAAACTGGGTAACATACTATTTAATCACAAGAGGTCAGGTGCAAAATTTTCATGCCATGTGTTTTATTTTGGAAGTACTGAGAAAAAAGTGCCTAACACATAGTAGGTATTCAATAAAGATTTATTGAATTAAGTTAGATTAATTCAATTGTATTAATTCTCACCTAGGGATTGAGGATGAAGTGGGAGAGTACTGGGGAACCTTTGTGCTAAAGAATGTCCTTAACTGCAGTGTGGAAGATTCATCTGTCCTAAAGCCATTCAATGCCTTTGAAACAACTAAGATTAGCCGCAGGAAAAAAAAAGCCCATCATAGCTCAAGAACTCAAACTATAAACCTGAAGTTTCATTCAGAAAGAAACATTTTCCATCTTTGTATGAAAAGAGAATCCTGTGGCAGAGGCATTTAGAGTGGTAAAAACAGGGTAGGCTTCCTTAGATTAAATAATAATTATTATTGTTGTTGTTGTTGTCATTGTTATTTTTACTGTACCACTTACTAACCTTGTAACTACAAGCAAGTCATGATCTCTCTGAGCCTCAGTTTCCACATTTATAAAATGATTTATACCTCCTATGATTATTGTGAGGATTGAATAGATCCAGTTGATAAATACTTACTAAGCCCTTACTATTTGGTGGCCTCTGAGGATTTAGTAGTAAAGGAGACATAGCCCCCTACCCTTGAGGAGCTGAATGTCTGGAGAAAATGCTGTGAGACTGAGATTCAGAATCTTACCACTTGTAAAGGCCACTACTGAACAGATGCAACATCCTGCAGTGTGCCTTGGGATATGATAGTCATTCTTGTCTCATTTGCATCATGGTAAGTTCAAGTTTATTGAGGTGAAAGTGCTGTGATAGTCATTGTTTTTATCTCCTGCTATCCCTGGGCCCCAACTTTTGCTGTTGGCACAGTGTTACCCTACAGAGTCATTGCTCAAGGAATCCAGCCCAATTCAGCAAATATTTACCAAGTTGCTCAGGGTACTATGCTGGGAAAGGGAGAATAACATTTGCTGAACAGAGTTAAGTTTAAAACAACTTTAGAGTACAAAAGGGGAACAGTATCATGAGGTGGTGATAAAGTGCAGTAGTGCTAAAAATGCCCATGGTCTATTCAGAAACAAATATGGCTCCAAAGAAAATTCAGCAGTAAACCTAAAAAACTAATGTATTCTTTCTCTCTCTCAATGCTGGGGAACCACTGTATTTGCTATAGGCATACAGACAAGATGTGTTCTCAGAGATGGCTACTTAACTGATTGGTGGCTCAGGACCAAACCCAGACACCTTCACCAGGCCTAGGAGACCAAATCCTCTGGGGCCTTCCGCCCTGCAGCTTTCTGCCTTCCACTAATCTACCTCTGTGAAACTGTACCATACTTTTCTGTACCTATGCTCAAAAAGATCCTTTGGTCTCAAACATCCTTCTACTTTTCCTCACTAGGAGACAAACAGGAGGCCCATCTTACCCAGGAAAGTTTCCCTGACTCATGCTGGGTTAGAGCCTTCTCTGTCAGCACCACCAGCCTCCTTCTATCATTGATCTTCCACACTACAGAATTAATTGTTGATTTGTCTATGTTTCATCACCACCTCAACAATGAAGACTGATTTATCTCTGTACCTGGCTCAGTAATTAATTGTTAACTAAATGATGTAGCTGAATATTGGCTAGGCTATCCATAATGGTTTCCCATCAAGTGTCCTGCTAACCTCTAGCCTATGAGAGGGGTGTTGGACCCAAAGTCCCTTTGTCATGTAGAATGGCTTTGAGTTGTTGCTCACCAACTAAAATTCTGAAACTTAGAGTTGAAAATCTTGAGTATGTCTATTTACATGAAAATTTTTCTGATTACCATGACTCACCTATACTTCCTCAGTAATTCTTCTTCCTTCTAGGCTCCTTTTTTCACTTACTGTTACCATGCAGTAACAGTGACCTTTTATAGTGCATATGTCAAAAATAATTTTACTTATATTATCTCATTAAACCTCACAACAACTCTAAGAAGCAGGCATTTTTACTCCTATTTTGAAGAAAGAGCACATGTAGCTTATACAACTTATATAAGGTCACATCTAGAAAAAGTCAGACTTGGACTTCCAAGCCTAGTCTTTTTTATTCCAAAGCCCATACTCTGTCTCCCAGTTTGTATTACTCACTTCTTAAAAGGTAAAGACTAAAGAGAGTCCTTTATCTTAGTGGTTGTTAATAGGGACTTTAGAGCAAGACTGTCAGGGTTTAAATCCTAACCTTACCAGTTGTGACCTTGGGCAAATCACTTACTCTCGCTGTGTATCAATTTCATCATCTGTAAACTAATGTTGTTATGAGAATTTGATGGACCAATGAAGTTAAGGACCTAGAATGGTTCTTGGCATATAAAGTGCTAATGATCATCATGGTTACCATACAATATTGACTTATGTCCCATTTTTCAAATATTAATTGAATGTCTTATATATGCCAGACACTGTTGTAGGTGCTGGAGATTCAGCAGTGACTAAGACAATTCCCTGCTCTCATGGAGCTTTTGTTTTAGAGGGGGAAGACAGATAACAACAAAAGTAAATAAGTAAATTTTGGTAGGTATTATATTATGTGTTATCCTACAATTTCACATAATGAAATGCTATTTTAAAAATACAGTGAGATAATAGATTGGAGAGTGGGACTATTGAGTACTTGTGGACACACAGTGAGGTCATCAGTAGTTCAGCCAATATCTTGCTTCCACTTCATGAGCTAGAGCAATCAATGCCCTGTTCTGAAAGGCTTAGCTTTTATACGTCCAGCTGCTAACTCTCAGTGTAACAGGCTTGCCTGACCTGCATGGGGAATGGGCGGTTAGCCCTGAATTAGCAGGAAATTAAACTATTGGGTTGAGGTGTCTGGGCATTAGGAAAACCCAACAAGGAGAATTCATAAATAAGTCAGGGGTCCCCAGTCTATGGGGAAGAAACTCCATTCTATTTCCTTATAATTGAGACTGTGAAATGGGATAAACGTCCCAAGAAATTCAGAAGGAAAGTTTATCAGATATATAGTTTGCAAATATTTTTTCTCATTCCATAGACTGTTTTTACACTTTGCTGATGGTTTATTTTGCTATGTAGAAGCTTTTTAGTTTGATGTAGTCCTACTTGTTCATTTTTTATTTTGTTGCATGTGCTTTTGGCGTCATATCCAAAAAATAATTACCAAGACTCATGTCAAGAAGTTTTGTTCCTATGTTTTCTTCCAGGAGTTTTATGGTTTCAAGTCTTACATTTAAGTTTCTATTCCATTTTGAGTTAATTTTCGTGAGTGGTTTAAGATATGGTTCCAGTTTCATTCTTTTACATGTGAATATCCATTTATGCCAACACTGTTTATTTAATAGACTGTCTTTTTCCAGTAAGTATTCTTGGCCACGTGTCAAATATCAGTTGACCATATATTCTTGGGTTTATTTCTGAGCTCTAGATTATCTTTTATTGGTCTATCTATCTTTTTATGCCAGTACCATCCTGTTTTGATCAGTATAACTGCAAATCAGAAAATATGATACCTCCTGCTTTATTCTTCTCTCTCAGAATTTCTTTGGCTATTCAGGGTCTTTTTTGGTGTCATACATATTTTAGGAGTGCTTTTTCTACTTTTGTAAAAAACACTGTTGGAATCTTGACAGAAATTGCATTGACTCTATCGATGGCTTTTGGTAGTATTTATATTCTAACACTATTAATTCTTCCATACCCTGAACATAGGGTACCTTTCCATTTATTTGTGTGTGTGTGTGTGTGTGTGTGTGTGTTTATTATATAAATGTCTTGTAGTTTTCAGTGTCAAGATATATTATCTCCATGGTTAAATTTATTCCTAAATATTTTGTTGTTTTTATGCTATTATAAATGGGATTGATTTCTTTATTCTTTTTCAGAAATTTTGTTCTTGATGTATAGAAACACTAATTATTTTTGTATGTCAATTTTGTATTCTGCAACTTTACTGAATTCATTGATTAAATCTAAGTTTTTTGCTTGAGTCTTTAAGGTTTTCTAAATATGAAATCATGTTGTCTGCAAATACAGATAGTTTTACTGCTTCTTTTCCAATTATGATACCTTTGTATTTCTTTTTCTTGCTGATTACTCTAGGAATTCTGGTATGATGTTTAATGGGAGTGGTTAGAGTGGGCATCCTTCTCTTGTGCCTGATCTTAGAAGAAAAGCTTTCAGCCTTTCACCATTGAGTATTATGTTAGCTGCAGGCTTATTATTATGCTGAGATATGTTCCTTCTATGGCTAATTTATTATGAGTTCTTATCATGAATAGTTGTTGAATTTTGTTGAATGCTTTTTTCTCATTTATTAAAATAATTATATGATTCTTTGCTTTCATTCTATTAAAGTGATGTATCACATTGGCTAATATGCATGTGTTGAACTAGCCCTGCATTAGGGTGTACATTTTAGATATTGGTCATTTATTGCAGGGTTCACAGGGAGAGCAAATTTAGGCCAAAATGTGTGAGTTACTTCCCATTGGGTAGCCTTCAGAAAGGAGAGCAGATAATCTCAAAACCAAGATTATAACATCCCAAAAAGCATTGTGGATGCCAGAGGAAGATAAGATTTGATGTGTTTCAAATCAGTATGGTAGGTACTAGAATAGCCATTCTCTGTCACAAAGCCATGTTAGCTCCATCTTCCTGGAGTCTCAGGCCCTTAGAAGAAAGGCACTTGGTAAAAGGGCTTTTGAGTCTAAAATTCCTGAGTTCAGTTCTTGAGTCTGCTACTTTCTAGTTTTGTACTTTCTTGTATTTACTTTCGAATGTATATTTTCATAGGTCAAAGTCAAAGTATTTAGGCCAATGCTCTTATACTAACTAGAATTATAAATAAATCTACTTGATACTCCAGTGTGAGCAATTGGAAAACATTAATTTTAAAATATAGATAAAAACCTTTATGTATTTTTGTCTCATCTTTCCATTGTTTATACTATTGCATAAAATTAGATTAAAATTTTAAGATTAAAAATGAGAGTACATCTTAAAGCTCCTTTGTTTTCAGTAATGATATGTAGGCCTAAAATTACTTAAACAAACTCTCCATCAAACACTCTTAAGAGTAGAAGAATAATTGTCGAAGCATTTGACAGCACACCTTTCGTGTAGAGCACTGGATGAGCCCTAAGTATTTTCTTCCTATAGTGGTTAGTGGCATGTTTGCCTTGTGATTCTCTTAAGAATTTATTTAACCTCCTTGGCCACTAGTTCACATTTGTTTTGATCTTGATGCCTGCACTCATCTAAAATAAACAAAGCAGGAAGAGTAAAGAAAAGGCCTAAGAAAAGGATTTTAAAATATAGAACCACACATTCCTCTTATGATTTTCTCAGCACATTGCAGAGCCTGGTGAGTTGGGGAAAAGGAAGTCCCTTCCAGTGTCCCTACATTTCCTCTGTCTAAGCTCTCCTAGCACCTTGCATCTGCATCAGATGGCTGATTGAGTCAATGATCTTCAGTTGAATTCTGTGTACTGCATGCTGGGAACAAGAAGTCATCCAAAATTCAGACCCTGCTCAAGGAGCTGTTCCAGCCAGTGGGGAGAGAGACAGGTAAACACTGATTTAACTCTGAGTGGTGAGTGCCATGACAGTGGAGAGAGAGGATGTGTCTGAGCCTTTGTGGGTCAGGGAGGTGGGCTTCAACTGAGTTTTTCAGAATAACAGGGTTATTTAAATGGTGGTGAGAGAAACTTTACTGGAGGTGAGGGAGCACACGGAAGGTATATGACATGGAAAGGACAATACCACAGGTTGTATGCAGAGTGTGGCACTTGCCTTAATGCATTTTGGAACTTTGTTTACAGATCTGTTGTCTTAGCCCCAAGACTGAATTCCTAGAAGCTAGCAACACCATGAAACTCAATTATCTAACAATAATAATACCTTTAGTCTATGCCACATTCCTATGAACCCTATCAATATAGGGAGAACAGACTCAGAACCAGTAAGTAATATGCCCAAGGTCACACAGCTAAACAAGGATTTGAACTTGGCATTCAGGCTCTAATGCCTGTGTTCTTAACCATTATGCTCTGCAATAGATTTTTTTTAATGGGTGTTTGGATTGATTTGGATTGAATGGATGTAGAAGTAAGTACATGATAATATATTCATTCATTTAAAAAAATAACATGTCAGGCATGCCCAGCTCTGACAGTTATTGCACCAAAATATTCAGAATCCCTATTGGCTTTGACTTTGGCTGTGCGACTTGTAGAAACTTTCACAGGTGGAAATGTTCTGTTGGGCTCTTAACATCCAGACTTTAAGCTAGATTCAGACTCAAAGCAAAAATGAAATATTAATTTAGGCCTGAAACAGAAGATCAGAAGTAGATGGAATGTGGGAGTGAAGAAAAGAAACAGAAGCTGTAAAGATAACCTTACCCAGAAAATGGAAGAAACATGGCCTTAAAAACAGTCTTTTGGAGTAGTTTGAAAGAAGTTAAGAGAGACAATAACATTAAGAGCAATATAGCTTTAAAAGATGAAAGTGCTCATATTTTTTAATTGATTTTATAGAGGAGAGAGATGAGAGAGGTTTATGATAAGAGCAGAGGGTGGGGAACAGAACAAGTAAAGTAGATTTAGCTATGGAGAGCAGGTGAATACTTAGAGAGCTATTCATTCATTCATTCTATCAACAAAACCTGCAGCTCTGCGGTGGTCCCTGGGATTATAAATGAATCAAACACAGTGCCTGTCCTCAAGGAGCTCACAGTCTAGTGACAGGGAAAGGAAGATGGAGACTTTCAATACTGTGTGGTCAAAGTCTGTAATGGAAGCATGTGTAAGGGACAGAGGTAGGAGCCGAGGTAGGGTATTGGGGAAGGGCATGTTAGGCCTGATGGTGAGAGAGGAGGGCTTGTACAGAGTGTGGCACAGAAGAGAACCCAGTATGTTCTGGTTTGTCATTGCTGGATGCAGCATGGTATGTCCCAGAGGGTGTTTTCCAGGGCCAATGGAGGTTGTGGTGGCCAAGGAGGAAGATGGGAGTCAGTGACAGGAACACCTCAGTTCGGATCCCAACTCTGCACCTTGTGAAGAACAGGGGCTAGTCACTCCCCATTTACTCCTTAACTTTTAAGTTGCTCACCTGTAACATGCAAGTGATGGGGACAGAGAGGTGGACCAGAATCCCACCCGTCTCTTAGTGTCTTTACAGAGATTAAATGGGATATTAGGTGTGAATGTGCTTACAAAATTTCCTAAGTCTAGCATGTGGTTTAATGAAGTCTTTCTAGTGGCTTTGTAAAATTCATCTCATTTCTCCAGGGAAATAATACTTGCTGTGTTAACTCTGCACTTCCCACCACATCTTTCCAAAGGGCCCTGAAAAATCCTCTGGAAGTGCATTCAGCCACCGCAACTCCTTCTTGGGGTCCACGTGAAGTAAGAAGCAGTCTAGGTAGGGGATAGACCGAGAAAAACCCTTGCTCTTTCACCCTGAGTAGGTCCATGTGGAAAGCCAGAAATGCCTTCTGCTATCAGTATACAAAATGTACTGTGGCAATTTACTGAAATTTCCCATGAAAAGAAGAGGGTTTCCTTTCTGGAAATCAGAAATCCCAATGGCTGCACTTATTACATACGTAGAAGTTAACCCATTCACAGTAGAGGTTTTTTTTTAGAGGGAAAGGTATACCAGAAATTGTAAGTGTTAAAAATGGTGCTTAACATTACTCATTTTTTTACAGTCCACTTTATCCCTCCCCCTTTGCACTGTATTTTCCTGGCTGGTATTATTGTGAGAACTTAATAGTTAATGCTTTGTGAAGCATTTTGAAGATGAAGGAAATAGCTATTGACATAGGTGATGAGTAGTAACCTTTTAGAGTGTTCTTTTCTATTTCAGAAATTAAATTCCGAGGATAATTTTTACTGGCTCTTAGATTAGTCAACTTTGCCACCTGCACTACATTATTTTATGGGCATATATTTTCAGAATGTTACATTTTGGACAAGGGGAGTGAACATGTATTGAGTGCTTACTTGTGCCAAGCTCTGAGCCAGAAGCCTTAAATTTATTATTTTTAATCTTCACAGCAACCCTGCAATGCAGAAAGAATTGTTTGAATTTTTCAGATGAGTAAATTTAAATCGCACCTCAGCAAGTCTTAAGTGGCTAAACCAAGGTCAAGACTGGAGCTGGTTTTCAAACCCATATCAGATCAACTTCAATCCTCATGCTCTTTCCATTCCACCATGTAGAATTTTGAATTAAGATCTTTCCTATAAGACATTTATTTGTTAGTATTTACTAACAACGGATACACAGCTTAGAATGGTTTTAATCTGATTAGGTCATTTATTTTCTCTGACTACTGGGTTGCATTTTATGGCGATGAGAACTTTTTCCTCAGACTTGGTGGTTTAGGAAAGGGCACAGAATTTTTTTTCAGGCTTGAGTTCAAGTTGCAGTTTTGGCTGAGTGACAGTGGACACTGTCCAAAGCCTCGTTTCTCCATCATGTGCAGGGTGACTACACTTCTTCAAGCCTAGGTTTCCTCAGAAATAAACAGGCAATTACAGTAACCTACTTTGCAAAGTTGTGAGAGAATTAAGTGATGTATGTGAAGACACTTATCACCATTTGTTTTGTGCCAACTGTTGGTAGTATTGGAAGGAGTTAATGGCAATTGCATGTCTTAACATTTTCTTGTGTACCCCAAAGCACTTTTTAATCAGCTTTATCACAAGATTTCCACTTCTTGAGCCTTTGCCGTGTTCTGAGTAAGGACTTTGATAGGCACTTTGTATATATTTCCCCATGACCACATTTATGACATTATATAATAATTACTTATTTACTTATTTATTTACTTCCTTATAGACAGGAACCCCTTTTCTTTCTTTGTATCCTTGGCATTTAACATAATGGCCTCTGGCCCATCAAAGGAACTCATTACTGTTAAGGAACTTAGCTTGGCTTTTGTTACATTGTACTGCTTTTCTTCTTTTAAGAGCTAATTTCAGTTGTGGGGAGGGACTGTTCAAATGATGCACTATATTATCATTATTAAATCATGACTTATAACTTGCTTTAAAATATACTTGTACAAAAGAAATTTGCACTCATTTGACAACAGCTGATTCCGAGTATTTGTTAGCATTTCACTTTTTTTAAAGGTAAATTTCCAGGATAAAAAGAATATATATCAAAAGATAGAAGAGTTTGCCAAGAAAATTTACTTTTTATCTGTGATTTCAAAGAACAGGGTTAGCCTACTCAAAGAAGTAAACTCTCTTCCATATCTTAGTGTATATAGAGTTATCATATCTAAATTATTCTTAGGGACGTAGTAAATTAGTCCTGAAAGAGCCTGAGAATGATATATTATATAGTTTGAATTTTAATATAAAGATAATAATTTTGAAATGTTATCATGTGTTTTTAAAAGTATTACTATTTCTGAATTTTTTAAATGCCAATTTGACTCTTGCCCAATTAGTATGAATTAGTAAGATTTCAAAAGCTATTTTTGAAAAAGACAAAAGATTATAAAGACAGAAATATTAACTTATTTATTATCTATTCTAATCCAAAAATTTATGTTGCTGTTATAAGGCAAACTATAAAAATACATTTAGTAGGAGATTTTAAAAGTAGCACAATGAGGAAATTGAGGTAAAGAAAATTAAGAGAATTTAAAAATAAGATAAATTTAGAAGTAAAGTTTGTGTTTAAAAAAAAATCAAAAGTTTGCTGCAAGATTCTTTGCTCTTTCTTTACACACACAGGGCTACAGATTTGGCACTCACTTTCCTAGCAATATGACAAAGAGGGGACCCAATGAATTACAAGATGCAGAGTCCGTAAAACAAAAGCAAACCCATCACACAGAGGACAGAGAATATTAGTGGTTCATTGTCATAATAAAATATTTGCCTTGAAACAGACAGAAATATTCTGATAATTAGTATTTATGATTTTATTTTTGCCTCTCTACTTTGCTTCTTGTTCATGAGATTTTAAATAAATATGTATTAGGATGATTTCCATATGCAGCAGGGAGTGGGGGTGGAAAGAAAGAGAGAAAGAAAGAGGGGCTTACAAAGCATGGCATGGAATGCTGCTTGACAGTGTCATACATTCACAAGATGTCCTTGAAGATGGAGCACAGAACAGAGATCAGGGAATTTTGGCAGCTGAGGTTGGGAAAATAGATGGCTGTTGTGTGATTGGGCAGATCCTGAAAGCAGGCTCCTGCTCAAACCATGTAATTAAGAAAAGTGGGAGCTTTTGTCCAAGTGCAGAATGTTCATAATATCAGAGTTTGTCAGCAGGAGCTTTTAGAATGGATCAGTACTTTTCACTCCTAGATCCAGGGAATGGTTTTCTTATAAATCATCTTCTCTCCTTGCTCTCCTCTTGAAGGTTGCTGCCAGGTGATAAGGCAGACATAGATTGTGACCTTGCTAACTAACACACAGTGATTTAGGTGAAAAGGAAACCAAACCAGAGACTGTTTCAAGAAATGCCATTTTTATTCATTTGGGTTCCTGCGTGTCCTCTAATGTAAGAACAGAGTGTGGCCAAGGAGAGATCCTGCATGAAGTCTCTGGAAAGGAGATGGAATCATTTTTAATGTTGTGGCTCCAAACTGGTTTGAAGAACTTGCCATTTTCTTTAAAATAATAATAATAATAATAATAATAATAATAATAATAATAATAATAACTTGCTTTTATATTATAAAAGTGCTATATTTTCATTGTGGAAAAAAATTGAAAAGTAAAGGTGAGACAAGTATAATAATCATGTCTAATCCTACCATTTATTGTTAGCATTTTTATTTTTTCTACCCACTCTGCGCATGTTTATATAATCTAGATGATCCATTTTTATTTCACCTTCTTTCCACATTGATCATTTCCTTATGTCATAAAAACCCATTTTAAACATAATTTTAACAGTTGCAGAATACTACATCATAAAACCGTGTAATAACTTACTTAGTGATCTCTCTCGTTGGGTCCTTAGGTTATTTTTTCACCCTTCCAGATACAATTTTATCAATATATCTTATTGTGCATACTTTTGGCGTACAGAATTTTGGATTCTTTTTCTAGGCTTCAGAATGGATCATTTGGTCCAAAACTATTAACATAATGTTCAGAAACATTGTACCAATATATAGTTCCACCAATAATGATGAGAGAGACTATGTTGTTGCACCTTAAAGCTTGGCAGTTGCAAATCTTGAATTTCTACATTCTCTGTAAACATGTTGTCCACAGACAATTCAAAGACATGCTTCTCGCAGCTCAGGGTCTGCATTCTCATCAGCACGAATTCGTCAGTCCATCTTTACTTGCACCCATCTGCCTTCCTGGAGGGCATCCAGGAGGAATGGTAGTCCAACTACCTCTCTGAGATAGTTTGAGGGATAAAGTTCTCCTATCAAGTCAGAAAGTCCTTTTTCTTAAAGTTTCTTTCTTATAAAGAGGGAGGGAGGGAGAGGGAGAGAGGGGGAGAGAGAGAGAGAGAGAAGGAAAGGAAAGGAAAGGAAAGGAAAGGAAAGGAAAGGAAAGGAAAGGAAAGGAAAGGAAAGGAAAGGAAAGGAAAGGAAAGGAAAGGAAAGGAAAGGAAAGGAAAGGAAAGGAAAGGAAAGGAA
>PVKZ01000382.1:0-92204 GCA_004027375.1 Macroglossus sobrinus | reverse complement strand
GGAAGCCAGTGAAAGAGGAAATTAAAAATAAAATTTCAAGTGTGATAAACCAGTTTTTAAATTTAAAACCATCCTATCAGAATTATGTTCACGATCTTTTCACTAATGAACATATAGATATAACATGAAGCTGTGAATGGTCCGTGAGTCTCATTTAGCATGGCCACTTATACATGCTTTAAGGTACTGAGAACTATTTCATTTCATTCAGTATCTTTAGCTTCAGAATGCCCCCGAATAGATACTCCCCCTTGAACTGCACAATTGAAAGAGCCATTGGTACTATACAATAACTTAACAAAGAAAAGGTTGCTCTGTACAGATTTTTCTAGATACTACCTCTATTCATCTTTGTTCTCTTCTCACCTCTACCCCAGCTATGTTAAGAAAACAAGTATTATTTTTTAAAATAAAAAGTATTTTATGCAGATTTCTGAAGAATTTAATCTGAGTGTCCATAAAACTTAAATTCAGAGGCATGACCCAATGCTTTAGATCATGATATAGATATGGAATAACGCAGTGCTTTTTACAGCTGAATCTCAGTGAGTTTGCTCACATTTTGAGCCATTAGCCAGGCATTTTATAAATATACAATATTTATGTTTATACATGAATTGTGCCACTGGCTATTGTTTATGCATGTAATCAGAACACAAGTTGGACTTAATCGGTCTGTGGGCAGTTTTACAAATGATTCATTAATGTTCTTTGTGTGGAAGATGAAGATAATATATTTACCATCATAAATGGTTCCCATCCCAACAGGTACTCATAACTTATTATTAAGCATTTTGATATTTTGTCCACATTAAACATTCAGAGTTTGAGGGCTTAAGGGGTAGGATGGGAAAGGAATTGTTTTCCAGGGTTTTTTTATATATTATTATTGGAACTAATATTTTTGCAGGAAGCCTGAGAGCTTGCCCACAAAATTGTACTTATATTAAAATGAAAACATTTGTCTTTTTCAAATATGCTTTTAATAAAGAAAGCTCATTGAAAGTTTGAGATTGTATTCATTTAGTGGCCATTTTGGAAAAGGGGACTGAGTTGGGAGTGGGCTGGTGAAGGAAAATTTCGTTGCCTCATGTTTGTAGTGACCTGGATGATCAAGCAATACCCAAGCTCTGGAGAGCTTGCTGTAAGTCTGTTAAAACCGAATACCCGGGGGTTTTACCAAGGCTGTCCCAGGATGCGCACACCAGGAAATCATTTTAGGCCCAAACTGAAGTCTTAAAGGAACATTATCAGATATAAAGGGGGCCAGTAATTTATTTAGGAAGAGAAATGTGTGTGATGTGTCTGGGGAAAAAGATTAAAAACTTGATTTTCTGTGAATTTGAGAATAATGCCTAAGAGAAATTAAATGTTGATTACACTTTTCATATCCATGCTGGCCCTGCTGTTTTAAGTATTAATGCTTCTTGTTCTCTCTAGTGGCTGCTGATTTCTTAAAAAGCCTTGACTACTACCATTGAGAATACTTTCAGCATGCCTGTTATTCACCTCCAGTGAAGTAGATGCTATGTCAGAGGAGGAATGCCTCTAGCTTACCTCATTTTTACAAATAGTCATTTGTTTAGGACATGGACATTTAGACCTGAGCATGCTGACCAGAAACAGGACTGTCAATTAAGTGTCAGAATAGCATTGGACCTAGTCTGTGTGTATTTCATTTATGTGCTTTTGCTGAGGATGGACATCATCAGAGAAATTTTAGAGTGGACTGCTTAAAAGAAAGGGGTGTATACAATTTATTTTACTTAATTGTTTGTTTACATGCCCTCCTCTCCCATCTTCTCAACTTGAACCCTCAAGGGCAAGAACCAAATTATTTTTGTCTCCTCAACTCCTAGAACAATGCCTTGGTCTATAACAACATTCAATAAACTTGTGTTGCATTAAATATACTTGTTTTAAGGATATGCTGAGAATTTATTACCATATATCTTCTTAGAGTAAATAGGTCTTTCAGGTTATCTGTGCATCTTCCCAAAGGTATTATTAAACTGTCAGCATGTTTTCCCCAGTTGAAATTAAATTTTTTTTCGAGTTTTCTAGTTACCTTCCAGCAGAATCTACAGAAACTTGGTTTTGGGGGACATGAGTATAGGCTTCCGCCCGATTTCCCTAATCTAGGGTCTTTGTGAGTCATTACGATAATTTGGTTGGGAGGTGAGTTATTCTCAAGTTCCTTTTTCCTAGAGTAGTCAGATCATTGATCTCATCCCTTTCTTTGGAGTCCCATTAATAACATGTGTTTCCTTCCCAATTAATCATAACCAGGAAAGCATTGCATTTAGAAAAAAATATATTAACCTGAAGGGGCTTGAGTTAATTAAAGCCTCTTGAAAAGAATGAGAGTATGGACTTGATGAGCTGATGGATGGAACTTTAAAGAAATATGAAATTGGGGGTTTGTGAGGACATTTTTAGTATCTTTCAAGGAACAAGAAGAGAAGTGAGGAATTATTCCTAAAAATAATATCTGTCTTGAGGAACACAGAGCCTGCTGTGTAATTTTCTAACTTCAGGGATTTATTTTTCAGACTTTTGAAAGGCAGATGAAATGCAGTAGTTTGGGCTGCTTCACCAGAGTCTAACATACTGCATGTCAGAACTTTATAAGAGTTAAGTGGGAAAAGCCTACAAAGAGAATTAGGACTTTTATTTTTGTTCTCATGAATAATTTAAACCTATTTCTTTAATGGTTTGATGCAGTGACTGCCCTTGGTAAACATTATTCTTCATGCTCTTGGGAGTACTTGCTCTATTACATAAGGGTTAGCCTTCATACATAAATTTTGAAAAGTCCTTCCAACATGGTAAAAGAAAATACCTTTAAATACTCATTAAAATATTTAATAAAATACCTATGTGTCTCAGATGTTCACACCTGAGACATGTTTGCAATCAGTACATTCCTTTAGCATCTTTCTAGTTTCTGGGAATGCTGACATTTAGAGGATGCTCAAAGTATAGGGGACAGTATTTGGAAAAATTATATTCCTGTGACCTTTTTGGCTCTTCTTTTCTTGATTCTTTTGCTTGAGTTGAGAATCAAGACCTTCTCTCCACCAGAAAACCAGAAGCTGCGGACTGCCAGGAGCCCTGTGTTGGGCATACAAGGGCCCTGCACTGGGCTCTTGGATGATGAATGTCAGTGAGTTCTACAGCAGAGCAGGTTCCTGTAATGTAAACTTGTAACTTTTCATTTGCCTTATGAAATAAATTCTGAAAGTTTAAATTATATTAAGATACATATATGGGAGACCATACAGTTTATTGTCAGACTGACATTTTTATTGGAGCAAAGGCAAGATGTGGTGTGGCTGACAGGGCTGGTGAAGAGGCTACCTACCTGTGATATGGCTCTCTGGGGCCCTTGACAATGACACTGACCTCAGTTGTAAGGATCAGCCCTGTAACTCTAGCCTGACTTCCCTGAAATGAGCAAATGAAAGCCTTATAAAGAGTGGGGACAAAGGGAGGTGTAAGAAATTTATGAGCTAATGAAAGAAATATTAAAGGGGGTTTTAAATACATTTTTAGTACTTTAGTACTCAAGTACATTTTTAGAATTTTAGAATGGACTAAATACTGCCAGCATGCTCAACTGATAGTTCTCCCCCACCTTGTATGAAGAGTGTAGTCGAGGTAGGTGAGTAGGAGGGTGGGGGAGTGGGGTTCTAAACTTTTCAATCAAGAAGTAAAAAGAGTGTTAGTCTATTCAGAGGTCCTCCAATAAAGTCCTAGGCTTGAGTGGGAAGAATCGATTTAGGGATTCAATCTAGAGACAAAAGATTGGCTTTAGTGTACGTGAAATGTTTCATGCATGAATTTTTTTTCTGGGGAGAAAGGGCAAAGACTTCAACAGGTTCTCTAGGGGATCCATGTCAACCAAAGTTTCAGCTCTCCTCCTTGAATGAATAGCTCTTAAAATCTGCATTTAAAATAATATCCAATTGTATGCCTGGTATATAATAAGTACTCAGTAAGTGTTTTGTCTTCTTTTGTTATATGTAAAATGCAGATGACAGTAATACCTTATCAGCTTGTATTTCACAGGGTTGTTTGAGGGATCTAGTGACCTATTGGACAAGCAAGGACTTTTAGACAAGCAAGGACTATTAGACAAGCAAGGACTTTCATTCAGTACCCTATCCAGAACGTGCTGTCAGGGCTTGTTCTACATGCAGGAGATATAGTAATAAACAAAACAGATGTGGTCTCTCTGCCATGGAGCTCAGAGTTCCTGTCTCCATTCTTTGTGTTCTATTCAGAAAAGCATGGAGGAAAACACATCTCTACATCTCCATTCAAGTGTATTTCTATGATAAGGCCACCCCTCTTCTCCTCCCCGCCAAAAAAGAAGTAAGCCCTCATCTATGTTTGCATTATCACAAGAGTACTCAAGTGAGATAGTCCATAGACCTGGACTTAAGTCCCATCTCTGCCTCTAACTAGCAATGTGACCTTAGGCAAGTAATTTCTCCTCTCTTTTCCTCAGTTTCTTCATCATTAAAATTACAGAGTTGGGCTCTATGGTCCCTAATGTTTTCTGATATCTGTCATGCATCAACACTGTGAACTCAGTGGGGGCCAGCTTCTTGTCTGTGTTATCTCTGAATCCCCTGGCACAGTGTCTGGCACACTGGGGCTCCATCTCTATCCATCTAACATACCCAGATCTAACCATAATGGAAATAAATCCTTTTTTATGTGCCTGTGACCTGACATGTCCAGAAAGTAGTGTTATAGATACCTTGGGTGTGTAACAGAGAGAAATGTGATGGAAGAGGTCATTAGGGCCATTGGGAAGGATTGTGGCAAAGGAGATGCCATGAAGGGCAGAGAGGGTTGGCTGTTTTTTTCAGGAGCACTCTGAGAAAGAGGCTGACCCGGCCTCTGCTTCTTACTCCCCCTCCACAGAGATAAATGGCCCTGACAGATAATCCCACAGCTGCCTGTCTGAGGCCTTCTCTTTTGCTTTTGTTGTATATTTTGCAGAAGAAAAGTGGTGGGAGGGGTGAGGTTAATGCGCTGAGTGTGAGTAATTAGTCATTCAAACAATCGACATTTACAATGACAGGATTTGAGTGCCTACGTTATTGTTCACTGCTCTAAATAGTTTATCCCTGAAATTTTCTGCCTGTATAATGTTTCTTAAAATATATCATGGGAACATAAAAGATTTAATGCAGTGCTTTGTACAACCATTAGAGTTTGAAGTCAACTGAACCTCCTCAAAGCTCTGTCCTGGATGCTGACTATAATTCTGTTCTTAATCGCTGTTCAGAAGAGAGAAGGAGGGCAAGTCAGGGGTTTGGAACCTGGTCAGCTGCAAAGTTGACTGTAAGAGACACACAAATGTTTCATTAAAATACAAATGCACCCTTGAATAACTGATTTACTTATTTGCAGTGAAAATTGTACTGTTGGAATATCAAAAACCGTAGGCTGGGGAAGTGTTCTGATTTTGCAGAACCAGGCTCTGTGCTTATTGGAGGATGTGCTTCCCACTAACACACATGTTTGCCTCTGGTCTCTTTCTCAAGTAGAGATCACAGGTGTCTTCTCTTTAAGATCTATCATGTAACCCTGAAAGCTGTAGTTTCATATTTTAGGGTTTGATATCTTTCTATCTTGGCAAGTTCTCTTATTTTCCAAATAATAGTTTGAAATCCTCTTGGTTCACTTGTATGTCAGATTTTATTCTGATGTTTCTGATTTTTTTTGTAAGCCTTTCTTGCATCCTTAAGACCAGTGAGGGGTCTTATTACATGAGGTATATTAACACATTTGCAAATGTTTCTCAACTTTAGAACTATACATTTTGTTGAGAAAAATCTGTGTGCATGTGTATTTTTTTCAGTTCTTTCTGAATGCACAAAAGGATAACTGTGTAGTGTGTATGCAGAGCAAAGTGAGCTCCATCTCCATTAGGTGAGAATGACTTGGCCTACATGTAGGTGTGTTTCAGTTGGACTAGTTCAGTACCAAACATTGCATCTCATGGCTCCTTTTCCAAGGTTTGGGCCCATTTCAGATGGTCTGACATACAGATGGGGCTCAACTTCAACAGTCAACATATATTAGGAAATCCATGTAAGATGTAAGGAGATCCAGAACGCTGACGGAGGAACTGAAATTACTTTGCTGCAGATTTGACACTTCCTAAACCTTACTGGAGCAGGGAGACCTGTGAGATGTTCACCAGGACAAGTGGCTGGCTTTCACCACATGTGTCTGTGAGGTGAGCATCCAGTGAACAAAAGATGAACCTGGCTGTCAGGTGACCTTTAACAGTCTTGGTCCCACGGAGTCACAACATGCTTAGGTATGATTTGCATTCTTTCTCATATTCCATCATTAACACACAAAAAGCTGCCACAGTGCAGGATATTTTCCAGGTATTTGTGGGAGAGCCTTAAGAAGGGTAACCTGAGAAAGGTGGAGAGCAGGGAGGGTGTTCTAAAGATTATAGGGCTGGCTTTTTTGCCATTAAATCAAAATGTAATAGTTGGGCAGCTCTGTGGTTCTGCCAGCCAAGCCTCTTGAATTGGATAAACTGTTTTTCAAGTTCTTTATCGAGTTGGCAGTACTCCGTATGTTTGTTGCCTGGACACCTGACTCACTTAAGCAGTGAGACAACACAGCAAATGGAGTCGCTACACAGACCTAGGAGGCTGGACTACTTGGCAGAGCAGACGCCTGCCTCCCAGCCAGGAGTTGTGATGATGCTCAACATCATCTTCATTGGCATGACCCTTCCCCTGGGCACAGCTCCCTCATTTTATCCTGGACCCTTGCCCCCAGGGAAGAACAGCCAAATAGGCTTTGCTGGGTATGGTTTTTATCAGTGCTGAGGAGAGCTTGATTTAAGATTCTTCTCAGGAGCTCTTTACTTTCTACTTGCTGTTTGGACTAGCCTTCCAGAAACTCATAGTTGACCTGAATCCCAGAAGAAAATTTCTGGTGATATGATAAAAGTTATTTACATGATGGTAAAGAATCTTAGAAGCTCCTTATCATCCTCAATCTGCCTTATTTCCCTGATGCCTTCTTTTTCTTGGTTTAATTTCCCACTTGTGATCATCAGAAGAGGAATCAAGTGGAGTAACACTCACCTGTGTAGGGCATGATGCGGAATAATAGTTATGATGACTCT
Source organism: Macroglossus sobrinus (assembly GCA_004027375.1). Classification (NCBI taxonomy): domain Eukaryota; kingdom Metazoa; phylum Chordata; class Mammalia; order Chiroptera; family Pteropodidae; genus Macroglossus; species Macroglossus sobrinus. The sequence goes on along the minus strand of PVKZ01000382.1, from coordinate 85,030 downwards.
AAGCACTTTACATTCTAGGTACTTAATTAAATACATATGTGATCTCATTCTGAAGATAAACCTGCATGATAGGCTTTATTCAAGTTTACAAAGAGGAAACTGAGGCTTGGAGTATTGAGGTAACCCGTCTGAGACTACACAGCTAATAAATGATAGAACTAGAATTTTAAGTCAGACATTGCCTTGCCTAAAAACTCATTCCTTTTTTACTATTCCACTGTGCTTCTGATGAGAAAATAAGTAAAAACAAAATAAAACCAAAAAAGAGTCTTTGAATGTTGATGAGGATGTGCAGCAATTGGAACTTTCATACTGTGCCAGTGGGAGTGTAAATTGGTATAACTGTTAACAGTATTTAAAAGCTGAACATACATACACCCTATGACCCCAAAAGTAGACTCCCACGAATATTCCCAACAGAAATGTGTGTGTATGTACACCAAAAAATATGTACATAATACTAATAGCAGCATTATCTATAATAGTTAAAACCTAGAAGCAACCCAAATATACATCAACCGTAGAAGAGATAAATAAAATATGTTGTTTTCATACAATGGAATTCTATACAGCAGTGAAGAACAACCCACCATTATATCTAACAATATGAATGACACCCAGACACAATGCGTGAGAAGACATAAAATAGTATGTATGGTGTGATTCCATGCATAAAAGTTCAAAATCAAATAAACGAAATCTACAGATTAGAAGTCAAAATAGTGGTTACCTATTGTGTTAGTGGTTACAAGTAATAGTGATTACCTATAATGGGAACATGAGGAAGGCTATAGGGATGCTAATCATGTTTTATTTCGTGGTCTGAAAGGTGATTTCTCTGGTATGAGTTGTGTTCAATTTGTAAACATTTTTTGAGTTGTACCCTCAAGATTTGTATGCTTCACTACATGTGTATTCTATTAAAATTCTCCAAGAAGCCAATGATCATAATAATGGAAGCTACTAGATATCAGATGACTGCTAATCCTTGGTTTTCTCATGTATAAAATGTAGAGAATATTAGAATATGCCTCATTGCCATCTTGTGAGGCGTCAATGAGAAAATTCACATCATGTGATTGGCAGAGTGACTTTAATAAATAACAGTGATTGTTGTTACTGTTCCCACCGCTATTCAGGTGCTTTATATATATTATGTCAGCAGATCTTTCTTACCACCTAGCAAGACAGACAGCATTGTTCTTATTTTTCATGTGAGAAAAACTAAGTCTCATAGAGTTTAAGTTTTTTCCCCAAGGTCACACAGCTAATTAATGGCAGAGCATGATTCCATTTCCAAGGAGTTGATGATCAATTTCAGAGGAAATAAAAGCCATATCACGAAGGATGAGTAAGGGATAGTGGTTGGATAGGATAAAAATGTGGGACTGATAGGCTGCATTTGAGGCCAGGAAATTGGGTGCAGGCCCAGACTCTGTCCCACTTTCCCATAATGACAAAGACGTTGCTGGATGTCTCCGGAAATCATCTCAAACATGAGAGTTTTGAACGAGGTTTTATTCCCTTAAGTGTTTTCTGGCTCTGGATTTCTGTGAATCTCCATGTTCATCATACCATACAGGGAACTTTCATGAACTTAAACCCATTTTCAATGTAAAACCTCATTCTATCATCATCTTCTCATTACTTTCCCTGAATCCCCTATCTTAATATCAGTGTCGAATGCTCCTCCACTACATGTCTATTGTCCTGCAAGACGTTTGTCTGTCTGTGTCTGCCATAGACAGTAAGCTCCTTGAAGGTAGAGACTAAGAATTTATTCATCTCTTTATTCCCTTGCATGCTGCCTGCCTGGAACAGTTCACACATTTGTTTACTTAACTGTTTAAATCCCGGGGAAGTCCTTTTTGAGTATGTGCAAGAGGACAGCCTTAGGATATGCTGGATGTAAGGTGAAAACCTAAAGAGAACTTTTTCTTCTTGTTTTTTTATTAGAAGTCCAGGAGAAACAGTAACAGAGTGGCTGAGTCAAAATATCATTAGATGACTTCGTAGCTCCCCAGCATGTGCTTATGAAAGTTTGATCAGTGATTAAGCATCAGTGAAAATCTAAACCCTTCTCATATGGAATGGCCCTACTTAATTTAATATCATTTTACTTTATGAGATAGTTAATAAACAGGTACTGTATTTGATCTTGTGAGTGTAGCCCTCTATATTTAGCTTTTTCAGCTTTAATGGAACTATAATTTTAATCATGATTATTACTTTACATTTTAATTATAATTTGGTATGGCTTAAGTATACATTTCTGAGAGTGATTGTGTAATGAAAACAGGAATTAGCTTTTCATTAACAAAATAATGGGAGAGTTCCCACTGCATTCTAGTCTGTGTTCAAAATCTATGGGCTAGCCTAAAAATAGCAAGAGGAGTTTAACATTTTGGTTTAAAACATGCTTCTAAATTGGCTATGCTCAGATCCCAGTCTCTTTTATTCCGTTTTGCTTTATCTCGTTCCTTTTTTCCCAAAAAACAAAATTAAGTTAAAATTTTAAAGAAGACTTTAATTATGTCTTGAGATTTCAAAAGGCTTATTTTTATTATTTTTATGTTTGTTTAGATAATTAGCACCATGGAGCCTCAGGTGTCAAATGGCCCGACATCCAATACAAGCAATGGACCCTCCAGCAACAATAGAAACTGTCCTTCTCCCATGCAGACAGGGGCAGCCACAGATGACAGCAAAACCAACCTCATAGTCAACTATTTACCCCAGAATATGACCCAAGAGGAATTCAGGAGTCTCTTTGGGAGCATTGGTGAAATAGAATCCTGCAAACTCGTGAGAGACAAAATTACAGGTATGCTCTTCTTCAATATTCTAGGCTTGGGATTTGCAGCTCTGTTTTCCCATCAGATGTGAAAACCTTAGAAGAAATGTACAGGCATGGTGAGGCACCTGAGTGTCTGCAGCATGGATCTTGCATTCAAGGATGGCATGGGCACACAGTCATAAACTCATATGTGTATGTGCACTACAGAAAACCCTCCTGCAGATTGGTAGAATTGGAAAGCAGATTAAGAATTTGGAGTTTTCTCATAACCCTTTAGTTTTATTCCCTTTTATTCTTAATCAGCTACCCCTTCCCTTTGTTCTTTAGTTCTCAGTTTTGACCTCTGCTCTCCCTATATTCCAAGCTAGTTTTTATCTGCCTGTTTCTTTCTTCTCAAATACTTGGTTTGTGTGTGTCCAGTGTTCTTCCATGTGTCTGAGACAGTGTTTCAAAGGGGGCCAACTGAGGACTTGTGGAAGGAGGTCAACCACAACTGCCCATTGTCCTTGGGGAGAAATAGGCCCTAAGGATAGCAGATAATTCTTGAAAGAAACTACTCTACAGTAGAAGGGAAATGCTTAATGAAGATCTGCATTTGAGGTATTTTATTTTACTTATTTGTTTGTTTTGAAGATATTCTTTGAGAAACCAGAGACTTTTTTCTCAAAAGGGAAACGATACCCTGTACAACTTCAATACTTGAGATTTTTAGCTTTTGATTCTTTCCCCTAATCAACAAGCATTCATTGAGGACCTAATGTTTTCCAGACACTGATACATAATTCTTTGCCAGGGTTGTGTGCATGTATGTGTGTGGGGTGGGGGTGGGGAGTGATTTCTCTGAAGTATTTTTTGATATGAGAATATTTTCTCTGAAAAATATTGAGCTACATCATGATGGCAGTGAAGCATCTGCTCTCTGGTGTTTCACTCCTAAAATCATTCACCTTTGAGTATTTGTCATTTTTGAGTGTTGGCTTTTATTTCCCTTTCTCTGAACAGTTTAATTGATGATGAACTGGCCTATATAAGAAAAAGGAAACTCTATAAAGTAGGGAGATAGATACATCATGTTAATTTTAAATCAGAGAATCCAGTGTATATGAGTGTATATGTGTTATCCGATTCTTCTAATTTGCTTGTAAATTTGTCCCCCATATAAATTAAGTACTGTCAAAAATATATCACATAACCCTCCAAACATAATTTTCTCATCTGTAAAGTTGGAAAACAATACTTATCTTAAAGGGCTTATTGTGAGGATTAAATGAGAGACTGGATATATACTGCATTGCACAATGCCTATTGCATAGCAGTCTCTCAATAAGTGGGGGATGTTATTAGTATAGATACAGTTAGTATGTTTCAAGGAGAGTGGCTAGAACAGAGAAATTTTAACAAGTCTCCAAGTAGGGCCGGGGCTTTGATGATCTTACCTCAGAGCATTGGATCTTCCATTCGTTAAGAGAATTGCCTATGTTCTCAGAAAGCCAGTGTTTAGATTCCTGAATAATCTTTATATAATAGGATGATAATTCAAACCAAATTAAAACCGGTTAACCATATGATTTTTCCTCCCACTCCTGTATAGAAAATGTATCTTTGGTGTAGCGTTACCTTCTAAATAGAGACTCTGCCAGCTATATTAGTGAATATTATTAATCACCTTTTCAAAAGAGTTCCCTTAGAATTGTAGTGAGGTTTTTGAGGAGTACTGATTCATGGTGTTGTTCCTTGTTTTCTAAAGATACATGTTTAAACAAGCAGATTCCTTTACTGAAAGAATGCTAATTTGGTAGTTCACCGAGTCGATTTGAATAGGAGTGACAGCTTCCAAGACAGCCTTTAATTTGGTATACAAAACCAAAATTGTCAACTTTGGTTTGTTTAGCACCCTCTCCAGCACAAGCAGAAACATACAATAGCATCTGAGCTTAAAGAAGAAACTTATGGGTTGAAAGCAGAAATACAATTCAAGCATAAATTTATAATTACACATTTTTTAAAAATTCAGGCAAAAAAAAAAGAGAGAGAGAGAGAATTTTATTTGCAGAGAACTTATGGGAATGAGGCAAGGAAATACAGAGAGACCAGAGATATTTGCCCTCATTTGCTATCAGTGTTTAATAAAAGTAGAACTTGTGGCTGTAAAGAGTGCTTATTAAATTCTTCATTTACACTACCTAATTAATTCTAGCATTTTAAATTAACAGTGAAACTGGTCCCTGCTGTACCATTCCATAGATGCAGCATATTTCCTCCATCCACCCGTTGTTCAGGTTTAATTGGTTATGCTAAAAGACAGAGGAGAAGGGAGAGATAGGGCTGTGGGGAGGTGGGGAAGGAGTGGGAATCGCTTTAATGGGAGACCCTCTGAGGCCTGCATTTGAGGGTAAGTGATAACACAGGCTGGGAAAGGTGAGGTATCACACCAAGCAAGTTGAAAGGCTGCTGCTGGTGGTTCAGAAGTCAGGGTAAATGACATCATAGGTATTTTTGTTGCCCTGATTTTTAACATCCCAGTCCCCCTTTTTCCTTCAACACCTCCTACATTTCTCAGTGCATCTCGATCCTGTGAAGTTTACAAGGAGTTCTAAATATCCAGTGGGAGGGTTGAGGGGTGGGAAGTGGCAAAGAGATAAGAATTCAAGATTAAGATTTTCCAGCCCAAACCACTTTTAAGAAAATGTAATAGATTCTCTTAGAAGGTTCTAGGTTATCAGGTAGTTAGTTAGGTAGGTAGGTAGGTAGACAGACAGACAGACAGACAGATATTAAGAGAGAGAGAGGAAGAGAAAGAAAGAGAAAGAGTCTACGGTCATGCCACTCTGAACAAGCCCGATCCCATCTGATCTCGGAAGCTAAGCAGGGTCAGGCCTGGTTAGTACTTGGATGGGAAACCACCTAGGAAAACCAGGTGCTGTAGGCGTAAAAAATAAAAAATAAAGGATTATAAGCTGACAAGGTCCTTGCAACCTGTGAGGTTGCCTAAATAATAATAATAATAATAATAATAATAATAATAATAATGATGATGTGAAAGAAAGAAACTTTTTATTGCTGGTGTTGCCAGTAGGCTGGATTCACTCCTGACTGTGGGTTGTCAATGTATTCTTCATTTGAGAACACAAAGAGGAAATCTAGGCATGGATGTAAGTGTTGTGGTGCTGAGGACATAATTGCTATCATTTATCAAGGTCTTACTGTATGCTAAGTACTTCCTATGTCCTTGACATACTTTATTTCCTTTAACACTGAGAATAGGCTCCATTTTCTTGGATAAGGACAGTGAAGTTTAGTGAGGTTAAGTAACTTGCCCGGGCAAAGTTATTAATAACAAAGTTATTAGCAGGCGGTAGAGCTGGGATTAACCCCCAGTTTTCAAAAGTATGATCTTATCCAGAAGGATGTGCTGGATCCCCCTCTCTGTGTTGAGAGAAGACCTCTGCCTAACCCTCATCTCATAACCCAATGAGGCATTGTGTTCCTCTGAGTAGTAGTTGCTGGCCGCCCACTGGAGAGTCTATCTAGTATGCACCACGGCTTTAAACAAGACTCTTGTGTATAACAGGAGGCAAAGATAACAATATTTATCTTCTTCTGGGGATACAACTTATCCTTCAGAGTAGAACCAAATTTACTGAAAGTGCCAGGTTTAAGATTCTTTTACAGTGCTTTTGGACATCTCCGTTACTTATCTTTTCAGGGATATTAGATTTTCTTTTTTCTAATTGGGAATTGACACTTATCAGGATAACCTAGGTACCAGGGAGGAAAAAAAACAAAACCAAAAACATGTATCCCAGGTTACTTTGTGTGTAGCTGGGGACACGGGACACATGATGGCACTGGAAGCTATGTTCTTTATCTTTCTCTTTCATCCACCTGCAACTTCTGCTGAGAAAGGGAAGCAAACTGTGGCCCACAAGGATTCGTGCAACCTACAAACTCAGTCAAAGAACACCAAACTCCTGATAGAAATTATAGTATTCCCATGGACTGCAAAGAATTGAATTAGTTTATTTTTTTATTTTCTTGCCTTTTCATTCTTTCAAGCTTTGAGATTGCATTACTGAATTTAGGTTCCTAGAAGATCAATATTTTAGGGGAGGAAACATATGGCTTAGGCAAGATAGAGCTAGATGGTTCAGGGTATACATAGCAGAGCTAGAATGCTAAATTGCATTTTTTTATAATTGTTTATCTTATATCACCCCTCTCCAAAATGAATAGAGAAAAGAGAAAAAAAGTAACAAAGAAAAATCCCACGAAATGAATTAGTGTACAAGATATAGTTTTGATCCACCTGTCTAGAGTGTGTGATTATTTGCATTACAGTGATAAAAAAGAATTATATTTTTACCTAATGTCATTCTTCAAGTACTCATAAAGTCTAGTTTTTTTTTAATTTTTATTTTGTTTTATTTTATATTAGTTTCAGGTATACAGTACAATGGTTAGATGTTTATACAGTTTATGAAGTGACCTTCCCAATTACTCTAGCACCCATCTGTACATGTAGCTATTACAATACTATTAACTGTATTCCCTATGTTGTACTCTACATCCCCAGGACTATTTTGTAACTACTAATTTGTACTTCTTTATCCCTTCACCTTTTGCACTCATCCCCCCACCTTTTCCACCCATCCTCGCAAACTCCTTCCCCTGTGGCAATCACCAGTTTTTCTCTGTTATCTGTGAGTCTGTTTTCCTCTAGTTTGTTCCTTCTATTCCTTAGATTCTACATATAAGTGAAATCATATCATATTTATCTTTCTCTGTCTGACTTACTTCACTCAGCTTAATACCCTCTAGGTCCATCCATGTTGTTGTAAATCGTAAGACTTCATTTTCTAATGGCTGAGTACTATTCCATTGTATATATGAACCATAACTTCTTTATCCATATGCCTATTGTTGGTCACTTAGACTGCTTTCATATCTTGGCTATTGTGAATAACGCTGCTGTGAACATAGGGGTGCATAGAACTTTCCGAATTATTGTTTTGATTTTCTTTGGATAAATACCCAGAAGTGCAATTGCTGAGTCAAAAGGTAGTTCTATTTTTAATTTTTTGAGGAACGTCCAAACTGTTTTCCATAGTGGCTGTAACAATTTGCAATCCCACCAACAGTGTCCAAGGGTTCCCTTTTCTCTACATCCTTGTCAACACTTGTTTTTTCATTTATTAACAAAGATATCGCCTCATACCTGTCAGCAGTGTAGTTTTTAGGAGTATTTTTCTCTCCATTTTAGGCAAGTGAGAGCTCTGAAGGGGTTGGGGATTAAGAAAAGGGTGGTCTAAACTGAACATTATCAATTATAAAACTAAGTATATGTAGTGACCAGTATATAAGGGCTGTGGATGGTGGAGAAAGGGTGAGGTTTGTGTTAGCTAGAACTATTGGGGGAGGTTTGAAAGATGAGTTTAAGATTTAGGTAGAGGGAAGAAAGGCAAAGGAATAGAGCTAAAATACCAGTCTAAAGAAAGAAGTCTTTTTCATTCCTCTGTGGTTTGGACTCAGGGAGTAGAGCCGGGATGTGCTCTCTGGAAGTGATAGTCTATTATGAAGAAGCGTTGCCAGATGAAGTTAAGCATACCAAGAAGTTAAGTTGGTTAGAGTTGCACCCCAAATGAAGAAGACAACATTTCCTGAGCACCACCTCTAATCTATATCTTCATTTCTTCCTTTATAACACATGACTTTGGCTTAATTCGTGTTATCATTTAGTGGGAAAAGCAATAAAAAAGACCCTTTACTACTGTGGACAGCAGAGTGAATACTTTGCCACTGCTTTTTAATCAGTGAATCACATCTCTGATTAAAGGGACTGACTCAATTTTGATTTGGTGACATTGAGTAACTTCTGTTCTTTTTTTCTGGATTTGCGAAAGTGCTAATTTGCGAAAGTCCTGTAGGCCCTCACAGTAGATGAGATGTGGGACATGGACTATGGCTATGGGGGGAGTGTCTGTTAGAGCATTGAGGCCATAAGGCATTGCATGGAATAAGTCTCTTGGGTTGAAGAGGGAGAGGAGAGTGAAGGTTGTGTATTGCTTTATGTTACCTCGTATACTTTTAAGGAACTAGACTTACAGGAACCCTGTGGGAATTTGATTAAATTTTACTTCTGAAATAACTTTATAAGCAATAAAAGGCTTCTAAAATGTGAAAGTGCTTTGAATTCACTCCTGAAATATGCATTCATCCCTAAGGTGAGTTTATTGGCATAATTTCTTACAAAACTCAGCAAAGACAAATAAAAATGATAGCAGCAGCTTTTGTGTATTTATATGTGCCTTATGTGTGTTTTGGGTACTATTTGAAATGCTTTAAAAATAATAGTTCATTTAAATAAGTAAATTGGTACAAACAATATATCCAACAAGAGGTTGATATCTAAAAATATATAAAGAACTTATATAACCAATATAAAAAAAAAGACAATTAAAAAATGGGTAGAGGACCTGAATAGACATTTTTCCAAAGAAATATAGATGGCCAACAGACACATGAAAAGATTCTCAACATCACTAATCATCAGGGAAATGCCAATCAAAACCACAATGAGATGTCACCTCACACCTGTCAGAATGTCTGTTACCAAAAAGACAACAAATAACAAGTGTTGGTGAGAATGTGGAGAGAAGGGACCCTTGGTTCACTGTGGTTGAGAATGTAAATTAGTGCAGCCACTATGGAAAACAGTATGGAGGTCCCCCCTAAAATTCAAAATAGAACTACCATGCAACTTAACAAATCCACTTCTGGGTATTTATGTGAAGAAAATGAAAACATTAATTCAAATATATACACCGCATGTCCATTGCAGCTTTATTTATGATAGCCAAAATATGGAAGCAACCTAAGTGCCCATTGATAGATGACTGGAAAAAGAAGATGTGTGTGTGTGTGTGTGTGTGTGTATATATGTATGTATATATATACACACACACACACACACACACACATACATACACACACACAATACATATCTATATACATATGTATATATATATGAATATTACTCGCATATATATGAATATTACTCATATATATATGAATATTACTCAGCAATAAGAAAAAATGAAATCTTGCTATTTATGACAACATGGATGGACCTAGAGGGTATAATGCTAAGTGAAATAAAGCAGACAAGGACAAATACCACATGATTTCTCTTATATGTGGAATCTAAAAAAAAACAAAACAAATGAACAAACAAAACAAAACAGACTCATAGATACAGAGAACAAACTGGTGGTTGCCAGAGGGGAGGGGTGTGGGAGACAGGTAAAGTAGGTGAAACAAATTAAGAGGTACAAACTTTCAGTTATAAATAATTAAGTCATAGGGATGTAGGAAATATAGGAAATATAGTCAATAATGTTATAATAACTTTGTATGGTGACAGATAGTAACAACTTATTGTGTTGATCATTTCATAATGTATAAAAATATCAAATCTCTGTTTGTACACCCAAAACTAATATAATATTGTATGACAACTATAACTCAATTAAAAAGATTACTTTAAAAAAAATAAATAGTAAATTAGAGTTTCTTGGAGATTCCTAATAATAGCCAATGTTTGTTGAGCACTTACTGTGTGCTAAGCATTATGCTGAGATCAGTAGATGGAGTTTCGTGTAATCCTCAAGACACTTATTTGACAAGTGAAGAAACTTGGACTTAGGAACAACTGAGTAATTTGCTCAAGGTGATTTCGCTTCCAAATAGGGAAGGTGGAACTTGAACCTAGGGCCAACTTAATTGTGAGTTGTCCAATTTATAGTTTATCTTTGGCAGTTTTCCTAAAAATACTAAACTGATTTCTCCCCTTTACAAACCAACTCAGCTTTATTACCTAGGGAGTGAAAATTCTTTGTCCAGAAAAATATAATTAGGATTCAAAATCTTTTTGTTTTGGAAAAGAGCACACTATGCGTTTAAAAATAATACCATTGTTTTTTTAATTAAGCAGGTCACTATTTATCTGAACAAGGAAGAATAAATTTGCAATGGTTCTTAACTTCAGATTTTCTCGCCACAAAATACCCCTCCTTATGTTCTTTTCTTTATTTTCAAGTACCATATTGAATCAGATGCTGCCTTAAACTTAAGCATAGTTAAAACCCAGTCTCAATTATGTATATCCAAGAAAATCCCAAGATATTGATTAGCTGAATGAACTTTTTTGTACATGCACATCAGTAGGATATTCATTAGTAAAGCAAAGAGTAGAGGAAATAGTAGCATTTATCAGTACATTTTGTTGCTGATTTTAAAAATGTGCTTGGGTACACTGCAATGTGTCATCTGAATTCAGAGGAAAATCAGGTAGATTTGCATCTGTCATTTTATTTATCACCTCTCTGCAGTCATCTTATGCATATTCCAGGAAGAAGAATAAAAAAACTTTGATTTGGGGAGGAGTAGGTTTGATTATTGTTTGGGTGCAAGTGAAAATTTTTAGGTATGGAAAAGATTCGACAGCCTAATGAGGTTACAAAATAGGAGAATACAGGTTTGCTTTATCAAGGGATACTTGAAGAATGTCAGAACATTAAGTGCATACAGTAAACCATGTAATCATTGTACCTCTTACACACCCATCAAGGGCAATCAGAGACCTCCCATCCTTTCTAATTAGGACAGGTTAGCAATTGAGTGAAGCTGTGACATTTAGGGTTTGTGCAGACACATTCTTCTTCTATCGACATAATTTTTTCCCATGATGGCAATAGTCAGGATTAAAGACCAGGTTCTTTTAGCCCCCTGGTCTTATTCTCCATCATCTTCCTTTCCAAATCTGACGGTTCTGCCCTGCTTCCAAACTCAGATAACCATAGGAAAGTATTCTCACATCCCAGGAGAGATATCTCAGAGGATTTTTACCTGGGATGTGAATCAGGCCTGGGTATTTTAAGGATTTTCTATTTCTGTACTTTAGCTGACTGGTTCACAAAACCAATTCCCTGTTCACCCAGTTTCCCCTCTTTCTCCCAACACACACACACACACCACACACACACACTCACTCACTACCCCCCCTTCTCTGTAGAATGACCTGGTTGATTGAGACTAGGAACTAAGCAAGAAGGTAATGTCAAACTGAAATTTCCACACATTATCTAAAAATGTAATTCATCTGCTTCAGGGTGGGAGGAAAGTGCTTTCTTAAATGTGTTAATGGGAAATTCATTTTTTTTTTGTCTTCTGTGAGGTATGGTAGTGGTGATTTCTTTTTTCAAGCTGCTCCCCTGCCCCCATTCCACATCTCCCTTACTGTTCTTACCTGATGAACTCTGTGATGTCTTTATTCCTTATAAGAACTGAAGATCTTTAAGTTGCCTTTTCATTTTTTCTACAGTCCCATAATTGAGCTTTGATGGAAGAAAATATTTCCACTTTGAAGGGAAGATAAAATTCAGATAAAGACCATCTATTTGTGTAAAGCTTTTACATTTGTAAAACATTTTCAATCAGCCAACAGTATATATTTAGTGTTTGCTTTATCAGACCAAATAAGTTATTCCCTTTCCTTTTCTTCTTTTAAATTCTATAGCAAGATCTGTAATGAAGCCAAAAAGGAGAAGATGTAATTTGTGTCCACATGTTGTAGCTAGAAAGGTCAATGTCGAGGGAGGAGCCAGGACAAATTATGAGGCCTACAACAGCCTTCATGTCTGGTAGGGGCGGGGAGCCTGCTTATGATGGATATCACTACACATCCACCTTTGCTGTTTTGTGGTTTTTTGACTTGTTTTGTTTTTCACCATGGCCCCACTCACCCTTCGTGACCCTGGCTGTTAATTTCATTGGAATGATAGCACAGGATTCATAACAATAAAATGAAGTTGAAGGTTTGATGGAATGCCTACTATGTGTAAGCTACAGTACAAGGCATATTATATATGTTTTCTCATTGAAACTTTATATCAGTTATGCATTATCAATGGTATTATCCCCATTTTACAGATAAGAAGACAAAGCTTCAAATAAGTTAGCTGGAGAGTGGAATTAAATCTGACTGCAAAACCTGTGGTCTTTCTGTTACCTTACCACCCTGCCTCTGTTGAATGAATGTGAAGACATCAGTTATAAGTGTTCAGAAGAGAAAAAGAAGGCAGTGGGCTGGAGTTCTTAGAACCAGCATCAAATAGTCATTAGCCTTGAACTTGGGAGAGAGTAGATTGTATGATGCCAGTCCATATAGAAGAAGCAACTGAGCCAGGCTCCAGAGACATCTTTAAGGGATAGTGAATAGAACAATCAAGACTACTCTATAGCTAAGTGTTAGTAGCCACTTTGTGTTGATGAGATAACTGAAACTTGGAGAGGTTAAGCAAGTTATTCAAGGTCACAGTTAAAAAGCTGTGGGACTGATTCGAACTCAGATCTGTCAGACTCAAGATAACCCAACCTAACACAGAATAAATAACTTTGCTAATAAATAATTTGACCTAACACAGAGGGAGGTGGACCATTTGCAGACTTCTCATGGCATCTGTGATTTGAGAATCATTGCTTATCTTGCCAAGGAAGGTCACACACATGTTCTCAGTGACTCTCTTTCCATCTACTTCAGTTTCTTGCTGACTTATAAATTTGGTTTCCTGCTTGGCCCCTGTTTTATAGTTGTGATACTTCATGTGATACTTCATCTACAATACGTGGATACAGCTAGTTAGGGTAATTACTCTAATTCCTATGACCACTAATGGAATTTCTCATCACAAATACCTTGAATCAAATGAAATAATTTTATTGGCAGTATGAACATAAAATGTACAGTTAATACTCCTTAATATTTTTCCTTCATGTTTTTTTCAAAGGCTTTAATATTCAGTACTTCCTCGGACCCGGTCGAAATAGCCAATATAGACAAATATCTGTACTCACTTTAAAGATGAGGCCAGTGCAACCCAGAGAAAACTTAAGTCAAGAGCACTTGGCTTCTTATTTTCCCTGCTATTTCTTCTTCTCTTTTTTCTTTTCTTTTCTTGTTTTCTGTCCCGCCCCCTCCTTCTGTCTTCTTATTTATTAATATGCTATATGGCCCAAAAAGGATTTGAATTGACTGATAAGATAATATGGAAAAGAACTAAAATTAAAATAACTATAAATTTTTGTAAGCGAAGTGGAGAGAAATGGGTGTAGAATGGTAAAAGGAGACCAGAAGGAAAATTGATCAATTAAATATAGCTAGATGACTTGTCTGAGAAGTAACAGACACCTAGCCTAAGTTTTCTTTACATCAAGGAAAACATGATGGTGACAACCTTGATTCCGTCTCAACTGAAGCAGGATCCCAGCCCTAACCCCCTTCCCACCACACTCGGATTAGCCCATAGGCCTCTGACTGTGGGGATAGTTGCCAGCTATAATACAGGATGGGATATGAAGTCTGAAATCACATATGTAGAGTTTTCCTTTTCTCATCTTTCTTGCTTGAACCTCTGGGCCAACAGATGGATAAAGAGAAAGGAAAGGGAAAGTTGATATCTGATCCTGATTCAGGCCTCATTTATATAATTTTAAGTAGAAAGTAGGAGACGGCATATGATGAAGGCAGGAGAATGGAATGAGAACTTAAATTTATTAAGCACTGTTAGATGCCAGTCGTTTTGTATTTGCTATCTCATTTAATCCTGACCACAACCCCAAGAGATAATGGTGAGCCCCCTTCTTTAGGTGAGGAATCTGAGGCTCATGGAGTTTAAAGCAACTGACTCGAGGTCACACTGCTGGCAAGCAGCCAAGCTGTCTGTGTACCCATGTCTGTCTGACCACATACTGCTGCCATTTGGGACAAGAGACCTTCTCAGAGGGTTCCCGCATTCTTGCTCTTTCATCCTGAGTCGTGAACAGGGCTGTATAGGATGTAGTCCAGTAAGCCTTATAAATAGCTGCACTAATAATGAACAACAGTTTCAGTGGTTCTGGAAGATTGTAAATAAAGCCTTTGGTTCAATCTTTGAAAATTTCAGGATGATTTCTGGGATTGCTTTTAAAATCAGGCCACTTTTATGAGTGGCAACATGATAAAATGAAAGGATCCACCAATTTCTCATTCTAGCTCTAGCTGTGGGACTCTAAGTGGATCAAACAATTCTGTGCCTCAGATTTTTGTGCATAAAATGAGGACAATAACACAGCTCTTTCCACCTTACTGTCTGTTGTGACATCAGATGAGCTGCTAATGTGTTAGTAAGTCATTAAGTGCTTATACCAATTCAGGATATTACAGTGGTCATCCAGAAGATAGGACATTATAAGCAAGGGATTTATGAGGGTAAAGCAAATACTAACCCCCGCCCCCGATAAGCTAGCTTTGTTTTCTAGTCTGCCTTCCAGATGTTTTATTCAGTTATCTACATACATCTCAACAAAAGCTGATTAACTCTCTCAGACATCAGTGTCTGTTATTGATGCTCAAGCTGATCAAATTACAATGCCACAGATCCTACTTGTGCCGTTAATATTAGATTTTGGATTCCGGTCTATAATGAATGATTTTTTTTCCTCCACGCATTGGAAAAATTGGTTAGCAGAGTTCATAAGAAAGTTTAATTAGCAGGGCTGTTTGTGAAAATAGCGGTTGTGAGTCATGGTGCAGAATGAACTAACGTTTCTCAGGGTTGAATTTGTTCTTCTTTTCCTTGAGCAGCCGCCTAGGATTCTCATGTTTGGGAAGCTGATGTCTGCATGCTGCCCACTTAAACTGCACTGTGTAATAAACTAATGACTTAAAAACAGCATATTTTAAAAGCCCAAGAAGAAGAATAGGTTAGAGTGTTTGTGTATTTGTGCATGTGTGTCTGTGTCATCCAGGGGATTATTTGGGACCTACTGTAGTCCAGGACTATGCTCGGCAGGATAGCGGAGTGATAAAGAGATAGACTGCCTGTATTTGCGTTCCAGCTTCACCACTTACTGGCTGTATAACAGGCAAGCAAATTCTTACCCAAATTCTTGCCCATTTTCTCATTTGTAAAATAGGGATAGTGGTAGGATTATTGTTAGCAACAGTATAAGTAAAGCACTCAGAACAGCAGCTGACATGTAATATTGTAATTCTTCCTGCAGTTCTGTGAGGTATAGAGGTATTATTAGCCTTATTTTATAGGTGAGGAAACAGGCTCAGAAAGGTTAAGTGACTCACACAGCTTCTAAATAGCCGAGCAAAGTTGAATGCATGTTTGTTTGATTCGAAAGCCTCTGCTTTTTAAATTTCATTTTATTATTAGTTTCAAATATATAGTACATTGGTTAGATATTTATATACTTTATAAAATAATTCCCCCTAATTGCTCTTTATCTTCTCTGGCTCTCCACCTAGCCACTACATTAATAAACTGTGTCCCCACTATGCCGTAGTCCCCATCCCTGTGACCATCTACCAACTCCTAATTCATACTTCTTTAACCCTTCACACCTTTCTCCAAGCCCCCTCCAACCCCTGCCTCTCTGGCTGTCACCAGATTGTCCTCTATATTTGTGAGTCTGTTTTTGATTAGTTTGTTCTTTTCATTCCTTAGATTCTGCATATAAGTGAAATTTTATATGATATTTATCTTTCTCTGCCTAACTTATTTTACTCAGTACAATAACCTCTAAATATATCCATGTTGTTGAAAATGGTAGGATTTCATTTTTTTAATGGCTGAGTAATATTCTATTGTATACATGAACTATATAACTTCTTTATTCAGTAGTCTGTTGATGGGCATTTAGGATGCTTCCATACCTTAGCAAAGCCTCTATTTCTGTCTGTAACACTATACCACCTCTCTGGGTGATATGCCTAGTTAGTTATCTATAAATAATGTCCTATGTGTGCCTGTATCTGTGCACCTATCTGTGTGTGCTCCTGCTTGGGTGTCCATATAGTCACATGCAATTGTGTTTTATTTTTTCCTTGCGTCTTTAGTTCTTCTAGTGAAACTCCTTGAGCTCACTGCACACTGATTACTGACACATAGTGAACTAGAACCAGACTTGTACAACTTGTACCGATGTGAAAATATGTGCTCAGATGTCTGATCCCCTCCCTACTATGCATCTCTGTCCTGTGACTAGGTCATTCCAGAAGCAAGTCTATGCGATGTCTTCTAAGAAACAGAATCATGGACTATCACAGTGAAGAGACTTTAGGAGTATTCTCTGGCCACTCTGGTATTTCAGGAACTGTAGCTCAAAGCTGGAGCCCAGACCCCTCCCTCACCTTAGGGTAATTGTACCTTAGACAGTATTTAGTCCTGTTTCAAAGAGTAATGTTCATTTGGAAATCCCATCTAAAAGTCTTTTCCCAAGGATGTTTAATAGGTAATATGTTTTTTTTAAAAGGGATTCTTTTACCGAACGAGTTTGGAAAACTGAAGTGAACCAAGTTAGGAAGGGATTTATTTTTATCACTGCCTGTCTGAGTCTGTGTTAATGTACATTTTAAATCTTAAAAGGAATGGTATAGTATGCATAATTCATTACCCAAGGAAGCTTTATTTTCTTCATCATTTTGTGGACTACATGTTTAAGCCAGGAGGAAAGAAGGTAAGTGGGTAGAAGGCAAGAAGGAAGTTTGGGACAGTTTATACTTGATGACCTCATCTCTTTTGTTAAGAAAGAGATGATGTCCTGTACTGCACATGAGTGGGCAAATACAGGCATTGGAAAGTCTTACCAACTCCCAAGAGGAACAGAAAAAGGGTGCCGTGTGGCTCCATCTCTCTAGCACCAGCACAGCTGCATCACTTGATAGGCATTTTTGTTGGAAATTATTGAGTACTGAGCATGTTCTGGGCATGAGTTAAATTATGCATTTATTTGGTTTTGTTATTGTCAGGGTGATATTTCATTTTCTATTGCCTAAGAAAGCTGATCCATTGGAACATATTTACATTTTGTTATTCTCACACACATTCCCAGGCACTACTTCATCGTCACCTCTCCCAGATACTTGACTCATTGTAATGAGGCTGGTCACATTTGCATGGGGTAGCCATTCCCCCAAGAAGCCTGAGCTTTAAAAAAAAAGAAAAAGATAAACCCAAGTTGATGGCTTCCCTCCTCCATTCCTACTCTACAGACCCATTTCTGTGTGAGCTCTTTTAATCTTGGGTTTTTATTTATTTTATCTTATTTCTTACCTGTGAGCTGAATGGTGATGGAAAGAGAAGACATACTTTTATTTCTTGTTTCTTTTCCTTTTTTCATGGATCTTGGGAAATTCTTTTTTAACATTTGTTGGAACTGAAATGAACTTTCAGACCAGGGTTGTGAGTTTCACGCCTAGTACTTTACTGTCAGCGAACCTCTTGACGATAGGAATGAGGGTTCGTCTCTGCATTTCATACAGCTATTAGTAGTAAATCCAAAGCCAGGGAACCCCAAGCTCTTAATTCAGAAATGACACATTGACATAGGTTTCAAAGTCCTTCTCCAGCTCATGGTTGACATCCTGACTTATCTCTGTGCAGACAAGTTATTATCTCACTTCCGTTGAAATCCATGAATTTCCTTTTATTTTGAATAAAAGCAGTTTTAAAAAACTTATATTCAGTTAACATTTGTGCCAAGACAGCTCACATAACTTATCTCATTTCATCTAAATTCCAACATTATATCAGCCACCTTCCACATGCCCTTTATGAGAATAGTATCTGACGAGAGTTTTGGAAGCCGTTGTCTTAATGCCTAAATACAACAGTTTCTTTCATTCACAGACATTTCACCCACAGAGTTTCATTTGCCCAAAGGTTAATTAATGACACTGCATGTAATTGGTATTAACCTGGTAACTCTTTCTACCTCTACTTCCTTTGTTGTTAAATCGTCATCTAACATCAGCTGCATGTCTGGAATCACCTGTTGGTTCACTTTCTTTCTAAGTGGAAAGTCTTGTCTATCTGACATCCAGGTCTTTGTTTCATGTGAGAGTAAGCCAACTGAGAATTAAGAATTCTGGTTTATTTTTCTGGCTACCTGAGGGTTTGCCAAATCCCTCTTCTTTTTGTTTCAACCCTCGTCAAAAAAATATATATATATTTTTTTAAATGTGTGACTATTCTTTCCTGTCTGTAAAATATTCTGAACATAATTTAATTTCATGTTGCTTCGATTAAGAATCTTTCATTGCCCCAGGGTCATCAGTTTGAACACTTCTTTTTGTGTGATAAATGCTGAAGGTGGGATCGTTGTCATGAGGTTTCTATTGTTTCCAGTACATTCCCTAGAATATTTTTTCCTTTTAGTTTTTTTTAAAAACTAATACTTGATACTAACTTTTTATCTTATGAATCACCTTTATTTCCTGAATAGACAGAAGAAAAATAGGGTTCAAACTATTTCAGATTTTTCATTCATTGAGGTTTATTATTTCAGTGTATAAGAGCTGTCATTTGAAGCAGCTTATTTTATAGGACAAACCAAGAGAGATTTTAAAAGACTCCTTTGAGAATTGATTAGTTGGCTTTCTTTACGAAATAGTGTAGCTTCATAGCTGATCCTTCCTGCTTTGGGGGCTGATGGAAATCGCTGTGTATACTTTGTGAATTTCCATGTGTTTTACCGTAGGAACAGAGGCATTATTTTACATCTCCTTGAACAGTTTGGTTGATATCGTCTCTGAAATCAGAAATGCTATTAAAGCCTCTATATGCTTTGGAGCCAGATGGACTTGTATCTTGGGATCTGAGAACCATGGACATCGGTCTCCTTGATTGTAAATGGTAGCGATAATACCTACCTTGTAGAATTGTTTTTAGGGTGATAGATGAGATGATGGAAATAAAGCACTCAAATATAACTTAAATGTTCTCTCACACACACAAGAAAAGAGATTAATATGTATTAACTAGACAGGAGGAATCCTTCCACAATGTGTATGCATATCAAATCATCATGATGTACACTTTAAATTTCTTATAATTTTATTTGTCAATTTTACCTCAATAAAACTGGGAGAAATAAAGCACTCAGTACAGTTGACTGGCACATAGTAAGCATTAAAAAAATAACTATATTTGTTACTATTCATTTGCTTGTTGAACTCATTCATTCATTCAACAGAGATTTATTGAAAGCCTACTATGTGCCAGACATTGGTCATACTAAGATTAATAAGATCCTAAGGAACTTAGGGTCCATCGAGAAAACATTTAGTTCAAGTTTATATTGAATGCCCACTGTGGGACAAGTGCTTTGCTTGTTGCCATTTTGATGCCACATGATGCATTCTCAACCTCTGGGAAATTATATCTACTTAAGAAGACAGAATGTAGCCTCTGGAAAGAACCAAGTACTGACTTAACATGATCTTAAATACTTTGGGAATTCGGAATAAGGAAAACTTGGTCCTGTCTTTTTTATTTTTTAAGTGAGGCATCCCTTGGTTGTGACCTCACAGATTGCAAGGACCTTGTCAGCTTACAATCCCTTATTTTTTATGTTTTATTTTTTGCACCTACAGCACCTGGTCTTCCTAGGTGGTCTCCCATCCAAGTACTAACCAGGCCCGACCTTGCTTAACTTTCAAGATCAGATGGGATTGGGTTTGTTCAGGGAAGCATAGCCATAGACGGTCCTGTCTTTTTTTTTATAGTACTTGTTGTTGGCAAAGAGCAAACACACTCAAAATTTCAGATACCTAAATGACTCTTGAATCTCTGCCAGAGGTATGGGGAGATCTCATATATGCATCTAAGAATGGATTCAACTTAGAAGCAGTATTTACAATTCAGGTTGATAACAACCACTGGCTTCCTGGAAGTGATGGCTATAACCTGAGTGGCAGCCACTCTCTTCAAGGGATAGATGCTCATGCTGGAATGGTCTTCTCTGTATTTTTCCTGGCTGTTGCCTACCAATCTTTTCAAATTAGTCTCAGCTCAGGTATATACTCCAGAAACCCTCTCTTCTTCTCACTGTTATAACACTTAACCATACTCTGCTATCATTGTTAATTCATAGGTCTTACTTTCTTACTAGACTATGAACTCCTTGATTCTTCCTTGGTCCTCAGTTTTCAAATCTGTAGAAGAGACTTGAAGGTGATTGATACTTAGGGCTTTTCCAAGGCTGTTATTCTGTAAGGTACCAGATCCAGTTAGACAGACACGATCAAGTTGGAAGATAGGAATGAGATACTTTGGGGTATATATTGGAATTAAATAGAAAAAATGAGAACTTGGAGATAGTATTAGCAAACTCAAGCTCTCCCAAAGTCTCAGGCACACTGTATTGAATCAGGGCAGGTGTTTAGCACGCAAATGAGCACACATTCGAAAAACCAGGGCACAGCAGAAAGTACACAGGCTCTAGAGTCAGAAGGGTCTGTCTTTGGTTCTCTAGCTAAATAACCTTGGGAATGTTACTTCTTCTTTCTGGGCCTCTGTTTCCCCTTCTGTAAAATAGAGATAAAAATGTTGTTTCAGAGGTTGTACATATTTAAATAATGATATATATAAGGTCTTTGGCCTATAGTAAGTGCTTAATAAATATTCTCTACTCTGTTTATTTTCTCAGTTAGTCATTAGGATAAACTGAAACCAGTTATGAGCTTTGGATCTAAAATAAATATAATTTAAAACCTTTGAATTTTAGCATTAGAAGGGAGCTAATACATTGATCTTGCTAACTGTTATTGCCTCTCCTGATAAGATGTAGATTTGGCTTCATGTTTGCTATAGTTCTAGTCATGGGACCCTTATCACCACACCATTATAAAATTATTATTAGAAAGTTCTTCCTTTTATCAAAGCAAAAACCTACTCCTTAACTTTCTTCTATTTCCTGATTGCCATTCTCTCTCTGAGGTCTCCACAGAGTAAGTCTACCCCTGCCTCCCATGGCAGCCTTTCAAGTATTGGAGGGGGCTTTGAGTACCTCTAGAGTCTTTAGTCTAAAGGAGAACTTCAGACTAAAGCCTGGAGGCCTTTCAGATGTGCCTCATGGGACCTAGTTTCACACCTCTTATTAACATCCCCTGGACACAGGTGAGGCCCTGGTAAAATATTTTGCTGCTCTTCCTACTCTCTTCTGTTAAGTATACAGGAGTTTGAGAGTGGTTAGGAGAATGTAAATATACATGTGAATAGATAATATTCATTTATTCACCCAACATTTACTGGATGTCCAACCATGCCATGAACCCTTTGGTAGGTCTTGGAGGTACAGAGATTAATAAAATACCATTTTGTCTTCAAGTTGCCCTCTTTCTCGTGTGGAACAGAGACACATTAAGAAATCATGTAGAAAAGATGTGTCAGTGAGAGTGTTTGTCTCTTTTGTAAGACTGAAGGGAGGGGACCAGAGTAATTTTCACATATTTACTCAGCAGTACTGTAGAATCAGCTTGAAGAAACCAGGGGTGCCCCTTTCTTCTTTTCAGTCATTTGACAAGCACAATGACGGGTTGCCTTCACATTCACTTGTACCATTGCTCCAACACTCCAAGCTCACTCCTACCTCAGGGCCTCTGCACATGAGATTCCCTCTGCCTGGAATGTCCTCTCCTCAGATGGGGTATTGGCTTCTCTTTTCCCTCAGGTCTCTGCTCTCACATCATCTTAGCAGTGAGGCCTCATCTGTATTGAAAATTTTTAAGCCCACCCCCCACACTGTCTTTCTTCTTTCTCTGCTTTATTCTCTCCCTAGAACTCAACATTATCTGACAAACTTTATATTTGATTTCTATGTTCCTTGTCTTTTTCCCTCACCCCAATCCAGAACATAAATTCACTGATAGCAGATACCAAGTATTTTTGTTCTCTGCTATGTTCCCAGTGAATGGAGCTATGCCTGGCATATAATTAATGCTCAATGAATATCTGAGATAAATTAATATGGTGCTTGGATTTGACCCTCAGGTTGAAATCTCATCCCTTAATAAGAACACTATCAAAATTCTACTCTTTCTTCAAAGCCCAACTCAAATGCTCTCACCTCCAGGAAGTCTTCCCTACTCTGCTCAGTTAGAATCAGTCTCCACTTCCTCTCTGTTCCTTTATATAGCTTTAAAATAAAAATCTCTGATACACTTATTATTTTTCCTGAGCTGTAATTAATTCTTATATTTGTCTTTCTCTTTTACATAATAAGTCCCTTGAAGGCAGGAACAAATTCTTTGTCATTCTGGGGCCCAGTCATAGTATCTAGCATTTAGTAGATGCTGATTATATGTGGAATTTGTGTTCCTATTGCATCATGTGCTCCAATGTAAAAGAAAAGCATCAGAAACATTCTCTACCTTCAAGGAAGATGGGGCCTCAATGATGAGACCGCATCCTTGTAGGCAAGAGTGTAAGATGATATCTAATGGCACTAGGGAAAGGAAGAAAAGGAACCGACAACTACTGAACATCTGTTATATGCCAGGCACTTTATGTGCATTATCAATTTTAATCATTTTAACAAGTCAATGGGAAAAAAAGTAATATTAAGTCCATTTTATAGATGAGATTACTGCAGCAGAAAGGGGCAAGGTAGAAATGCAAAATTTAGAGACGTAAAGAAATAGCATATATTAAGAAATTCTGAGAGCTTTTCTATCATAGATTCCCTTCCCTGTGATTCCAGGTTAGATGTGTAGGTTAGATGTGAGAATAAAACAAGAAACCAAGGTGCAGGGAGGTTACTATAATTTAGCCAGGGTCACACAGCAATAAGCTGAAGCTGCAGTTCTTAAAAGTCCCCAGGCAATGCCAATGATGCTGGTACAGGGACCACACTTAAATTATCAAGCCTTTAAATCATGCTTAGTTTGAGACAATTGTGTGAACTTCCAAAAGAAAATAAATCCTCTGACTACTTGCCTTTCCTGACATTGAGTTTGCAGAAGAAAAGCCAAGACTCAGATGACCCAACACATGTAAACACCAACAGAGGTGGGATAGGAAGGGGCATAGCCATGGATACTCCATAATCTCAAAGCATCTCCAGTTGGTATTAAGAAGAGGGAGAGACCCCACATAGGCTGTGTGCCTCCCTTTGAGTCCTTACCTGAAGCCAGACACTCCTCTGTGCCCTGTAGAGAGAAGGCATGAGCCTGGAAGTCACTCAGATCTAGTTTCATGCAAATCCCAGCCCAGGAACCTACTTTCTAGTTGACTTTGAGCAGGTTATTTAACATATCTTAGCCTCACCTTCTTTATCTGCACAATGGGCCTGATGTTCCCATTTCACACAGGATTAAATTAGGTAATCTTACTGGACCATTTAGTATAGTGCCCCACATAAAGTAGGCACTGAATAAAAGCTGTTCTTCTTCCACATGCTAATATAGTTCATCTTCACAGTGGTCCTTTGATTGTGAAGATAAAGGATTATCTCTGTTTTTCCAGATAAGGGAACAGGCTGATGCAGCTTAAATGACTTAACCAAGGTTAGACAGGAAATACAGTTTTGATATGCAGTAACAGCCACAGAGCTCTCTGACCCTCTTTTTGGTGAGTTCAGATAGATTTCAAGGCAGCTGACAGTAAAGAAAGCCACCCCAGGACTGGCAGGGAGGTGTCCTAGGATGTGGAGTTGGTTGCAGTTAACCCAGCATGCCGATTACCACCAGCAGGTGATCTTGAGGTAACTGGGGATTTTACCATGTGCTTCAAGAACCAAATTTCAGCCTGAGCTAGGGATTCTGACATCCACAAAAATTCCTTACTCAACTCGGAAGTTTTCATCAACAGCAGCTACCCATCTGGCTGCCCTCTTGGGGGTCTTTGCAGATGAGAGAACTAGCTGTTAGGTTTCTGGAGAATGACAATTTTTAAAGACAGAAAGAGCAAGCTGTGCAGGTTGGTGGTGTAGAAATGCTGAGGTTCCTTCCAGCCAGCCCTGCAAGGGGACAACTTCTCTGCTGCTGCGATCAGCCATGAGGATATCACATTTGGAGTCCTGCTGTCATAACTCCCTGGACCTCAAAGGCAAGGGGAAACAACTTCTATTCAGAATGGCTGGAAAAATGAGGGGTTATAATCAGCTATGATGGCAACATTACCTAGAGTTTGAATACAAATTTAAAATGCTTAACAGAAACTGTTGAAGATAATTTACTTTTACTTAGGTGAATCGAAAAAGCCTCAGAGGTATTTCAGGGCCTCAGAATAGTTGTCAATAACATTGTGGTTCAAATGGAGTAACTGTGGTTACAGCAAAGGGTACTTGATTTGGAGTCGGAAGATCTAGACCAGGGGGTCAGCAAACTGTGGCCCAAAAGACAAATTGAGCCCACTGCTTGTTTTCTAAATAAAGTTATATTGGAACACAGTCATTTGTTTACATATTATCTATGACTGCTTTGTACTAAAATGGCAGAGTTGTCATGACAGAGACTGGAGGACCCAGCAATCCTAAACTATTTACTGTCTTATACATAAAAAATTTTGCCAACCACTAATCTAGACTAAGATCCAACTCTATAGTATAGGGCAAATCACTATTTTCTCTGAGCTTCATTTTTCACATCTGTAAAATAATGATTCTTTCTCCACAGAGTTGTTATGAGAATCAAATGCTATAGAATAGGTAGGAAAGCACTTTGGAGTCTCAGAATCTCTGTGGAAAGCTGGACAGGGATGGTTTTTTATTGTTTATTTGAACTGTGCTGGAGGAGAACCCACCCAGGACATTTTTGGCTTATGTTTTATTTTCCAGTCCCTGATGTCAGCTTATAAGCATGTTCTTTCCTTTTCCCAGGTGCTCGGTCCCTACTTCTTCTCTCCCTGAACATAAAAACATTCTGGTCATATGCTTTCATAAGTGGAGAATTAGTACAAACGTGTTCATCCATTTTTTTCACTTAGCAAATATTTGTTGTGTTCAAGGATGCAAGCTTTTATAAGCTAGTTCTTATGAGGAGAAGTGTTTTGTACCTAGGGGAAGAAGTTAGATATACAAATTATTATAACAGAATGAGATGCTGCCATGTCATAGTAGGAGGACACATTGTGTGTGTATGCATGCACGAAACAGAAATATTCAGGTTCAGAATAAAGAAAAGCTTGTAAGAGAACCTTTTTAACCACAAAACACTGAAGTGCCTTAAAATGTAGCCATTATATATAACAG
Source organism: Macroglossus sobrinus (assembly GCA_004027375.1). NCBI lineage: Eukaryota > Metazoa > Chordata > Mammalia > Chiroptera > Pteropodidae > Macroglossus > Macroglossus sobrinus. The sequence goes on along the minus strand of PVKZ01000382.1, from coordinate 59,157 downwards.
TTTTCCCTGGAAACTGCCAATAATGCATTTCCTGCCCATGCATGGTCACTGGAGACCCTTCACTAATGCTTGCAGGACAGGACTGTTGAGGCCTAGCCACATGTAAGGGTTGTAGATCACCTGGGCATTAGGGAGCCAACTACTCACCATGGTTTCTAAAGTTTGGAGGCAGTGTTTATTTCATAATATTTTATCTTTTCTTTATTGGTCTTATTTTTTCATTTTTGATGACTCAATCAACATAACATCAGTAATTTAACCTTTTTATTCGTTCGACTTGCTATAAAAATAAACATAAATCGAAAACAAAAATAAAGTTTCATTTTCTGTTCCAAAAATACTGTTGCTGTATGTATATGGTCAAATCTTGCTATAGCTAATAAAGGAAGATGTAGTTATTTGGGAAAAAAAAGAAAGGAAGGAAGGAAGGAAGGAAGGAAGGAAGGAAGGAAGGAACGAACGAACGAACGAACGAACGAACGAACGAACGAACGAAGGAAGGAAAAAAGAAAAAAGAAAAGAAAAAAAGGAAAGGAAAGAGTAAAAAGGAAAGAAAAGAAAAGGAAAAGAAAAGAAAAAAGGAAAGGAAAGGAAAGAATATAAGGACCTTATCTATGTCTGGGATGCAGATACACATTCATTGAGCTCTAGGCTCCTGATTGGGTCCCCTGGGCTCTCCCAGCATGGTAGATCTCTTAGCCCCCTTGGAAATAGTGTTGATATTCTTCATGACTGTGTTTCATCTATATTTTTCTATGTATATTTAAATATAGAACTACAAATCCATAATCCATCACAAATATATGGCCACCAAAATTAAGACATAAAATTCTTCCTCATTTTACTCTCCCCAACTCTAAAATGGTTCCTGAAAAAATGAGGCTTGGGGTTCTATATTTTCTACCTAGGGGGTTAATCCTCTCTAGACTGTTTTAAAAGAGAATGTTTAGTTCCATCTAGCATTTTTTATTAGACTTAGCTGGACTTCTCCTGTGATGGCAAGAAGCACATGAGGAAGCCTATTCCTGAACTAGGCTAACCACAGGTAGTTTTATTGTGCTGCCAGTTTATCTCATATCTTTCAATTCACAGACAAGTCTTTCCACTTCTGTCCTACTCTCGTTAAACACACTGCTCTGTTGTAAAGTTTGTAGTTCATTATTTTATACAAAAATAATCTCCAATGTTTTTTCTCTTCCTTTCTGAAACAATATTCATCTCTTTTTTAGTTTTCTCAGAAACATACTCATTCTTGATGTTAAATGCAGCCTCTCCCTAAAGCTAGAGCAGCAGGTAACGATAACACAGTGGTGCTAATTGCAGTCAGGTGCTAATGTGATGGTGGGCTTGGGACTGATACAGGCAACCGTGTAGATATGACACAGAGTCTTTTCCTTCACTTGATCTTCAGAACCTTCTTAGGACCTGAGTGTGTTTTCTTCCCTCCTGAAACAAAGGTCTGAAATAAAGATAAAATATAGAACGTAAAAATCATAGGCATTGTATTTATTTTAGATTTCTATAAATATGTGAATAATTAGAATGAATGATAGTACATCAGGGAACATGCATCACTGGTAGGTATGATAAATTCATCCATATATATTCCATCAGTACGATGAATCACGAACTATTTGGATGTAAGTCCAATGTTTGTGGTTACTCAGTGAGTGTTTTGGCTATATTTTTTCATATACATTTTCATTTTACACAAATTAAACTTAGCAGGATAGATTAATCAGCCATCTGACCCATTTCCTAGAATTCATACCTAAGGTTATTATTGAGATTATTGTTTCAAAAATGCCCTTTAAGGAAGCTCAACTTGATACATGACTGTTTAAAAGAAATAATCATAGAAATATTTTAGTACAGCATTTTTAAGGCTTCTCTTATATACAAGGTAAACAGGACTGATAAATTTGCATAATGAAAATGGGTTTAATTAAGTGAATTTAGTTAGGCTTGATGAGGTGGAGCCAAATTTAGGATAAACGATATATTTTAACCAATGAAATTAGTCTCTCGTATTTTGGGGTTTGCAGAAAGTTTCTCAGAACATGTGGCAGGATCTTATAATTCACACACACTTCTCTCTCACTCACTCTTACTTTTCTGTATACACACACAGACACACAGACACACAGTGCAAGCACAGTGAAATTGAAAGCGAAGGGTCCTAGCAGCTGGAGTGTACTCAGCATCCTCTCCTCCTCCTTCAGTTACTAATTCTGGCTGGTGAAGTGAATAGCTAGCAAAGTTTGCCCCTGTCCTGTCTTTTTCTGTCATAACCCTGTTATTTCAAAACACTAAGGAATATCCTAATGAAAAATAGTGTTATTTGGGGTTTTCCATTTGGGGGATAAAAATGCTGTGGAGTTGCCTCATGATTCTTTGTTTCCATTATATGAAGGTAAAAAAGTCACCCGTTTTCTGATCCAGAACCCAACTTGTTTTCCCAGGTTCCCTCCTACAACCAACACAAACACAGACATTTACCAGCAAAACAGAAGCTGTTGGAAAGATTTTTTTGGCTGCTGAAATGGGCTCCTATCACCAGGACATGGCAGGCTTTTTGCTGTATTGTCTCCCAGCCCTGGCCCTGTACTCCAAAGAGAGCTTTATGTAATCATTCTTCCCTGACATGTGATGTCCTGTCATCTTCCTCCCCTTCAGCTCTGCTGCCGCCCACAAATCAATAACATTGCCTGGGAAATTCAAGGTGGTTTTATAGCCACCCTGAGCTCTGTGTTTCTTAAAGGGTATGTCAGAAAATGTAAAGTTTCCTAATGATATTTCTGGCTGATGACACATGGCAGAGCTGATGGACTATTTATAATCAGTGGCACGATCTCAAGCACATTATTTTTATTTCACTTAGGGGGGAGACCTGTCACTTGCCACCTCTCTTTGCAGACAAGTTGATGCCATCTCCACCTAAAGTAGCTAAATCCTCTTTGCAGAATGTGTCTACTCACTACCCTTTGTGTTAGGCACTCCCCAGTTCTTCTCACTAACCCCTGCCCTTTCTATTGTTCTTGGGCTGGAGAGGATGATGAGGACAATGAATGATTTGTAGCAACTGCTTTAAATTCTAGCCATGCCTTCACTATAACGTCTCCAGTCTTTGCTGCTCAGATCCTGCTACATTCTTCTGAGTGTGGGTGTGGCTGGCGTGATTGAGGCAGCAGACACAGCTACTGCATCCAGTGTTTGTGCCCCAGTTTTACAGAACTGAGCATAACATAGTTGTCTTTTGTTGAGCAGCTACTATGTTCTAGGCATTGTACTTGGTAGGCATTTTATATACAGTATCTCATTAACCCTCTCAAACCTGTCTGTGGCAAGTGCAGTTATCTCCAGAGAAGAAATGTGGGGGTGGGTGGGAATAGGAGCTTAACTGACTTGTTTCCAAAGCTGATAGGGAAAGCCCCAGGACTCCAGTTCAAGTGTCTTCTCACAAATGACACTTGCTGTCTTTCCACTATCCTGTCCTGCCTCTTCCCCATCAAGTGGACACTTGTGTATGTATGGTGTGGATGTTCAGGGGCACTTACCCATCCAGCTTGGGCAGCTCCTGTGAATTTAAAGCTTGACCAGAGTGAGAGATGAAAGAATTCAAAATTTCTCAACCTGGGGACAAACCCTGGTATAAATGGAACTGTATACTAGAGGAGGGTTTGGACTCACTGCAGTGGGAAGTGTTACCTCTATAAAGATATTGAGCTCTCTCTTTCTCTCTCTCTCTCTCTTTCTCTCTTTTTTAAAAAATGTTTCCACAGGACAGAGTTTAGGGTATGGATTCGTTAACTATATTGATCCAAAGGATGCAGAGAAAGCCATCAACACTTTAAATGGACTCAGACTCCAGACCAAAACCATAAAGGTAAGAGGTAATATGCTGGCTCCTGATTCATGAGGCACTGGTTACATTTTATTCCTTTGAATTTATAAGTTCAGCCTAGGAGGGAGCTGGAAGTAATGTTCTTTATTTACTTAAAAACAAGGGACACAGATCATTACAGAAGAGTGAGATGAGGGCTGAGTACGGGGGAAAGACCATGAGCTCTGGGACCTCCAGTCCTCTAGAGGGCAGATGGGGTGTCACCTTCTACGTCACCTAGAAGACCTGTGAACCTGAGTCTGCAAAGATGGCCAGAACAGAGCTATGGAAAGAAGTTAAGACAGGGAATCTGTTCCAGGCAGAGGGAACGGCACATGCAAAGCCGTGAAAATGTACACAAACATTGTGAGTGGGAACAGCATTTAGAATAGCATGACCTAAGTTTGGATGGGGAGGTGATGAAAAATTGAGGATGGGAGGTGGCTAGGGGCATTCAATGCCAGGCCAAGGAGCTTGGCTTTTACCTAAAGGTGGAGAGGACCCTCCTAACCAAGACTCAAAAAGAAAAAATCAATTGTTGATAAACACACTAGTTAATAGGGACAGGTACTATAAAATTGATAGGGACATAGTAAAGGAATGACAGAAAAAGTAACATTCCAGCCTTCTGAAGATAATCAGACAGGTAGATAATATCTCAGGAAGGATTAAGTCAAAAAAGAAAAATGGTTACCCAGAGCCTATTCCTCCAGGTGGAGGTTTCTGTGGCTGGATTTTCATTCTCCGTTCAGACTTCACCTTGTGGGGATCCTTCAGGAGATGGTGCTGCTTGCTTTAAGGCCCCCTTCTGACAGCCAGTGGGGAGCTCCTGGATGGAGCCTGCCTCCTCCTCAGCCTCCCTTTCCCTTCTTTCCCACCTCCGGGCAGCATCTTGTTTGGGGGCAGCTGCCAGCCAATTAATGAGTCCCATCCTTCATAGCCTATTAAACCATGGGGAGGTGTCTCCTGGGTTCTCTTATCCTCACGACAGCAAGTCTGATGCAAAGTAGGACAAGAGAAACCTCTCCTGGAAAGGAAATCTATAGCTAATGCCGGTTCTCGGTGTCTGAAAAGACAACCAGAACTTTTGAGTTCAACAGAGCTACTTTTTCAACATCCAGACTGACAGAGGAGATTAGTAACATAAGATAATGTTAGCTGGGAGGTAATCAAAACAAACATATAACCAAAACAAAACAAAACAAAAAACTTCTCTTTTTGGAATATATCATGTGATTGTCTTTCTTTCCGTCCTTTCTTCCTCCCACCACCCTTCCCTTCTTTACTCCTTCCTTCCTTCCTTCCTTCCTTCCTTCCTTCCTTCCTTCCTTCCTTCCTTCCCTCCTTCCTTCTTTTCTTCCTTCCCTCCTTCCTTCTTTCCTTCCTTGCTTCCTTCCTTCCTTCCTTCCTTCCTTCCTTCCTTCCTTCCTTCCTTCCCTTCTTCCTTCTTTCCTTCCTTCATTCCTTCCTTTTAAGCAGCTTTATTTTTTCAATTGAGTTTAGCTTACTTAAAAAGATTATTGCTTTCCTGGTCTCATACAGTCTGTGGTACACAAAGACCCCAAAATGGGCTTGATTTAGGTTGGCTCAGTCTCTGTCCCTATGAGTTCTCTAACAGGGAAATAATAGAGAGTTGTTTAATTATAGGGTAGTCCTCCGAGAGGCAGAAGAATTAATTTCTTTCAAGGGGAAAAAAATACCTATTTTTGTGCTTTAAGATGGGAGGCTTGTGTCACATGACTCTTTGATGAGGCCACACCAGGTTAAGAGCTGTATTTGTGAATTTGATTGATTTTTGTGCTGCCCAATTCAGCATTAGAATGTCAGACATTTACTCTTTCCTTGATGGACACCCTGACCTTGAAATGAGAAAAATACCTTTCTTTTCTTTACAGTTTTCTTGAAATTCAAACTTCCCTCAAGAGCTTACAGTCAAATCATCAGCCATCTATTCTGCATTTTTTTTCTTAAATATTTCACGAAGCTGTTGGCATTTCCCTAAAGACTGAGTGGACCAGCTTTTCTGATCTCAGAACGCATCCCAGGCTGATCGTGCCTTTAGAAGAGTGCTTTGTCTAAGTGGGTCTTAGAGACAAGGAACACTGACTATTTAACTCCTGTGAGGAGCCAGTCTGCCTCCTTCCCTTCTCTATATTCCTTTCCTTATCCGCCCCCCCCCCGCACCCACCCTGTGCTCACCCTGCATCAAAACGCTGCCAACACATTTTCACCCAGCAGTAACGTGGGCTTCTGAGGCACTGTGGGATTCAAAATGCATGATGCCACGGCTGAATCAATAATTTCCATTCTCTACGACGAATGAAAATTTAATGTGCAAACCTGGGGATTTCAGCCCTTTCATTACAGCAGTTTATTTGCCATACTAAAAATTAAGTTTGAGTGATGGGTTCCTTTATTAACTTTTCTTCCCTTTCCTAAAGGGACATAGTGTTTAAAGTAAAAATCATATTAAAGGAGAGGGAAAAAAAGCAAACCTTTTTCATGTGCTGTTAATAGTCTCATCATTTATTAATTTTTACAAATTGCCTTTCTGCCTTTCAGGCCACTGTTTACTTCTTCTGCTTCATTTTGCTTTGATAAGTGACATGAGATTTATCTCTCTACTCTGACTCCCATGAAGAAAGTGCCTATCTAAAAAAAAACAAGTATCTTCTTTGGAAACATGCATTATAGAAATCCCTTTGGAACCATCTCGTACATGTTTGCAAACTTCAGTCAAGTTTGTCCCTTCTTCCCACATTTATGGAACATTTTTGGAATGTTTCATGTAAAACACTAATTTAAATGTCATGCACAACATAGATACAGGCAAACCAAGAGTTAATTCCTAAGCTTTGAAGGTTAAGGATGAACAGCTAGATTGAGAGGTTGTTCTGGGAAGCCCTGAGGGAGTAGTAAAGTAAAGACCTTAGTTAGCCAGAGAATAGTAAAAAGGGCAGCTATCCTTTAGCTACTGCCTATGGTTTAAGCCCAGATCCTTGCAGGATCTTCCCATTGTTTAATAGAAACTGAGATTTTATGCCAAATCTCCCAATTTCTAAAGATTGGATACCACCTAAAAAAATTTTAAAGCATTATGTAGGTGGGCCAAACAAAACTTCATAATTGACCCGTGGACAAGCAGTTGACAGCCTCTGAACTCAAATTTAAAGACATAAACACCGTTTTGCTGATTGAAAGTGAATGACTCATTACTGGGCTGCTAGTAGAAGGTTCCCACAAATGATGATTCTCTCTTAACAAATATTAATTTCCTGTTATTAAGGGGGATGTAATGTTACTGTATACGAATATTGAGGGTGAGTAGAGGGCAAAGACAGGCCTCTCTCCTCAAGGAGAATACAATCCAGGTGTAGACACAGCACCAAAGCAGAAAAAAAGCACAATTCCTAGGTATGCCCCTCAGATTCATGTGGATGACTTACAGGGAACTTGCCTGTCTGGAAAAAACAAGTACCTTTTTGGAAATATGTCTTGCAGAGATCTCCTCAGAACCATCTAGTACATGTTTACAAACACATGACTAAGAGGAATTGTTCTTTTGATTATAACTTCTTTAGGGGGAGAATGTGGCCAGGTTCCCACCTCTCATCTTGGAGATCAGGCTCAGAGAGATGAAGTGACTTGTCCAAAGCCACATAAGTAGCCAGCAGTTGAGCTGGGTTAGCATCCAAACGTTCTGTGAAAGATTCTGGCAGAAGAGGAGCTGCTTAATATGTGATCATAAGCTTGAAAGGAAATAATAATAATAGTAATGCTACCTGATAATGAGTATTTTCTCTGTGTCTAACACTATTCTAACTTCTTTACATACTTGATAGCATTTAATTCTTGAAACATCCTTAGGGCTCAGTGCTTTATACACATCAGCTCTAATTCTTAAAAGTCCTATAAAGAGGTGCTATTTTTACAAATGAGGAAACGGAGGCTCGGAGAGGTTAAGAGACTTATTCAGGACCACACAGTTGGTGGTGAGATTTGGAGTAAGAAAATATGTTTTAAAAGGAGCTCTGGCAGTAGGTCATACATTGGAATGTCACACTGCCTGTTTGCTCAGCAGCACACACATTTTGTGAGTGCGTGGGAGTGTATTGGACTGCACACACACCAGTTATACTCCCTGCATAAGAACAAGATAATAAAAGCAAACAAATGAATTGTGTGTCTCCTTCAGGCTCTTTAGTAAACAGACTTGTGGTTTGGGGCTTCTGCCATCAGCCTGGGCATAGTCATGACTTCAGATCATTTATTCTTGGACCCCTGCTTTCCAGGCTCTGTGCTAAATCCTGAGATTTGGGTGACGGAGAGATGGCAGTGCCTTAGAGAGTCTCCTGTCTGTGTCATCAGACATGAGGCTTACATTGTCTATCCTGCCAGAGCATCCTGGCTCCCCACTTGAGAAACTGGGTCTTTCTTTTTCTAGCATTACAACTCTAAGCCCAGTGGAGATGCTTTGCCCCACTTAGGACTTTGGGAGTATAATTTGTTTGGTTTGTGCCCCCGCCATTTGTCTCCAACATAGATCGCTTTAGACTCTGGAAAGCATTAGGTGAAACAGCTGTGGATTCTAGAAAATGATTCCCAGTACTCTTTGTCCCACACCGATGCCTGTCCCAGTCCTGAAGCCCCCTCAACTCCAAAAGAGCAGCTTCTGAATTTGCACTGTAATTCCAGCCTTGTATTAAGAAGCACTACATTGCATTGAGTTGCAGTGATCTAGCTCTTTGTCACATTAATTAGGAGCAAAGAAAATTAGATGGTTCTGTAGTGCTTCAAAAGAGGGATACATTTACCCAAAGTTTGGATTTGTGTTCAAATCACACTGAAAACCTTCAATAAAAGTGATCAAAATGGGATTTGAGGATTTGGAATCATCCCCACTAATACTTTCACAGCAAAGGGACCCCTGCTTGGATTTTAACCTAAGTTTGAAGAGTAGGATTAGAGAAGCATTCACAGCTCTGCCTCAGAAAGCTTCTGTCTCATAGGGGACACAGATGTGCAAAGGGCCAACTCTGAGCAATCATGGGGCTACAGGGTTTACGTTTGATTTGGAGGAAGCGTGCGAAAGTAGGGAGCTGTGCAAGGTTTGAGCAGGAGAGAGGCCTAGTCAAAGTAAAGTTGTAGGAAGGTTCATCTAGCAATGGTGTGTCACTTGGGTGTTTGATGAATGAAGCCAGCAGCTTTCAGGCTACCGTGATAGGTTTGTATCAGCATTAGACATTTGTTTTCATTACTTCTATTGGAGGCATTTTACTCATTTAAAACACAAAGCATACTTATTAATAAATTATTTGGAAAATGCATTATCATATAATGAAGGCAATAACAGCCATTCCCAACTCAATGCGGTTACCACTTTTATGTATTTCCTTTCTTTTTTCATTGCATTACATGCTTACAAATGATTTTGTGTCTTGTCTTTTTCTAATAATTGCATTAAGCTATTACTCAAATTATAAAAATGTGACTTTAAGTAAAACATTCCCAGAACACAGCTCTTATGCAAACTGGAGGTATGAGTGATTTCAGAATTAGGTTGGGAATGAGGAGACAAAAGGGCTGTTCCTGCCACTCAGTGAACCCAGGAGGGTTGGCACTTTGTCAGGAGAGGGAGTGACAGAGGAAGAAAGAAGCTTTATCGTGAGGCAGCAGCCCAGCTCCAGAGGGAGCAAGACTAGAGAACAGGAAGGTATGGTAGTGAAGACTTTTCAGAAGGAAAAACCTCCTTTCTTTGGGAAGGAGAGGGTAAGTGAGTTCCTTATTCCAGCCTCTCTGTGCTGTGATGCTGCTTAGCTGTTACTCCATTTTCACTTTATCCTCCTAATAGCGCTAAGGGTGCCTCCAGGGGTTCTTTCTACACCTGAGTTTTGCAGGTTCTAGTTTGCCCCTCCCACTTCTTTCTCTTACCAGGGGTCATCAGGGAGCTGTGCCTCCCTCCCATCCCCGGTATCCACCTGCCTTGCTAAAGGCCTCCATTCCGCTGAGGCATCTTTTCTTTGCACTTGGCATAAGCAATTATTTCTCCTATCACTGTTCTTAATGCTTCCCAGAGAGTTAGCAGATCATTTTTTGCTGACGGATATCACCCCTCCCAGAAATAATAGACTGCCTCTCTCAGTCCTGTTAATAAAAAGGCATTTTTTTCTCCTCCTCCAACATGGCTATAGTCAGAGCCGGTGTGGGGGCGCTTCGCTGCCAAGGTCAGCAAGGGCAGCTGGATCACTGAATTCCCCAAGGAGCCAAAAGAGGGCATGTGGCAACGCCAGTGGAAACTGGAAACCCATTTACCCAGTTGTACCAGGCTGCTCTCTCTCCTGTGAGAGATTCTGTTTGGCCGCTGAGCTTCCCAGGGCTCCACTAACTGCCTTTGAGTAAATAATTTCAGATACAGGGATAGGAGTTTGAGAGACAGTTTCCCTGCTCTGTCTGCCCAATGAGGTTGATATGATTTTAGTATCTTAAAGGTGATCCATAGTGTCCTGTGTCTGCAGGTCCAGGTCCAGGTTGGGAGGACACCTAGGTTTTCAGAAGTGTGTGGGATGGGGTTTGGGGGCTTTAGTGGTCTACAAGTGTAAAAGCAGTCAATAGTGTGATGTGAGCTGCTTAGAAAAGAAAGTCAGCACTCCTTGCTGTGTTTAGGAGACTGTGGACTCCAGATCACAGGAAACAGTGGTCCTTTCTCATCCGCTCTGGTCGACCCAACCCTGCTGTCTTGTGTCCCATTCTTAGCTCCACGTTTTTGAAAGACCTAACACTAAGGGTTGTCCAGAGGCAAATGACAAAGAGAGCAAAGAGGATACTTCACTCACATATTCACCCCATAATGGTTGCTTTCTAGTCTCTAGGGAGAAAAAGTCTACAGTGAATCTATAGCTCAGATTATTTCAAGAATCTGGGAAGAGAACTTTTGTAGCTATCAGAGTAGAAAATTTGCCTTGGGTAATAGTAAGTCCCTGATTGTCAAAAGATTTCAAATAGAGTCTTCAGGGATTTTGTAGGAAGGATACCTATACCAGCCTGGAGTCTGACTAAATGATTCTGAAGGTCCCTTCTAGCTCTGAGATGCCCTAACTTTATGTTGTTTCTGGGCCTTGAGCTGTTCTGTTCAGTGTAGTAGCCACTAGCCACATACGGCTATTTGAATTTAAAATAAGATGAAATAAAATGAAACGTCCAGTCCCTCAGTCACACTAGGTGAGTTTGAAGTACTCTGTAGCCACAGGTAGCTAGTGGCTACTATATTGAACAGCACAGATCTAGAAAAATTTTATGATCCCACAATGTCCTTTTGGGCAAGGCTGTCCTAAAACATCAGTGGCCCTGGGGAATAAAGATTCACTTCTCCATGGTTATCATGAAGCCCCGGGGCAAATCAATTGGCATATGGAAGATCATAGAGCCACAGCCCTCTACCCTTCCCCCTTGTTATGGAGCCAAAAGAGCTCTGAGATAAGATGGAGAGCCAAGTCCCAGCTTTGTCAAAAACTACTAGGATGACCTTGAGAATGTACTTTACTTCACTGAACTTATTTCCTCATCTTCAGATTGGTTCTTTCTAGCTCCGACATTTTAACTAATAAAATATTAGAATGTGATCTTTTCAGCTTGGTAACAATCCAAAGAAATAGCAGTTTGTGCCAGGTACACAGCTTTTATTCCACATTAGTTTGGCATAGTGAAAAAAGCCCAACATGGAGTCATTATACAAGCTCTGTCTTAGTTCAACTGTGTGACCTTGGACAAGTACTTGACTTCACTGAGCCAGAGTTTGTCATCTGAAAAATAGAAGTAATAATATCTCACTTATATGTAATCAGGATTTACCTACTCAAGTAATGCTCCCCAGAATGAAGATGACAGTGGATAAGGTTACTCCTAAAGTGAAAATTACATGAGGAGAAGGGACGACTTGTTCCCATCTATGTGTTTAAGAGACGTGTAAGTACTAAAGAATGAGTCTGAGTCTCATTTAGCCTCAGGCAATATATATAAAAGGCTTTGTATAGTGGCAAGAATTATGGAGCTTGCAGGTAGCCACAGTCATTTTATCAGTCTTTCATAAAGCAAGAGTCAAGAGTTGCAGATTAGTGAGGAAACTTGAGTGTCTGAAGCCCTGAGTCTGACACCAGCTCTTTCACTAAAGGCCATGAAACCATTAACTCATCTCTCCCTTCTAGGGGCCACTAGACAGACAGTGAGATTCTTGTACTAAATAAGCACTCTTGATAATTTAATGGACTTTTGAAAATAAGTTGTAAAGTGCGTTAATCTATCACCACATTATTTTTTTAAAAAAGAAATATTTATTTAGCCTACTGTGTGCCAGATATTCTCATGATATTCTTGAATACTTTTCAACTCTGTGACTCCCTCTAGCTCCTTCTTCACATGAGAGTCAGCTCCTGGGGAAGGAGCTAAAATTTATTGCATACAGTATATTGTACATTTTCACTTCAATTCATAGCGCATTTATTCAGTTCCTTGCCTATGTAAGTCTTTGAGACTGATGCCACAGGGGGTCTGCAGAAGCCACCAGAATGCTTAGACTATTAAGGCAGATGCTGTGTTAGCACAGAAGGCTGCAATGGCAAACAGGGTGTGATAGCTGCTGCCATTGAAGTGTGCATCATCCTTAGAGTCCAAGGAGAGAGCAGTCATTTGTGCCTGGGGCTCATGGATAAGGCAACAGTCAGGCTGGGCCTGGAAGGATGGGTTCATTTTGCCATGATGATAAACAAGCAGCAAGAACAAAGACATAGAAGTAGAAACCTTCAGCGCATATTCACTTTTTTTGTTTGAACTGAGACCTGGTGTGCCTGGAGGGGTTAGCAGGAAAGGATAGATTGGGCTGGATCCCAGAGGGGCCTTGAATGCTCAGGTAAAGGATTTGAACTTCCATAACAAAGTACTAGAGAATCATTGACAGTGTTCGAGCAGGGAGAAGTGACACATTCAGAACTCCCTTAGAAATATTGCCATCAGGTTTTGCCCCCATAAGAGAATATCGTGTATCAGGTGGCAGGTGGGGGAAGTTATAAGGAGTCAAGCCTCATAAGCCAACACCTGTCCTGCCTGTGGGCACTGCTGCAGCCGCAGGCAAAAGGGTAAACCAATCTTTACAATCGAAGCTGTGGTTTTCAGAAGCCAGCTGGCTTCTTTCTTCTCTCCCTGCTCCTGGAGGTAGCATAAGAGATCCCTGGGAGGGTTGCTCCTAGAAGGCCCTGGCAGCACCAGAGTCTGTTCTCCTGGTCTCTTTTGAGTGAATGTCCCTCAGGGATCTGTATGCTCTGGGGAGTTTGTGCTCACTCAGAGTAGAGTGTTACAGCAGACTGGGGAAAGTCTGCAGCCTATCTTCTGAAATGATCGGTGTCTGTGTGTGTTTCCTCTGCTAGATTAGGAGTCCTACATGTCAGGGACTATTGTATTACCTCTGCACTTCTGGTGTCTAGCCTAACTCATAGCAATTATATCAAAACCACTATTTATTGAGCACTTACTGTGTGCATTGTATCCTATATGCCTTAGCTTGCTCAACTCTCAAAAATCTCTATTAGAAAGCTTTTAAACTATGTTATTCAAGTGATGCAGGTCAGACAGGTTAAGTGACTTACTTCAAGTTCACATGGCAAGTAAGTGGTCAGGATTTAAATCCACATCTTCCCAACCCCAAAGCCCTTGCTCTTAATCTCTTTTATTCCTTTCCATTCCAGGATAGATGCTCAGTTTCAGTTAAGGCAACATAAAAAAGAACTTCCTATGGAGTGGCCTGTCTCAAAATACAGTTGCCTCATACTCTACCTCATACCTATCAGTGAGACCCACAAGATAAGAGGTGATGAAGACAGGAAGGACACTCCTAGTATGTGGAGCTAGAATAGAAATAGAAGGACAGCAGCTATGGGGGAGACAGGTTTGAACTCAGTAGAAGAAGGGACTTTCTAATAATCAGTGATGGCCAGTGATGGTGTAGAATCTTCCTGTCCTGAGAAATATGTAAGTTGTGCGGCCAGCTGTCTTGGATCCTGCCCAGAACTTTTGAGGCCACTTCTAGCACCAAGCTTCTGTGAAGCAGATTTCAAGGATAGTGCTTTCTGGTGGGATCACTAGTCTCACCTGTCACCTTTATTTCCTCTTACCATGAACCGTTCATATATATCAAGTATGGCCATTCATATATTCAGTGATAGAGGTCCGTACTGTAATTCAAAGGGGCCCAGCAAATGACATCTCTGTTTTCCACAGCCAAGTTCTAAACCAATTGAGAGATGAGATAAAAGAATATATGGAATCCTGAGGCCATGATTATTACTAATTAAGGCCTAGATTGATTCCATGGACACAATGGGTTTCCTAAAAAGGAACCCCATACTTTGACAGTCTGACAATACCCTGTCACAGGCGCTCTGGTCTCCACAGGCCTCCACATATAATAGCATACCCTGCTCCCATAGAATTTAGAGCCTAGAACAGAAAGTGTGCTTTCAGCTGGCATCTGGCTCCCAGAAGGGAGGAAGCAGGCAGCATCTGAGGATCACATGCCCATTTCCTTTATTGAAGCCTATTCAGAGCAGCCACATCACTTCCCGGGTAAAGAGGGAGGAAGCGGGTGCAAAGAAGCCTAGAATGTTACTCCAGGGGCCTCCTTCCACATGAAAGGAAACATTGAGAATGGGAAGTGAGTACCCCTATCAGGAACAGGCTTCTGCATCACACTCTTCATTTGTTTGCTTACTTCCCTCACGGTCATTGGGGTCCTTGAAGTAGACATGCTTGCTCCCAGCCCCCGGCACAGGGCCTGGCGCACAGTAAATGCTCAGGAAGAGGAGGTGGAACTCCCATCTTCTAATATCAGTGTTTTCCTGAAGGAGCACCTTCCAGGGCAGAGAAGGATGCCTTTCTTTCTTAATTTATCCTCCTCCCGACACCCAAGATCCTACCTTTATCATATTTTCTAAGTCTTCTCACTTTTCTGTACCATGGCAGATCAGACAAGGGGTGAGGTGTTGCCAGATGATGTTTTTGCCCAGGCTATGCTGTTCCTCCTCCCTGCCCAGGCCAGGCCCTGGCTGTGAACAAGTGAAGGAACCTGTGTGTGCTATGTGGGAAGAGCTAGCCCCCAGCCCTGGTCCTGCTGCCTCATCTGAGGAGAGACATGCCTGCCTTACCACCTTGGTGAAAATCACTGAGCAGCCTCATAAAGTCACATGGGAAAATAGAAAGTGCTTTGTGGTTACAAAGCAGTGGACCCCCCCAGACTGACATAGTACCTCTCTAGGCACTCATTGGTTGTGTTGCAGATGTTTACTTGTGTGGTAAAATTAAAAAGTGTGTCTTAAGTCTGGGCCCTAGAGTCCCAGGCTAGCCCACAAAACCTGTATAACTCATCACATAATCAATCGTATTTACCAAGTATCTATTAAATTCTAGTTATATGCTAGACACATCCAATCTATTATCTCAATTCTTTACAATAAACCATCAAAGGAAAATTGTCTCCCCTTCTACTGGTAAATAAATTGAGACTTACTGAGATCGAATTACTTGCCCAAGGTCACACAGCTAGTGAATGCTGGAGCCTGCCCACAGTCAGGGCTCAGAGTTCCACGCTGTATCTCAGAACTGTCATTCTTCAGAGGGTATGGTTACTGTGAGCCTGCAGGGATGGAGAGAGATGTGGAGTTTGGAGGGAATGCAGATCTTCACTCAAGAGCATTTGTAAAGTCAGCCAGTCACCATCACTTGCCTTCAGGCCACCCATCCTCAGAGAGAGAAGTGTGGCCTCCCCACTCCCTGCTCTCTCTGAGCTCCAGAGCAAGATCAGTGCTGGCCTAGAAATGCCAGTCTTGTCTTCAGAGATTCTGGATGAATGAATCAAGCAGGATCCTCACAGTCTAAGGCATGGGGTTCTCTAGAGTGCTGTCTCCAGCGTTGGAAGCCCCAGGCTCTAGGCCGCTGGTTCAGCAGGGTTAATAAGCCAGCAATGCCTGACTCTTTGCAGGAGCTGAAAATTGGGATTTTTAAGAAATGTTTCACTCTAACAAAGGGCCTGCCATTTGTAGTTGCTCAGTGAAGATTTAATAAATGTATGAAGAAACTTGAAAAATTTAGATACTGGGATGAGCATTTTAGATATTAAACATGTGAAGATTCTTTTACTGTCATTTTGACCATTTCCTACTTCTATAGATTTTCTGGATAGGGAACTAAGAGAAAAACAGACTTAAGGTTCCAAATAGAGGAGAAAAACTAAGCAGCAGGAATTAGACTTGGTAGAGAATGATCAAGGTACTGTTCACCTTTGGGATTTGTTGCTCCTCTGTAACTGGGGTCTGTCTCTGGGGATCTATAGCAGTATTTCTCCTGGACTGAGATTCTGCCTCTGTCAGAATCATCTTTTGAGGAATTGGTTTGGGTTGTATCATCTACTTTACAGTGCCAGCTCCTTTTCCCTAGCTGGTCTGTTTCAGTGTGCTCCTCTCTGTACCCCAGCTCTGTCTTTCCAGAACAAATGGAAATCAAATTTGTTACTATCTGTTGAGTTTTATTGGGTGCCAGGCAGACACTACCATAAGTCTTTGACCTCCATCTTCTCACTAATCTTCACAATAGAAAAGGGATATCATCTGACCACCATTCCCTGATCCACCGCAGTGTCATACCACCTGTCTCACCACTATTCTCACTTCAGCTCTGTCTTCTTCCTCTCCCTTTTAACCCGTAGTTAAAGGGAGATTAGTCCTTCCTTCTTCTGTGTTCCAGTTGCACCTATACATAGCCCTGGAATAGTACATGCTGGCAGCATTGTGATCACTGGCCTATATGTGTACTCCTCCATTCTTTTATTTAATTCATTTGTTGAGTACCTTCTGTGTGTTATCTATTGCATTCATTGCACTTGGAGGTCCTTTCAAGCAAGATATCATGCCTTCTTCTTGCCTGTTGTACATCTCAGCATACAGCACTGTGCCTCAGGAAATGTTTGCTAAGAGAAGGACTCTGTGTGATGTCTAGCCCTAGAATAATCTTTTCAGTCCTTCCAACCCCAAACATTGTGATTCCCGTGCTTAACTCTCAGTGATCCCTCTTAATTCTCAAGAAGAATCTAAGCTTCAGTTAACTCCACGGAACCATTAATGTCAGCATCATTCTTTATGATCTGTGAGTGTTCATTTATTCATTCAGGTGTTGAGTACTCAGTGGATATCAGGCTCAGTGCAGGGAGCTAGAGCCACAGAGATGAATAAGACACACACATACAATCCATGACCTCAAGGAGATCATCAGACTAGATGGAGAAATGGTGAATCAAGGTCAGAACAGGTTAAGTACTGTAGGTGCAATTCATTGAGAGCACCTCTGGGTGAGGAAGGTTTTAGGAGGAGGTAAGATAAGGGAAAGCAGTTTAAAGAAGGTTGCATTTGAGCTGAGCCTGAAAAAGTAGAATTTGTACCTGGGGAAGTAGGTAGAAAATTTTTTTCTGTGAGTAAAGGCACAGAAGTGAGAGGGTATGTTTTAGGGAAACACAAAGATTATTTAGATAATTACTTTGGCAAGGTGAGACCAGGGAGACCATCATTACTATGGACCTATCAATATATTTTTATTTCTTTCTCCTTCCTCATGCCTAAAAGAGTTTTACAGAGTTATAACCTGAAAGCCTTTGTCCCTTAAAAAACAAGGGTAGGAGAACCTTGTGTGGATTGATGCCCTGTCCAGGCAGTCACATAGGGTTCCCGGTCTTTCACCCCCCCATCCCCCCAAAATGCACATACAGGAGCCCTCCATGTAAAGGTCCCTGTGCCTGTCAGCCGTGTGCTGGGAAGGAGCCTAGAGAGGCTGCCCATGAGAGTCTAGAAGATGTAGACACTACAGGTGGGCTGCCTTACTCCACTGGCAGGAGGAGGCCAGCAAGGCAGGTTAGTCACATCATTTTATTTGTTGAGGCAACTTCTATTTGTAAGTTTGGAACCCATAAAAGAACCAGGCATCTCTGTCATGGAAAGGGAGTGAGTGCCATGCTGAAGAGGTCTGCTCATCCCTCCTTCCTCGTTGCTAGACCCATTCTCAGACGCAAGGTCCGCTGCACTGTTGGCAGTTTAGTTCTTAATGCCGAAGATCCAGTTTAATCCATGCAATTCCTTTTGCTCGCATGCTTTTATGTGTTCACGGTGTGTGTGTGTGCATGCATGTGTGCGCACACACACACACATAAACTTACCTCTACAGTCTTAGCAGGTCTTGTGAATTGGTTATAGATTAAAAAAAACTCCCAACCGAAAAATGCTAAGGCATATAGGTCCTTTCCTGTCCAATGTTGTCAGATGTGCTCCGAAATGACTGTTTTCATCATCTATTCTGAGCCATAACTACCCAGAAATAGCTTTAGCAGGAAAGTGCTTTTGTTAGACTAGCTGTAAATTATATTTCAAACGTCTGATGTTGTTTTCTTAAAAAATAAATAAATAAGTAAATGAAAGTCTAAAATTAATGACTGCTGGGGTTTGCTTTGCTTGTGTGTGCTGCTACAGATTTGGCTTCTTGCAGATGGAATTTCAGATATGTTTACACTTCTGTGTTAGCTTTTGGGGGGGTAAGCAGTTGAGAGATCCGGGAGGACAAATTTACAAAGTCGAACTTATTATAAGCATCAGTGAGGCTCATTTCTCTCTCCTCCTGTCCCCTCCCTCCCTCTTTTCCACCTTGCCCTCATTTTGTTAATTGTGGTTTTATCTGCTCCACCTCGAAGTTCGAAGGCAACCAATTCTTGCAGATGTTTATGACAAGGTCACATATCCATTTTCACAAGCAGATGTTCATTCAGCCCCATTTCACCAGCACTTTGTCATTCAGTGAGAGCAGATTAAAGCAACACAAAGGATGGGGCATAAAAAATTTTCTAGAGAACCTGATCACTCTTATGTGCTCAGGAAGAGGGGCTGAGGGTAGGGAGGATGGTGAGGAGAGAAATCTGCAGAGCAGAATTTCATGAGGGTTTTTTTATTTTTATTTTTTGGTTTATTCAAAGATTATTATGTGTTGGATACAGTAAATCATCTATACACCCACATCCAGGAGGTAAATCTTCAAAACTCTAAGCGTGGGCAGTTCTACATTTAACAGCTGCCATACAGTAGCTATTTTGTTCTGCACTTAGAGACCCTTATCTGTGCATTTGTTTTAAGTTATCGTCAACTCTCCTTTTGTTCTTCTATTGCTATTCTCCTGGTCCTCATTACTATTACAAGAATAGCAAAAAACCTGAGCTCCCAAGTTATTTACACTGACATCATGAGTTAGAATGATAGGCACTGTCATCTTAACTGTTTACTCAGTCTCTACTCTGAGGGTGTTGTCTATAATGGATTTAGCTCCTTTTGCCTTTTCCTAGGTCTCATATGCCCGTCCGAGCTCTGCCTCAATCAGGGATGCTAACCTCTACGTTAGCGGCCTTCCCAAAACCATGACCCAGAAGGAACTGGAGCAGCTTTTCTCGCAATATGGCCGTATCATCACCTCACGAATCCTGGTTGATCAAGTCACAGGTTAAGTGTTTCTTTGTCAGTCCTTTTCCTTGTGTCTTAGTGTCACCAACCAGTGCCCTGTGACCCATAGGAGCATAGGGGTAATGGTTACTTAGGATAAAGAGTATGGGTCAGGAGTAGACAGTTTTTGCATTAAGAGAAAGACCTCTCAATCAAAGGCCCAAATTTAAAATGGGCCATTTCAAGAGGCAGGAGATCTCCATTCTTGGAACTGTTCCAGCAGCAGCTAAACTACTTGGGAGGGTTGTGAAGAGGACTCAGGTATCAAGATTAAGAATGGGTCTCTATGACCTTCAAAGTCTCTTCCAACCCTCAACCAGGTACGTCACATTCGTGTGTGAAAGGAATCTGTGTGTATAACCCTAGCTCCTCCAAAGATAAGATTATAGAGTTGAGGTATCCTCAGACTGCCTCATTTCACATGTGAGGAAACAGAGGTCCAAAGTAGGGAATCTGACTTGTGTTCAGCCAGTTAGTAGCAGTGTAGAGATATGAACCCAGGATCTGGCATTGCAGTATCTTGTCAGCAATAATGAAAGGTAACCACCACCTCTTAGTAAGAAATGTAAGACACCCGAAGGTTGCATTTTTAATGACAAAATGCTTTCACCTACTTCCAACTTAATCTCAATTTAACCCTGCCCCCCACCCTTCCCCCCAGAAGCAGTTCAGTATATGCTTATTATTGGATTCATGCAACAAACCCTCACTGAAGCCGGCTGTGCCCCAGACACTGTGTAGAGGAACATAGGGACCAGGAATGAAGGAGAAACAGTCCCACCTTTACAGGGCTCCAGTGAGATGAGTACCTGTTAGAGGCTGTGCAGTACACTGTGAGAGCTCAGGAGAAGGCATGCTGTGCCTGGTTGGGATTGCTGGGAAGGCTCCACCAGGATGTG
Organism: Macroglossus sobrinus; assembly: GCA_004027375.1. Taxonomy (NCBI): domain Eukaryota; kingdom Metazoa; phylum Chordata; class Mammalia; order Chiroptera; family Pteropodidae; genus Macroglossus; species Macroglossus sobrinus. Next base: position 38,809 of record PVKZ01000382.1, on the reverse strand, counting down.
ATGTTTGAACAGGGTTTTGGAGGATGACTTGCCGTTATCTGGCAAGAAGGAGGGATAGAGATTCTCGGTTATTAGGGTATAGTTCAAGATATGGAGTCAAGGAAGAACACAATCAATCTATCCAAGAAATATCTGGCAGTTCAGCATGGCCGACATGAGGCTCAACAGGGAACTTAGGGGCAGATCATCATGGACATTAAATGCCACTTCGGAAAGTCTGGACTTCAACTGTATGCACCATGGAACCATGGAAGGGTTTTGTGGGTTTTGTTTGTTATTCTGAGTTTGGAGTGGGAGGCAATGAGGAACAGGTACCATGCACAAGGCAGAACATTGAAAAGGTACAAAAAAGGTATAGAAGGTGTTTTTTAATGATGTAATGTGGTAAGAGTTTGCTTTTCAAATAGAGTACTTAATTTCTAGGTCTGGAGGACCCATTGGAGAACTAGAAACTTGGCAGTAGATGATCAGTAAAGGGAGACAAGGACCAACCAGGGCTAGAAGAGACAGATAGGATAGATGCCTGTATTTTGTGGGTGGGAATCACCTATCCAGAGCTACAACAGTAGAAATGCAGGTGGATTCATTTTTATGCAGAAGAGAGATTTGGGGAGCCAGGCTCAGCCCTGGCCCCACTGATGGGCTGACTCTCCACAGAATGTCTATGGGCCTCAGCCCATCTCTTCCTGGAGATGTTTACCAGTTTTGTTTATTCGCTCTTGATGAAGGTTCTTTCTCTTTCCCCAGGAGTATCCAGAGGAGTGGGATTTATCCGCTTTGATAAGAGGATCGAGGCAGAAGAAGCCATCAAAGGTCTGAATGGCCAGAAGCCCAGTGGTGCTACAGAACCGATTACTGTGAAGTTTGCCAACAACCCCAGCCAGAAGTCCAGCCAGGCCCTGCTGTCCCAGCTCTACCAGTCCCCCAATCGGCGCTACCCTGGCCCACTTCACCACCAGGCTCAGAGGTTCAGGTAGGCATGCCCACACACTTTGCTACATGGGTCCAGAGCTGGTCAAGGGCCAGGGAAATCCACGGCCCTGAAGGATCAGGCAAGGATAAGAACCTCTGCACTCAGGATCACTGTGCAAACAACCAACCCCCCACCCCCAGCCTCAGTTTTCACTCCCATAAAATAAGATTAGAGCTGAGGCTCTTTCAAACCCCCTTCCAATTTATCACCATGACTGTGGTTAAACTTCAGATTCATTGGTTGAAACAAAATTTCTGCATTTAACCAAATAAGATGGTTCGCTTTCAACAAGAGTGAATCACAGATGTGACCAGCAGCTTCGACTTAAGGCTAAGACAGTGGCTTTAATAAAGTCAAAGAAAAGAGTCAAGAGGCAGGTCCTTGCCAGGGAGAATGGGTTGGCCTGTCTTCCTCTTTCTTCTTCAGGTGACTACTAGGTTAGGGACACAGGAGTTAACTTTATAGTCAAATAACTTTGACTATTAAGACATCAGACTTTGGGGAGACAAGGAGGAGGATTTTATCTGAGCCTTATTAGTGTCCCTTCAGGTACCCAATCCCTCAGGAAGCTCCTGGTGCAGAGGGGTGTCTTCTTTCTCCTGGGTCACTTCCGAAAGGCAGCTTTCTCTCCATGAAGGTAGTCTGACCTTGACTGGACTCTATCATGCAAGTGATGAGAATATTCTTGACCTACATAATAATTCTAAATAATTATTTCATTCCACCCATGTCCCAACTACCCTTTCATGAAAGGGTTTTTCTCCTTTTCAAACATCACATGGGAAGATAGTCAGCCCTTCCATCTGACTGCAATAAGAAGAAAAAACAGCCTCCATCGCATCCTCCCATGCCCCATGAATTGAAACGGTTAATGATTTCATGAAGAGTCCAAGTCATCTCATTTTTATTTTGTGTGAGAGCACATGCAGTATTTATGTAAAAAGCCTTTCCAGCAGGCTTCTAATGGTGGAAACTGTGGTTACTACTTCCCTATGGCGTGGATAGCTGGTCCCCAAGTAAGGTACTAAGCTTGAGGGAGATTATAACATAATGGCAGTTTGCTGGGAGGTGCTTTCAGGTTGTAAATAGTACGCTAATTTTTTAAAATCTTAACCGCCAAACTCCCCCCACCTGCTAAAGATGTGTGTGGTAAGAAGAGTTAGTTAACGTAGCTAGGCTAAGAGAAAAGACTCGTCTGGCGTGCACGGTGTGTGTGCGCAGACTGTTAATCTGGAGCAGAGACCTTTATTCACAAGTTTAATTATAATAAAATGCGAACAACTTAAGAGGCCGCCTCTTTGTAACAGTTCTACGCACAGTATAAAATAAAATACACACGAACGTTCGGAGAGGTGGGGGCAGTGGGATTAATTCAAATCTTGAAAGAAAGAGAGATTCATCAGACACTTGCTTTAAACTCTATCATTGACCTGAACATGAATTACTTACAACAGGAGGCAGGGAAGGGGGGAACTACTGGTGGATAGACTCCTAAGCATTGGGGAAAGTTGTCGAGCTTTTCTTCTTTGAAAATGGAGCATTCTTATTAATAGTTCCATTGAGCGATCTTGCCATCTGTGAGGCATTAACCCAGAGACCCTCCTTCTCTTTGCAGGCTGGACAATTTGCTTAATATGGCCTATGGCGTAAAGAGGTAATTAAAACTCCACAGATTGCCAGATGTCCGTGTTGGCACAGACTGGGGCTAGAATTTTTTTTTTAATTCACTAACTTTACTTTTTTTTTTAATTCTTCCTTTTTCTTCCACCAGCATGTCAAATTCTTAATTTTAATTTTGGACCTCAGTTAGTTTTGTTTCTTTTAGGGCACACAAAGTGTGTTTGTGTGTTTCACGTTTTCTTTTATTTGCAGGTGGGCTTCTCCTATGGTTCAGGTGCCACAGCTACCAAGCTCTTGATAATCTGGTCCTCCGAGCAGCTCCCCTGAGTGGGAAAGCTCTGACTCTGCCAGCTGATTTTGCAAACTTGCAGAGCAACTGTTTTGCATTAGCAATGCCAAGATTCAGTTAAGAGGGCAGATTCCAGCAAATCAAAATTAGAACATTTTGCTAATCATGGTTGACAATCTTATGATTGTCAGTGGAAAAATTAGATTTTGGATTACCAGCCCTGGCCAAAGCATGAATAAATGCGTGTATGACCTTCTGCCTTGTGCTTCCCCTGCCTCCACCCAGTGTGCTTTTCAGGGCACAGCCTGAGAATAAAGTGTATCTGTGTGCACCTCAACCAGGGGTTTTTTTTGTTACAGGTTTTAACAGTTATTATAAATCCTCCCTTGATTATCTTTGTATGTGTGTTTTAAACTTGCTGTTTCATTCACTTAAAAGCCTGTTTGTCAGGTTGGGGGTTCAAATAGAGTCAAGGCTTTGGGGACTCTCTGAATGTAGTCACAAGGGTCCAGACCTAGTCTCAAAGCTGAATCTCAAGAAGTTGAGTACATTATGTCACTGTGTCTGTGAGATTCCCAAATGTGCTTTTGATAAGCTCCACTGAGCTGTTAGGGACATAGCATCATCATCCTGCTTGGTAGAGCTGCAAACTTTAATTCCCCTTCCTACAGTCAAGGCAGGAGATATGGTCTTTAATAGTCCACATCACACCCCTTGTACGAGGCAGTTCTTTTACCCCTTGGCCATGCGTGATAAGTACCCCAACCCTGGAAAAAGGCACACAGTAGAGGAAGTAACTTGACTTCAGACTCCACTATCAGAGCACCAGCCTCTCAAATCTACATCCTGGTACCAGGGAGTGAATTATCTCCACATGTCTAGCACACCAATTGCCTGTCCCCCTGCATTTTACATCTTTCTCAGCTCTGTTTCTCTACCCTTGCTCCTCTCTAACTTTAGTGAAGTAGCACCAAATATTATGAAGAGAGAGATGCTTATACATAGGTGAGGCCAGGGAAGGCACAGCAGCTACATGCATGTTGCCACCTTCTCTAGTGCCCCCCACACAATAAACATCACTACTTGATAAGAGCATTCATTCTCTTATCCTATTAAAACCAGATTTAGTCCCAGAATCCTTCCTACCAAAGTGCTCCAGGTAACCATTACCAACTAGAATTGAAACCTCTTTGCTGACCCTGTCTTTGGTCTTAACACAAATACTTAACTGTTCTCTACCTATAAACTGAAAGGGGTCAGTTCACCCAGAGGAGAAAAGGTTGAGAAAACAGTCTTCAGAAATAATGCACATAACAATTAAACATGGATTTTTTTCTTTTAAGTATTTGTACAATGATGGTTTTTGTTTTGTCTTGTTATTTGTTTTTAAGCAAGAGAGGAGGTTGACTTAGTGAATAATACAAAAATAATAATGTCAATTGAGTTGTTATGTTTAGCATATCTTCGGCAGCCATTTGATTATCTAAATTCTAGATACAGAATTTTTCTTTCATAGGACTTTCAAATCTCCAGGAATATTTGCATATCTTTAAAACAGCCCTAGATGATACTTTACCCCATTCTTTTCCTCAATTTTTGCTTCCTCTTCTTCTCCTGTCCCCACTTCAGGAAAAAAAAAATGAAAAGCAAGATACTAGTCAGTGTATAGGTCAAAATCCTTGTATAAGTTTGGTATAAAACAAAATGTTAACAGATATTTTTCTGCTGTAGGCACTGACAACCTGATTGTTTTATCTGATGCATCTATCATGAATCACACATGGATGTATTTTATCAGACAGTGAATAGAATCTGAAGGGTTGTTTTTCTTTTCAAGATTACATAAAAACTGAGATTTGAAGCCAAATACAAAAGTAGTTGTAATAGGGCAAATAACAGTTTTCTGCCTTTCCAATGTACAGTGATTCAAAATATATAAATGCAGAAACCACTTGAAATCTTGCTTCTGTGATGCTTAGAAATGAATTCCAGATAGCATCAGGGAGTGATACACCTTTATTATTATTACTTGGGGGTTTTTTTTGAACTCTTGAATAAATGCTAAATTAAACGTGAGCCACCCATCTGAATTACAACAAGACATGTCTGTTTATTCTCACGTTGTCCCCATCCTCAATAATATCAAGAGATATTTGACAACCATTAAGTGAAGGGACTGCAAAGACGGTAGACTTGAGCACTTCTAAGGCCATCCCCTAATCTGCCTTAAAAAATAAAATTTCCCAAGCATTGACATCCGCCAATGTTATTCACTTATTCAATCAATAAACATTTTTTGAGTGTTTTCTTTGTGTCACTATGTCTGTGAGATTCCCATTTGTGGTCCACTGAATAAGTAAGTAGAGCAACAGAATGAAAGAAATGGAGCCCTTTTCCCCTAAAGCTCACTGTCTATTGTGAAGAGGGAGGATAATGGTCAGGGTGGGATACCCTATGAACACATATCGTGATAGAACTATGAAAGAGCCTTGTTCTGCAAGTTCCTTGTGGTTTTTAGGAATTGACCTAGGCCATTTTCTTGGCATATAAGTGTCTTAGCCAGTCTAGCCATTCCCATCAGAGGAAATACCACAGACATTAATTAGTTTTTGCATTTTGTTTTTTAAACGCTGAAGACTCTCCTGCAAACACTCACTCAGCCCTCTGCCCCGTGTCTGTGTCTGTGCATCTCTGTGTTATCCTTGGTCAGACTGATGTCTGGACCAGTCCCCCCTTCTGCTTGTCCCCCCAGGTTCTCCCCAATCACCATTGATGGGATGACAAGCCTTGTGGGAATGAACATCCCTGGTCACACAGGAACAGGCTGGTGTATCTTTGTCTACAACCTGTCCCCTGATTCCGATGAGAGTGTCCTCTGGCAGCTCTTCGGCCCCTTTGGGGCAGTGAACAACGTCAAGGTCATCCGTGACTTCAATACCAACAAGTGCAAGGGATTCGGCTTTGTCACCATGACCAACTATGACGAGGCCGCCATGGCCATTGCCAGCCTCAACGGGTACCGCCTGGGAGACCGAGTGTTACAAGTTTCCTTTAAAACCAACAAAGCCCACAAATCCTGAATATCTCATTCTTAATTATTAAAATATATATATAAATATATACGAACAAAATACACGCGTGCACACACACACATGCATACACACACACAAAAGAGAGAGAAACAAACTTTTCAAGGCTTATATTCAACCATGGACTTTATAAGCCAGTGTTGCCTAAGTATTAAAACATTGGGTTATCCTGAGATGTACCAGGAAAGGATTTTATAATGCTTAGAAAAAAGAAAAAAAAAACAAAAAAATATCTTTGATGCATTGAATGTTCTTTCATAGCTGTCGTTGTTGAATATAATATACATAGATAGCGATGTGCAGGGATTTTTACCCAGCCAGCTAACTTTACTACCTTCCTTGAAGGTGGGTCTTTTTAAGATGACCATTCGCTCATTTGAAGAAGAAAAACAAAAAACAAAAAAAAAATAATAAAAATAAAACAATTTTTACAAAGTAATGGTATTCAAAGAAAGAAAAAAGATTCTTCTTTTTCTGTCAAAATGTTGATCCAATCAGATCAGTAAAAAACCCCCACGCAAATTAAAGAGGAATAATAAAAATTGCAAAAATGAAAAAAAACTTTTGCAAATTTTTTTATTTTTCCTTTTTTCTTTTATATCATGTGAACTAAAACAGTCTTCTGTTAGGGGATGGGGGCCAGGGGGATACCTGATGACATTAACAATTTAATAACATTAACATTGTTGCCAAAGAGGTGGTCTCTTTGCTGAAAATGGGTTTCAAGAAAAATCTATTTTTATAAAATATAAAGAATTTTTACAAGAGAATCTGGATTTGAGAAAAAAATATTTTGACTGGCTAATTTAGGGGAAATTGACAACTTTGTCGCGTTCATACTGCACTGGTAACTTTTTAGAGATCAAGATGTGTGTTTTAAACTGGATTCGTAGACTGTTTTTTGAAGGATGGGCTATAAACAGATGATCTTCATATCTTTTCATAGCATGTAATAATAATAATAAAATTATTAATTACTAGGGGAAAGGAGTGTTCGTTCTACCCAGGGTACCACAGTTCCCCACAGTCAAAACCCAAAAGCAAGGAGATGTGTTGAAAGACAGTTTTTCTTTAAGTCATCAGTATGGGATGTCAGCAGAACAAAAATTTAAAAGATTAATTTTCCTTTTGATCTAAAACTTCCTTAGTTTGAGCAGTAGGTGCTATGAAATTATTTACATATCTTAGTATCATAGTTAAATGTAATGTGTTTAGGAGAGGAAAACAAAAGATACATTTGCTTTCAATTCATTAAGGAATTTTCAAATTCACTTTGTAGCCCATGCTGATAGAATTGGGCTGTGTTGGTACATTTGAAACACTGTTTATGTTGCTTGAAACACTTATTTATTTAATCGCTGATGTGATGATGCCTATGGCCGAGATCAAATATAGCTAGATTGGCTAGACTACTTATTTGTTTACTTAAACTATGGGAAGAAGCATATTATTGTGTCATTCTGTTGTGTGTGTATGTGTATATACAATATAAATATATATATATATATATAAAGTTATTTTTTCTTTGGGTTAATTTATTATAAGTTGTAACACTTGGCTAGTTTTGTTTGTATATGTCTTAAAATGTTTTCTTATGATATTTAAGTGACAGTTAAAGAGGTATCAAGGTAACTTGTGTAGAACTATTGTTTGATATATTGTCATGTTTGTTGTGAATATTTTTTCTTACTGCACAGTAGAAAAATAAAAACAACTGGGTCTTTATTTTAATGTAATTCAGATTGGGGAAAACAAAACAGAGCTAAGGGAACAAAATGACTGAGGGAGCATTCTCCCACGTCCAGTGCACTGAGCATTTTAGTATGTTTGTGCTTTGTACGGTTATATATTTAAAACAAAAACAAAACAAAAATACAAGGGTTTATGCTCTTCCCTGGGTAATAGAAACAGTTACTCGCTATGCATAATCTAGTTGATAGTTAAATTTGCTATTGCTTTTCTTGTCTTGTTATATAAAATCTTTTCAATACAAGTTTAGTCTTAATGGTAATAAAACGTTATGGTTATTTATAACTTGTGCTTATTTTGTGCGTTTTTTCCCATTCTGAACTAAGTGCATGTAGACAGAACTGTTGTTTTCACACTGAAGAGGCAAACTTTGTAGTAGTCGTCGTAGTGTAGACAAGTAATGAAAACCAAGGCTGCATCATAGACTCCTCCTTTAAATTTTTTTTCTGTTTTTTTTCCTCTTTTTGGTTTTGAAAACAAAAACAAAACAAACACCAGATTTCAGTTCAGAGAACACTCGTTCAACTTTCAGGGAAAACTTTTTACGTCATCTGCTATGAATGAATGCAGTTTGCTGGCAAAGTTTTTGATGCATTTGCTAAGCATTAGTGGGAAAGGCATGCCAAAATCTCTTCTCTATAATGTGTTCACACTTGGGGGGAAAAAAAGGAAAAAAAATCTTAGGACCAGGCAGTTGTATACTTTAGTTATAATGAATGACTTCATGTTAACCTTGCTAGTTTAGATGATTTCTGAGGGAAAGTATTGTAAATGTTTTTTTCCCATAATTCTGTTGTGTTTGAATTATTTGTACTTTATCTGTCCAGACAATAAATGAAAGTGTGTAGAATGGATTTGAGCTTCCCAGATTTTTAAATGTGTTCATTCAAACTTTTTTCTGTAGCACTTTCAGATTCCCCCAATATTTTTTATCATTAAACAAACAAACAAACAAACAAGAAGGTAGAGTAATATTTGGTTTTGCCAAGTTCTAAAGCCAACTCGGTATTCAAAAGTCATTGCCCTATTTCCATACTACTAAAAGAGTAGTCTCCAACCAGCAGCATCAGCACCATCTGAGTTGTTAAAAGCAGAATCTCAGGCAGAATGTGAATTTATACTTAATCAGAACCCCAGGTGAATTACTGGTACTTCAGAGTGTGAGGAACACTGCCCTAGTTGATAACAAGCTGGCACATTTGGCATTGTTTGGCATCATGATACATTAGTGCCTCTTATTCATTTATAAGCATACTTGTGACTTGTTCCGAAGAGAGTCACCATTTTCAGAGCATCAATTGTGTGGGGTCCTCTACATGCTCTCACTTTGTTCAGCAATCTGGGAGAAGTAGATAGCACTATCCTCATTTCACAGATGATAATACTGAGGCTCAATGAGATTAAGTAACTTGAAATACATAGCAAGTTTCCAGCTGGGACTTGAATCTGAGGCTGAGGCTATGGCACAGCATCTCAGCATGAGAGGCAAAGTTTGAGCAATATTAAGGAAACAGACCATTTGTACTGAAAGTGACAGCTAAACAAGAAAGGTCACCTTTTTATTCTAGCACTCATTTTTGCTTAGAAGCAGCATATTTGGACTTTTTTACCTTTGAATAGGAACCCTAGCCAAGGATTTATTCATAGTATAAAGAACATGATTTAAATTCAGCCTAGGTGGGGAAACTGCCTAAGGTATCATGAAGTCATAGTAAAATATGCCCTGAACTTTACAGATGAGCTTTTTAGTGATTTCCTGATAAGATCATTCATTGATGATCTACTGTCTGTCTTTTATTTTCACTTTCTCACTAATTGAAAATTCATAATACCCCATAAAACATCACACTATCCATAAACTGACACTTGAAGCGGAAATACCCCCGATGAGGCAGATGAAGGTATAGTCAGATTCTCTTCCATTTCTCATTAGCCCTCTTTTTATTATTATATTAAATTACCTCAATGGTTGGAATAATTAAATTCAGGGCAAAGAATGGGATTTAATTAACCAAACTAAATATTAAATTTCCAAGTGAGCCTGAACTTCGCATAGTTGAACTTACAGGTTTTTATTTTAGTTTTATCTTACAGACAAGCCCCTATGTTGCTTTTCTGAAGAAAACTGGGCATTCAAACTAGTAGTTGCTGCCAGGAATAACAGAGCTTCACAAACATGTATAGAAGGTCTAAAAATATTGCTACCAAACCTATAATAGTTACCAGCAATTATCACCACCCCTGCTCCTTAAAGGTGTCATGTTAGTGCACTTAAGTGAATGGATACATTATTTTGGAATATGAGAAGTTGGAAGAATCTTATAAGTTCAATGGAGTTCATTCCCCAGCCTCCAACAGATCTATCATGAAAGTTTCACAAAAATCTGTAAGATTTAAATATTTTTAAATGGATCTTAAAAATATCTATAGAAAGATAGTCTACTTATATTATCTTGGCAACACTCCCCAACATCAGCACAACATGTCTGCCTAACATCTAATAAAATGTTCATCTTGTTACAATTGTAAGCCTGTTACCTTAGATCTCCAGGTAAATACTATATAGTTTCTGTAGGTGTTTGTGGGAAAGATCTAACAAATCACAAGAATGCAGAGATTATTAAATTTCTTTTAGGTCCTCTGTACATTATGTTTGTTTGGATGAAAAATTGCATGCCAGAAAAGGCTGAAGACATTTACTTGGTGTTATTTCTGTCAAGGTGATAGGAAGGGAAGAGTGCAAAAGCCACATGCCTGTGTCTAACCATCCCCCATCATCACCACCAGCATAAAAAACACATTTATTATCAAAAATCAAGCACTAACCAAATGATGGTTATAGCCAGAATTTTTACCAACTCAGGTTCTGTTTAAATTTCTTTCAGCAATATCAATCATTATTTGTTCATTTGTAAATAAAACATTTAAACCCCAAAGAAGGACATTTAAAAGTACATTCAAAATTCACAAAGTCTTGGGCCCCTACTCAGTTGGTATTTGAGTCTGGCTACCTTAACCTTGTAAAAATTTGGTATTTAATTGCTTTTTGTCATAGATGATTCAGGAACTTTCAGTTCTTGTTGTTTGCCCTTACTTTCTGTAGATACTACACATGTATTCCTTAACAGACTTAAATGTGCAAACACACAGAGGCAAGCATTTGTACAATTGAATAGAAAATGACGTTTTTCACTTCACCTGCAAATTTTAAAATAATACCTGACAAGATAGCATTAAAAACAAGAATGTGTTTTCTAAACAGAAAAGTCATTAAAATCTAAATTTGAGGCCATCCTGCCTGGATATATTCCACAACTTTAGCAAGAGCTCATGGAACACAGCTGTATAATATCCTTACACCCTTCACTGCCTTTGTTCTACCTGGAAAAGAGAATAATAAAAGGAAATTACATTTTATTTTCTATGAGCTAAAATCAAGTTTTAATATTGTCCAAAAATGACACATACCGTTCCTTTATCTTATTAGTTTTTTGGCATATTAGGTAATAAGATAATTTCTCATGGTACAGTATTTATGTAAGAATCATATTTCTCTCTGTACAGATCACTTACAGAAGTGTCTGTTAACAGGAGAGAATGATACATAATCGGCACTTAAGATTAAAATAGACCTGAGAACATAAAAGTGTTCCTTCAATTAAAGGAATAGCATTTCTCCAGTCCCATCTTTTTTGTTTCCACAGCAGAATGAAAACTGGCTTAAAATCACCCAACCCCAGGTTAATTACTAGAAGGCTTTGCAATACAAATCTAGCTTAATCTACTAGTGGTACAAATGCAAAATGGACTCACAAGCCACTCCAGGATGCCATGTAATTATTTTAAACAGTTTACAGCAAAGTTCTTGAGGTTTAAGTAATTTTTTTTAGAAAGAGCAGTAGCATTTATTAAGTCTTTTCAAATATGCAAGGCACTCTACAAGCATTTAGTCCCTCTGCCAAGTCAGTGAGTGGTATCCTTTCACACTGAGCAAAAAGAGATTCAGATTTCGTAGCTTGTGGAAATGAGTAGGTGGTGAAAACAGAACTCAAACCCAGGCCTGTCTGACCCCAGAGCCCCCAGTTTTACCACCCTGGCTATAATTATCTCATAATTAGAGCCAAAAGAATTACCAAGCAGTCCTCACCTCAATTAAAGGTAGAGATGAGTCCTGTTATGTAAGGAACACAGGAAATTACATTAATGCAAAGTGTCTGAAGCTAAACCCTCCCCAAATCTTTAATGAAAAACAGATCCAAAACATTGGTTTATAAGCAAATTGGAAAAAAAAACTAAAAAGATTTTAAACACTGTTTCTCAGCAGTGTTTGAAAATGAAATTATTTGTTGACAGATCTATTTAAACCACCAAAAGTCATCAAGGTAGAAAAGAGTTGAGCATCGGACCAGAAGATAAGAATGTTTAAAAGCTACCTGGGCCACCCTTGGAGCTGGCCCCATGGGTCTCCATAAGAGATGAAGGCTTTGTGTAAACCAGTATCACCTTGATGATAGCTCCTTTCACTGTGTTGCCTTTGAGTCCTCAGAACAATCCAGGGAGGCACGAAGTATAATCCCCATTTTACATCTGATAGAAGTTTGTACTGTATGTGGTAGAATTGGAATTTATCCCCACATCATTTGGCTCCAGTCCAAGGTTTATCCAGTAAACCACACTGATGGCCCTTCATTGTGATACCCCCACTTGTTGAACACCCACCTACCTGTGAGATAAGGCAGGGTCGGGGTGGGGGAACCAGCCTAAGACTTGTCTACACTAGAATCCTTTCTCTGAATGTCTACCATATGCCAGGCACCAAGCTAAGGACAACAATAAATATATTCAGCTTTTTTTTTCCTTCCACCTATTTTCTGCATGATAGAAAACCAAAAAAAAAAAAAAAAAAAAAAAAGGAAGAGAAAATTTACAGTTTTGTTTCAAAGACAAGAATTCTAAAACAATGGTTTAGCTACACCATGTAGTTTCTATGCTGGAAAGAGAATGACAGGAAATTTTGAAAGCCTTTGGGGAGTGAAAGGAGTATTCTGGGGCCCAGAAAGAAAAGATATTGTGGCCTGGTGGAAAGAGGACACACTGGTGATAGACAGTTCTGGGTCTGGATCCCTGGGCCAATTGTTTAATGTCTCTGAGATTCCTGATCAGAGGAAGGAATAGAGATAAAACATGTCAAGTTCCTGGCACTGGATGAAGAGTAATGGGAATTAAACAGTAGCCAGCAAGAATTCCCGGAGCTAAAGAGCTTGGGCGGGGCCCTCTGGCAGGGGAACTGGATTTGGTAGGTTCTCTTGGTGTAAGGAAAGGAAAAACTAAGTGGGGAGGGAGGAATTTGTCAGAATATGTGTGGCAATAAGCTCTTAACAATCTCATTTGCCTCGTGGAACTTGAGCTGCTTTTGAAATACAATAGTAACTGCAGACACACACTAACAGACACTCTGATTGCCCCTCAGCAATCAGAGTTCCCATTGTCCCTCATCTAATGCCAGGTACTAGAGTGACTCAAGCCATTCCACCTCCTGCCTGTGATTCTTCAGTGATGCACCCTTTACCAGTGGTCCAATTCTCCCTGAAAAAAACAGTTCAGATTCCAGAAAGAGCATGTTGATCCGGGTTTGTCAGGTTTGCAGGCTGCTAGCACCAATTCTTCATAAAGACCAACCTGGTCAAAATAGCTAAAGCCAAGACTGGAGTCATATGCTATACAACATGGCCTGCTGGTAAATAATGTCTTAAGGGAGTTACCGTAAGGACAGGGCTTAGGGCAGGGCAGGCAGCCTCAACAGCCTGAGCAGTAAAGTGACAAGTGGCTAGACAAGGTGGAGCTGAGTCAGGGGTGGAGGCAGGTGTCTAGGAGCTTAGGTAGTCAGCAGTGTGAGGATAGCAGAGGAATGAGAGAAAAAGGATTGAACACTCAGGCTGAAGCAGGAGACTTCTTTAGGAAAACAGGGTACCAGAAGGCTTTTGAGCAGAGAGGTGAGGCTTCTTCATTCATAAACGAATACCTGGAACAAGACTGACATCTCCAAACTCTACTCCTTTTGGCACAAGAAAAAAATCATAAGTTCTGTCTCACCCAAGATGGGAAACAGGTCCAGTTAGACCATTTGTAAAGGGCAGCTCTACCTGCTTGCCACACATTTGGCCTTGTCATTGCCAAGGAATTAGCAAAAGGAAGTTCAACCTCCTCATTTGGCTCCTTGGGAAAAAAGGGGCTTTAGGTTGTTTAGCCACCACCCCATCTCATGCGACTACCTCTTTACCCCATTTCACAAACATTAGGACTCCTCTCCTTAGAATGTCCTTCCTCCTCCTCCAGGCCCCATTTTGCTCAAAGTACACACAGGCACCATCCCTGTGGCTAATCCTATTCATTCAGCTCATGATTCACTGCCTCCTGGGAACCTTCTGAGACCCTAGACCAGGTTAGGGATTCCTGGACAATCCCACATCCCTCTGCTTTCCAGTATCACAGCACACTATACACACCACATTTGTGCCATAGCATGCATGCCTCCATGGGGACTGAGGAATCAGACACAGTGCCTGCCTTGCAAGAGCTCAAAGGTAAGCAGGGCATTAAAGGGCAAGATCAAAGCTAGAAAGTGTTTGGGGAGCACAGAGAAAAGAATAGTCAATTCTAACTTTTGCAGAGTGGGGTAAAGTTGAGGTATAATACCAAAGGCATCCTAGAAATGTTTAGGAATCAGCTGTATTTTAAAAGATGAATCAGACTTGTAGAGACAGGCACTGCTGCAAGGTCAGGAGCATAAAACTGAGAACCATGGAAGTGACTTGGGACCAAGACTCAGACTCCACAGCTCTTCCCCCAACTTACTGTGTGACTTTGGGCAAGTCACTGCACCTCACTGGGCCTCAGTTTCCCAGAAGTTAAAGAAAGGTGTTAGACTAGATGGTCTCTGATGGTCTTGTTCTTGTTTACTCCTAGACTCTTATCTTCTCTTATATTTTTCATTGAGTCAGCAAATATATTGACTACCTACCACCATCCTGCAGCATGAGGAGGACACAATGAGGGGACAAAAGAAATGTTTGTATACAGCTAGGTGTGAGTGCTGTCAAGGTCAAATGCAGGCTTGTTCTAACAATGAGTAACAAAGACACCCTCCCAGGTGAAGACAAGGATACCTTGATACCATGCCATTTGAACTGAGATCTGAAGTATGAGGCAGCTGTGTCCCAGCCTAAGAAGAGGAGGAATGGCATGTGCAAAGGGCCAGAGGTAGAGAGGAGTGAAGCTCAGCTGAAAGTAGCCCAGTGGTTCAACAGTGGAGGTGGGAATGGTGCTAAGACAGGAGTGATAGCAGAGACCTGATCACCATTGGCCTTGCAAGCCATAGACAGAATTTGATCTTTACCTTAAAAATAATGGAAAAGACCTATATTCCAGCCAATGAATCATCTTTTCAGCCTCAATTCACTCATCTATAAAATAGGGATGATACCCTATAGGGTATCAAGAGGATCAAATGCATCAATACCTGTTAAAAGCTTAAAACAGAACCTGACATATAGTAATATCTATATAAATGTTTGGTGTTATTACTATTATTATTATTCATCTAGCTAATTTCTACACATTCCTCAAAATTCAGCATGGATACAGTCTCTTCTGGAGCTCCTTCCCTGACCTCCCAGACCAGATTATGCACCACTCCTCTGAGCCCCAAAGGCCCCGTGCCTCCCTCTCTCACACTGCAGGGTAATTTGCTGTTTGCTCCTATCCACCTTCGCTCCTAAACTACAAGCTTATCAAGGGCAAGGACTGTGCCCTATTCATCAACACAAGGCTGAGCACAAAAAGAATATTGGTGAAGGTATTTGGCTACAGCAAGCTGAATAATGGCCTCTCCAAAGATGTCCACATCCTAATCTCTAGACCTTGAGAATGTGTTACTTTACATGGTAAAAGGAATTGCACAAATGTGATTCAGTTAAGGATCTCAAGATGGGGAAATTATCCTGGATTATCCAGATGATCACAGGATCCTTATAAGAGTGAGGCAGGAGGATCAGTTAGTAGTAGATGTGACAATGGAAGCAAAAGGTTGTGGCGATGTGAGGAAGGGCCAAGGAATGCAAGCACCTTCTAGAAGCTGAAAAAGGTAAGGAAATGGATTCTCCCCTGAAATCTCCAGAGAGAACACAGCCCTGCCCACACCTTGACTTTAGACTTCCAACTTCAAAAAATGTAAGAGAATAAATCTGTGTTGCTTTATGCCACTAAATTTGTGAAAGTTTGCTACAGCAGCAATAGGAAATTAATGTACCAACCATATATGAAGCAGGAGTTAGGAAGAACAGTTGTGGGGAGAAACTAATGCTGACCAGGTCACCCCTGAAAATCAGCATCAGTGAGAGCAAAGGTTGTGTTCATGGTGGCCCATCTCCCCACCATGTCTGCATACCCTCATCAAACTGGGCCCTCCAGAAGCAAGATATCACCACCGCATTAACTTCATCCCTGGGCTCTCACGACTTACGGGTCGAGAAGCAGAAAAAGAAACTGTGGGTCCAAAAATCAGTGGATGGCTTTTCTGGGCACCATAGGATAGAGGTTGGAGTATAAAGCAGAGTAATGGAAAAAAAAAAAAAAAACACTGGCCCAGGAGACCTGGGTTCAAGTTCCAGTTCTGATGATTTTGAACAAATGATATACTTCAAACCAGCTCCTTCTCTGTGTTCCATGTCCCACTCCCTCCAACCAATCAATTACCAAACTCTGTTGATTTTACCCCTGAAAACTTCATATTTATTCCCTCCTCCCCTTCCTCACAGCTGCTATCCTAGTTTGAATCTTATCATCTCATTCAGAGACTATTAACTCGATACTTTCTACGGGCATAGAGTCTGGCACTAACCTCATAGGAAACCTCCCCTCCTAATCATCCCCTCAGCCAGAATAATCTGCCTAAAACACTACTCTGCCCAAACTGCTCCCCTGCCTAAATCCCATCTGTGGAGTCCTTTCACCCAGGTGATAAGGTCCAGACACCTGAACATGACCTCCAAAGTTCTTCAGCATCCAGGCTCTGATGCCTAACTAGCCTCATCCCTCTCCCTGCCTCACAACTTGTGGTACAGCTACCCAAAACTACTAACAGTTCTCCAGATGCAACACAGTGTTTGTCACACAAGCCTACCCATATTCTCTTCTTCCTTCTTAACAGAACTCTGATTTGATTAAGGCAACAAAATGTCTAGCTACAAAACTTCTTTCAGTTTTCCTTATAGGTAGAAGTGGCCACATCACACATCTCTGGCCAAGGAGCTATAACAAGTCCCTGGTGAAGCTTCCCCCTTGCAGTGCTGATACGATGTCTGGGGCAGCAGGTGCCATGTTGCAAACATGACAGCAACAGCCAAAATACATGGATGGTGGATTAGAAATACATGCAGTGCCTAGGTCCTCAGTGGCATCTCTAAGCTGCCACAGCAGCTCTGGGTTGTCTCTTCTGGACTTCTTATTACTTGGGAAAAATACACTCCTTACTGCAGAGCTTCCCAACCAAGGAACACATTCTTATTAATGTGCTCATTCTATTTCCACAAACCTCTGGGCAGCTGAGTGGGGTCCTGGGCTGTGAGATCCCTCAAGGCATTCATAACTGGCCCCAAACAGCCTTTCCCTCTCCCCTATTGGAAAAAGTTAGACAACTTCACCTCACTGGTATAAGTGTATTACTTTTTTCCCCTTGCCTACTGACTTTGCAATGGACCCCCACACACACACATAGTTTGACCACGTTGATGAGGCCCATATTAGTCTTTAGATCTATGCCAGATGTCCAAAGACCCTCTAAATGCCTGCTCTCCCCACTGCTAGGAGTTCCACCCCAATCTTTCTCCAGATAGTTGTTGCCATATCTCTGCCTCATCAGTCTGCCATGCACCTAAGGATCCTCTTGGTCTACCCATCCAGAGATACTGATCTATCTTTGACCTCTAATGCTTCCTAGGGCCTCGATTCCTGCCCCACCGATTAAAAGAACTCAACATCCTTGCTCACTTCCTGATCTACAGGGCTCATCTCTCATTTTCTCTCTTACTCTCAGTCATCTTTAGGGCTGTATCCTCCCTTTCTCTTATCCCACTTGACTGAAGAATGAACAATCCTAACAGAATTGCTTGGATCCCTAATGATTTAGTAAAATTATTTTTTATTTGCCAGGTCCTAATCAGAGTGGGCTAAAAACAACTTTATATAATGCTTACAACTAGTGCTCCTTATCTTAGAGCCTGTTTGCTAGCTTGGTCCTCTGTGTCAGACTCCCTCCTCACACACAGTGGTGTTTTTTTCTCTCAGCACCCTCTTGTCCTCAATATAATCTGGCTTCCAGTGCCCCCTATCCTCATGACCTCAATGCCCATTCAACCTGCTTATGTATGTCTGAAATTCATATATGAACAATCCTAGTTCTTATTCATGGGATATAAGCTAGACAGACACCAGAAGATCATGGAATGTATGTAGAGTCCTAAGCTCATGCCATGGAATGAATGAATTCTCTAAACCTAAGTTTCCCCCTTTGTAAATGCAGGAGCAGGACTACCTGATCTCAGCTTCATTGATCTGATACCTGAAGAACCCCAGGGGTAGGCTCAAGGCTCCAGAATACATTACAACCAGTCTAAGACCCAGGGAGGAGTAGGTATGATGGAGAGAGGAAGTTTTCAATCAGGTGCTGAGCTTTCAATGCCAAAAAATTTCCCACAAACAAACCCACCCCAGCAAAGGAAGCTACTGACGGCTGGCAGACAGCAGAAAAGAAGGCGGGCATGAGGCCTCATTAATCTGGCAAATGTGGGATCAGTTGCAGATACCCCCAGCCCACCCACTTCTCACCATCTGCTGCTGCTGCCGCCGCTGAGCCGAAGGCATGCGGCTCTGGTCGGAGTCCAGCCTGAAGCCAGCAGAAGGGCCTGGACTCTAGACTACCGGGCAGCCTCAGCAATAGAGACCTGCACATTCCCTCAAGGCCGGGCTCAGGGCCCAAATATGTCTCCCAACCCCATTCCCACCCTCAGTGCAGTGTCACAACCCTCCACAAGCTCTGTTTTGGAAGCAACTGAGGGAGACGCCCCAGCACCCTGAACAAATATTAAGCAAAAAATGACTAATCTTCATTGATTGAGAGACCACCATGTGCCAAGCACGTATCTTATTTAATCCCTTAACTCTCACCAAGACTCTGTCCAAAACTAACCTGTCATGATTCTTGATGATTTCAGTATGAACACAGGTGATCTTTCCAATATCCTGGCTTCTCAATTTCTCATTCTCTGCTTATCCTTCCACCTCATTTATCCCTCCCTGCTCATATCTTAGGCCTTAACTCCTCAATTTCAAACATCCCTTTGTCAATACCTGCTGCCTATCCCACTCCCTTTAGTACCTGAACTCAAAATAACCCACCAACCCTCTAGGACCTTCAACTCACTTTTTACTGTCCCTTTCTACCCCCACACCCACAGGTCTTCACTAGTTTAAATTCCATGCCCTCACATCTAATCCTGTCCTCGCTACATTTTCATTGTCCTTGCCCCTTCTTTATTTTATTGTACTCTTGGCTTATCCTAAGTTCTCCAGCTACTCTGTGCCTGCACCTTCACAGCTGAACAAAGCAAAAGAAAAATACATATTAATGTTGACCAGGTTCCCTAAATTTGTGACCACTAGCCTCATGTGGGCTCTACAACTGCCTGAAGGTCATACTATATTTTTCTAGTTCTTCACTCCCTCTTTCCTAGGTGACATTTTTCTGCTTTCTCTTTCTTCAGACTTCCAGTACCTCCTCCCCTATCTTCATTCTTAAGCGAAGACTCTGCTTCCTATTTCTACCTTTTTTACCATCTCAGTTTCTTCCTTATCTCTTGACCTCTAAATGTTGGAGGCTGTCTTTGGACCTTTTCTCTAACTATGTTCACTCCCAGAATCACTCATCTCTGACTGTGATTTTTAATATAATTAATGCTTTGATGACTCCCAAATATATTTTCAGGCAAGATCTCTCCCCTGAACTCTGGAGACATATATAACTGTTGCTAGGTTGACATCTCCACCTGATTGTCTGAAGGGTATCTCAAATTTAACATAACAAGAATCAGTTCCTTTTTAACCTTCCGTCCACCCAACCTGCTCTCTTCCCTATTTCAGCAAATGGCAGCACCATCCTTCCTCTCAAGACACCATTCCATCTCTCAGCCAAAGTGAGTTAAGGGAAGTGACACCTAACTCCATTTGTTTTTCTTCTATCGCCTAGAGAGTCTCCCTATCATGCAGAGATTTGTATCTGTTTTGTTCACTATTATAACCTCAGCTCTTGAAAGAATGGCCTTTAGTATGTATTTAATAAATATTTGTTAAGTAAATGAATAATTAAATTAATTGTATAACTTGTTACCAAGTCATTCATCCATCTGTTCATTCAATAAATAAAATACAGTTGACCCTTAAATAAACTTTAAACTTCGTTGGTCTACAAATATAAAATTTTTTTGTTATTGTTTTGGTTTTTTTGTTTTGGGTTTTTTTTTATAAATATACAGTCAGCACTTTATATCCCTGTGTTTCGTATCCATGTATTTAACCAACTGCAGATCGACAATGAAAAAATTATTTTCAATTTACAGTTGGGAACACAGATGTGAAACCTGATAATATGTATTGTTCTACAGTATTTCATATAAAGAACTTGAACATTTGTGAATTTGGGTATCTGCAGGGGTCCTGGAACCATTCCTCCTTGGGTACTGAGGAATGACTGTTAATTAAGTTTTAGGGGAGTCAAAAGCTATACAGGAATTTTCAATTCATGAGGGTTGGTGCCTTTAACCCCCGCATTGTTCAAGGGCCAACTATAATTACAGATATGATAAGAGCTGGGAAGGAAGGCACTATGGAAGAAAATAGCAGAGGGTTTCTACTTAGGGTAGAGATCTTTCCCTGAGAAAATGACTTTGAAATGAGACCTGAAGATGAGAAGGAATCATTGTGGAAGTCACGCGAAGAATATCAATGCAAAAGCCCAGAGGTGAGAAAGCGTTTGATAGGTTCTAGGAAACAACAGATGGCGGGAGGGGCAGCAGAACAGTAAGGGAAGGGACAGAGGTGCCAGCAGACATGGGAGAGCAAACCAGATCAGGTTGTTACAGACGCTAGTAAGAGAAGTGGATCTTATTCTAAGGTCACTGACTTCATTTATCTTTGCAACTTTCTAAATAAAGAGTGCGGAGTAATTTTAAGACCAGAGGCTTATGTTATATGACCTGTAGCAAGTATCTTTCCCTTTCTGAACTTCACATCTACAAACTAGGGATAACCATTTCTGAACTGATTACCTTGTACCATTATCTTCAGGTTCAAGTGAGATTAGCCAGGGATCTTTAGACATATCCATGCCAGAACTTGGACATTTTAACCAGATTCTTAAAGATGTGAGCCAAGCAAAGGGAAAGCAAAAAATGGTTTGCATTTAAAGAGGTTAACTATGGTTAAAATCAGCAAGGGCTGTTCTGCTAGGTGCAAGTTAAAAGGCATTTCCTAGCGATGCCTGAGGGTTTCCAACCAGGATGTTGGCTAAATTCCCTGCATTTCAGAAGGCAGGTTGAGAGGTAACCTACTGACAGAAAAGTACCTGGAGCCTGGAATCCTGTCCCATGAAGGCCACAAATTCAGGGCTCACTTTGCCTACCCCAACCCCTGCCTTGGTCATTAACCCTCACCCCACCTTCTCCCTCGGCTAAGTCTTGCTATGCCTCAACTCTGTGCTTAGGGAGAGTGAAATATAAACATAAGGAAACTGTAGCCACTGAAGCATTGAGGTCAGGACTGCCTCCAAGAAGAATTACAGGAGTAGGACTTCTCGATCAAGCTGGCCAGTCCCATGTTCCTTGGCAACTTGAAAGAACCCAGCTATAGTTCCAGATTAGCTCTAGTGGGAAAGAAGCAGCTACAGTTAGCTGCAGTTTCTCCTTCATCTTCAGACAATTGCCCAGGGCTGCTCAAGGGAAACTGAAGCAGTTCAAGAAAAAGGAATAGACTTTCACACACTAATATGGCCAGGCCTGGCTCAGGTACGGAGTCTGAGAGCTCAGAACAGAGATAATAATGACTATTGCTTCTGCATGAGTCCAGACCAGGAGCCAGGGGCTTTCATACATCCTCTATAATCCTCCTAAAACCCCTTTGAAATACATAGAGCTTTATAGGTGAGGAATTTGAGATGCAGAGGAGTCACATGACTCTGCAGAGTAGTTGGGATTCTAGCCCCGTCTGTCGGACTCCAAAGTTTATGTACTCTTTCTACCAAGTCTTACTACCTCTCCCAGGGACATAGAGGGGGGTACCTTTAAGGCACCTTTGCAACAGGAAGCTTTGTCCCTCATAGGCGAAAATTTAAGAATTTTTTTATCATATTGTTGGTAGGATTTAATGACTTATAACACAGGCTAGCACAGAGTGAAGGTTTGGAAATGCTTGGTCCTAGTCATCATTGTCCTGTCATCATCATCATCATCATCATCATCATCATCATCTTCTAACTAAAGTCCCTTCTTATGCAGCTTGTACTTTTGTCCTCAAGAAACTCAAGGTTATTCCTCTCCCATTCAAATGAAATCCTTTAGTTAAGACAGTGATTCTCCAAGTGAGGTCTCCAGACAAGCAGCATCAATATCACCTGATAACAATAAAAATACAAGTTTTCAGGCCCCATCTTGGGACCTACTCAGTGATTTTGGTGCATGCTAAAGTCTGAGGATCACTGAGTAAAGCTATCTGCTATCTACTATGACAGATAACTTCTCATACCCAGTGGCTTACTACCTAGTTTATTTCTCATTCACAAAAAGCTCTAATGGGTGTTCCTGATGGGTAGGAAGCTTCCACCCAGTGGAAATTTGAAGACCAAGCTCCTTCCATCTTGTGGCTCCACCATTCTCTATGGCCCTGGACTCTTCTGCATCTAGTCAGCAGTCAAAGAGGAAAAAGAGGTCATACATTGGAGGTTTCTATGAGGCCACACTAACCACAACAGAGGCTGGGATTGTGGTCAAGCTATGTGCTCTGGAAGAAAAGGAACCATGTAGAGATTTTGGCAAACACAGCAATGACCACAACTGGTATTCAAGTCCCTCTCTAACCTCACCACTGCCTACCTCTCCAGATTCATCTCCCGCCTTAGTCCCTTTCACTCTAAAATCCCAATGTTTTCCAATTGTTACTGTACCCTCAGCACTATTATGCATCTGTGCATACAGTTTCCCCTGCTTGGGGTGCTCTTGCCTCACTGGCCCTCTTCACCCCCATTCCCACTCTCATCAGCTAGTGAAACTGCTTAAAGTCATGCCTCATATAAAGACCACTCTGGTCCTCTCTAACTCTTGATCATATGGGAGGAACTCTGGAACTTGGTGATTTGCTCACCTCCATAGCAGACCAAGAATTCTATCCCTTTTAATTTCCTCATTCCCCATCTTTGTCAGTTTCCATTTGCTTGTTCGTCTTTTCTAAGAACTTCTGATATGCTGCGTGGCTGCCCTTCTTCCAGCCCCACCCCACATATATGCACTAGCTTTCCTTTAAGATGACACAGGCACTGTGGGAAGAGCATGAGTTTTGGGTCATACCTAAGTTCAAATCCTGACCATGCCACTTATTGACCTTGGAACAGTTGGTTTCCTTTTCTAATAGAGATAAAAGCGACTTTGATGGGTGCTTGAGAGGCTTAAATGAAAAAAGGTATGTAAATCACACATAGTCAATAAAAAAAAAAAAGTTTTTGTTGTGATGGTCTTATTTTGGGCATATGTCTAATCTTCCTTACTAGACTACCAGGTTCTTGATGGGAAGGACATGGTTTCTTGTGAACACTGACTCCCCATCCCGTCAGCTAAGGTAGTGTCTGGAATGCAGTAGATGCTCAAGAAATATTTGTCAATGAGTATATAGTTTTGTTAATATAAAAAGTATATATTCTGGTATATAAGACATAAAGTATATATTCTGATATAAAGCACTGACACACCAAATCAAAGCTTGACCCATCCTCTCTGAAACTGGCATCCAATTGTTACCATTTTGATACACACCAAGAACTGAGTGCTTTATTAAAATCCCTCAAAGTTACTTCCTCCCAGCTGTCCTTCAGGTTGCAATCAGATGACAAAGATCTGAAGTTTTTATCACACAATTACTAAAACATTCTTCTTGCCATTTTGAACTATCTGCCTATGTTAGGTGGAGTTTGGGTTTAATTATAGGAAGAATGTGGGCTCAAATTAGGTTGAATTGCATTTGGAGAAGGGAGGAGAAGATAACTAAATCCTTTTCACTCCCCTGAAAACTTTTGCTGGCCAGAGAACCTACAGGTAATACTGGGCTAGTCAAATAAAGCAAGTGACACAAAAGAAACTCAGAAGCCTCTGGAAAAAAAGATAAGGTGATAGAGCAGGAGTCTGAAAAGGCCTCACTATGGTGAAAAATCCTTCAGTGTCTCTCCAGGGCCTCAGGACACAGGTTAGGATGCTTGGCTTGCCATTCAAGCCTTCCAGTATCCAACCACACAGCCAGTTTCTGCAACCTTGTCCTCCCAGCTGTCACTCCCACCTCTGTGTGCTCCACTGACTTGGAGACCTCAGAGCTCTTCCACTTCTCTCTTAACCAGGGCCCAGTTTTACTTCTTCTCCTGTGTAGTGGCCTAGACTAAGCTGGTATCATCTATCAGTCAACAAATATTTATTGGGGACTACTGTGTACCCAACATGCTTCTAGATACTGAGGATAAAGCAGTTAATAAAACAGAGAAAATTCCCTGGTTTCAAGAAGAAAACAGACAATAAAAACAACCACATAAATAAACAATATAGTCTTTTAAACAGTGATAATTCTTTTTTTCTCTTTTTGCTAGGATTAGTGAGTAAAAGTGGCAACATAAAATTTGTGCTTAATTCAATGTGTAGTTTTTTGAAACATCTTCCCCTGATGCTCTAAAGGCTCAAGGAAACACCACACACCTTTCCCTATTGTTGCACTGAAACCCATTAACTGATATTTATAGCACATTATATTGTCCTTCTAACTAAATAGGGAGCTGCTTGTCGGCAGGGACAGAGTGTAATTCTCATGAAGGCACTAGAGACTATCTGCTGAATGAATCAGAAAAAGATTGTGCCAGTTCTAGGCTGTCTGTTTACTGACCCTTAGTGAAATTTTCTCAAAACTTTTCAAGCATTCAATTATTTTCTGCCCTACAAAGTTTCTGTTGCTCTTGCAGTGGCCCATCTTGGTTTTTAAAGGGGTCTACTAGGGATAAAGTCCCTTTGAGCTGAGATCCCCGATGGCATTGTAATGTCCTAGAAATAAGTATGGCTCTTTTCCAACCCAACTCCGTGAAAATGATTACTGCAAGAGTCTTTTTCTAGTGAGTACCTTCTCTTGCCAAGCATTGTGCTAGCCCCTTGACATAAAACATCTTTTTGATAAGTAAAAAATTCTCCTTTTTAATCCTCACAGCGCCAATAACTGTGAGAAATACATGGAAATTACTAGCTGCTATCAATATTACTGTGTCTAAAACTACCGTTTTCCCCTGCATTAGAACAATCTGAACATTGTTAGGCAAAGACATCTAAGCAATTTTAAAATTATTTGAGTCATGACAGAGAGACTCACAACTGAAATATTTACCTTTCATTTTCAGGTGAGGATGTTCCCAGAGATGGAAGATGTGACAAGTTCCCGCATCGTGTGAGCATCAGATAAAAGTTCCCCTGACAAGTCATGTGCAAAGATGGGAACCGCTGATTAAGGAGAGGATTAATTTTATCTTCCCAGTAGTTCTGCCAAGGAGATACTCTTAAATTTGTAGAATGGTGCAGCTGAAAGTGTTCTTTGAGGTCTCCTGCTTAGCTCCTTTGATTTATGAATGGGGAAATAGAGGCCTGGAGATCAGAAATGCATCTTAATTGTTTAGACCATTGCCTTACACTCCCCACTCCCATTTATCTCCAACACTAGAGTTTATTAAATGAATAAAACTGAAGAGGGTGTTTGTATCTTGAATTATCCATTCATTTATTCAACAAATATTTATTGAGTATACACTATTTTCCAGGCACTGTTCTTGGTACTGAGAATACAGTAGTAAACATAGCAGAGAAAAATCTCTGCTTATAGTCTAGAGAGAAGTGGGCCCCCCAAATATATATGTATATAAATGACTTACATAGACTATTAAATGGTCATGAAACTTAAAAGAATAAAGCAGGAAGGGTATAATGAGGGCCAGTAGGGGAGGTGAGTGAAAATTAAGTATGGTGGTCAGAGAAGGCCTCACTTAGAGTGATAGAAGCAAGGAAGGGAGCCATGTAGATATCTGGAGGACAAATTCCAGACAGAAAGAATAGCAACTGTAAATACTTGGTGTGTCCAAAGAATACTGAGGAGGCCAATATGGCTTGAGCATAGTGGTGTGAAGTGTAAGATTTTGGATTGAGTTCAGAGAAATAATGAAGGGCTGGAGAAGGGTGCACCATATCATGAAGGTTCTGTACCATCAGTGGTTAGTTCCCTTTCATATTTGTTCTTCTTTATGCTGCTCCCTTGCCCTCTGGCTTCTGGCTAGGTTTGGGCAATGGGAGGCACTGGCAGGAGATTAGAGAGAGGGAGGGAATAAAAGTAAGGTATACATCTCACTCTCTCTATTTTAAGTGGCATATCTAGCCAAGGCAACAGATCCCCATGGCTTCCGCTCCTACCAGACAGGTCTAGACTCAGGTGGGGAAGCTCCAGCCCTTGGGCTCTAGTAATAGGACCTCCTCCCATTATTCCACACCCCTAGGGGAAGTGGCAGTCGCCCTCATTTGCTAATCTCAGAGTTACCTCACCTTCCCTTGGTTGCTCTTTCAACTCTTCTAAAGCCTTTTTAACTAACTGCCTGTGTTAAACCTGGTGTGGGTTGCTTTCCCAACTGGACCCTGATGGATATGGGCTCCATAGGCCCCTGTAAGTCTTGAGCTTTTATTCTAAGTGGAATGGGCAGTCATTGAAGAGTTCGAGCAGAGGTTCATAAAGAGCCTTGAAAGCCTGGATGAGGCATTTGTGTTTCCATAGTTTTTCTTGAAATGAAGACATCTGCCTGAAGTCACACAAAATTTGTGAAGGAATAGACCCCTTGTGCCCTCTGCTCTCCATTCAGTATTCAATAAATGACATTGAAGATCCATTAAAAGCAAAGACGAGGAAAGTTATTTGCTTATTGTTAAGCAGTTTTGCCCAAGATTCCAACTCTTTGAAGACCTTTGGCAATCAGGAAAGGAGATGACATTGTGCTGAGTGGCTTCCCTGTTTATTCCCCAGGAGAGCCAGGAGAGAAGGAAAAGGAAAGGTGACCCCTGGGGAGCCTTTGCTGTACTTAAATATCCTGCCAGGCAATTTCACGTCCAATGGCTCATTTAATCCTGCAAGGACACTATTAAGTGGATATTATTATCTTTATTTTGCAAACAGAGCTTCTGAGTTTCAGGAAAGTTAGATGACTAGTCCTATTCCATCTATAAATGGATCAGGATCAGTGCAACCCCTCAAGGTGGCCACCGAGGCCATGGAATGGAGGAGTCTTTGGGTAAGGTCATTGGATGAGAGGTCAGGTCTTGAGACTAAAAGTCACTTTGCCTCTCTGAGTCTCAATTTCCTCATATACAAAGAAGAAATAATATCAATGATATCCATGTCAAAGGATGGTTTTGAGGTTAAAATAAGCTACTGCTTTATAAAGACTTTGTATATTTTAAAGCTCTTAACCTGGGGTCCATGCTTGAGCTTTGACCTTCATGAACCTCTTGAAAATGATGCTAAAATTTGTATGTACAGGCATAGGTCTGCTGATCTCCCTCACTCCTCACAAACAAGAATCTGACTTTCCTTATCCCTCTTTTAAGCATCTTGCTGTGTGGATGATGATTCTATTATTTGAGGAAAGGCTTTTTTATACAACATAAGTCCCAAATGCAAACCAACTAACTACTGTGTAGACTATGTACTTTGAACTGCAGGAGCCATCCGAGGGATTTTCAGGGATAATTTCGATGACTTGTGACTTTTGCCTCACAAAATGTCTTTAGAATCCAACCCCTGCATAAGATGTGACTCCTCTCCTTGTAAATTTGTAGCAAGAGGGTTTGGGATGCCCAGCAGCAGATTCTCTAAGAAAAAGGTAAGCCAAAATTGGTTGAGAAGCACCATTCGAGACAAAAATTGCAAGTACTTCAATGTTAATAATGATAAACATGCTATGAGTCATTATCATTACTTGCACATTTGCTGACCACCCACTTTGTGTCAGGTGTAATTCAAGAGTGAGTTAGAGAAGTTCATGACCCCCCCAGGGCTCATAGGGATAACAAGCCATATGAAATTGGCAGGTTTCTTGGAGGAGGGGGCCTATGAGCTGGATCCTACAGGATGCTAGGAATTTTAACAGGTGATGATGATAAAAGTGCCTACAAGCCAGGAGGGATATCTTGAGCAAAGACATGGAGTGAAGAAAGTGGCAGGGCCTGCTTAGAGAATGCTTAGCTGTGACTGGATACAGGCCAAGACGTTGGATGAGCAGGTAGAAGGCTGAAGACAGAAGTAGGGCCTGGCTATAGAGATAGTCAGTGTCATCCAGAATACAAACTCTCCTCTCTGTCCCAATTTCCACAGCTCATTCAGCCCTTTCTCTCATTCACCCATTCTAGAGCTGAATACCTATGGATGCTTTGGGAGAAGGACACCCTTAATTGTAGGTAAAAGCAAGACAGACTTGGATTCTAGTCTTGACTCATCTATCATCAAGCCATGTGACTTTGAGCAATACCCTTCCCCTCCCTGAACCTCAGTGGTTTTATCTAAAAATTGGAATAGTCTTAATTACCAATAGTAATTGTCAATAGTAATTGCCAGTAGTATTTGGCACTTAGTGGAATCTCATCTCATTTTAGTTAAATTGGGTTCTTGGAGGGCATCAAATTAGGTAATAGGTGGTTAGAAAGGCCAAAGTCCTGCATCATTCCTGCAGGCATTGACCTTGAGCA
Source organism: Macroglossus sobrinus (assembly GCA_004027375.1). Classification (NCBI taxonomy): domain Eukaryota; kingdom Metazoa; phylum Chordata; class Mammalia; order Chiroptera; family Pteropodidae; genus Macroglossus; species Macroglossus sobrinus. The sequence goes on along the minus strand of PVKZ01000382.1, from coordinate 9,973 downwards.
GTTCTCACTCCATCCAGAGGCAACAGACTCTCAGCCCTCTCCTGTCACACTTAGCTCCCTCTGATGGAAAAGAGACAAGAGGGAGATTCATCAATAGCCTGGGCTAATGCCAGACATTGGAAATCTCCCAGTGCATGCTAATGCCATCGACCCTCACCGAGATGTGCTGAATTTTCAAAACAAGCTTATTTGACTCCAATTCACCTCTGGAGAAAAGAAAGGTTATATCAATGATATGAAGAAATAGCAGGTACAAAGTCATTCAGACAACAGCAATTATCCCCAGGTTTCAACTTTCACAGCTTCTGTTTAAGTTCAGGTGACATGCCCTCTTAGAGATGCCATCATGCCATCATTCACTCACTTGATTATCTAACAAAGGCTCACTTTGAGCAGACCCTGAGCTGGCCCTTGGAGGCACCAAACACACACACACACACACACACACACACACACACACACACACACACACACACGGATTAGACTCTGCTAAAGGAGCTTCCAGTCTAGGGACAAGAAAGGGACAGAATCATGGACCCAGACAACTGTAGATATTAAAGTGTGATGGGTCATAGGATGGGGAAACTCAGAGTGCTATGGGAGCCAGAGAAGAGAGCACTCACTAGCTTGAGGTGAACAAAGACATAGAGGTTTTGAAGACATTGGGCCCACAACAGGCTGGGCCCAGCTACAGCCCCAGGGCTCCCTTTCTACACAACTGCTCACACCATCTGTACCACCATGCCAATGGTACAGCAGCCTTTCTTCTGCACCAGGCCATTTCATTGCTTTACACTCATGATAGTCATATAAAAATAAGGCTTGGGAACCAATGAGTGAAGCTCCTTTCTGTAAGAGAGTTCAGGCAATGTCTCATAAGTAGATGCTTGAGCTGGCTTTTGAGGAATGAGTAGGAGTTCATCTAAGGAGCTGTCTAGGGGCTTCAAATGGATATGTGGATGGAAAAGAAAGCATATTCAGGGAATGGTACAGAGTTCAATGCAACTGGAGCATAGGTGAATGTGGGAGGATGTGGGAGCTAGAGAGGGGGCAGGGTCAAGGTGGCCAAGGACCTTGGGTGCCAAGTTAAGGAGTTAAGTCTTTATTCTGTAGGTGATCGCAAGCTCTTCATGGGCTGTAAGCAGGATAGTGATTTGGTTAACCACCATAATGACTCTAGGGTCCTTGAAGTAAGTAAGAAGAGGCCAGGCTTCTATAAACTGATAGAGAGAAAGCTGAAATCTGACCTAAAAGCAAGAATATGCATTCCAGGCCCGAATAGAGTCTCAGCCAGCGGGGAGTTTCTCCTCCTGCTAGCCCTCAAGGGGCCTAGGACTTTCCAAGGTCACTCTTTCCTGACAGCCTTTGATGTCTCAAGCATTTCTCCTTTACTCTCTTAAACCATCACCTTTCGGCAGGTTCTGCGCCAAGGACAGATTTGATGGTGAGCAAATGGCCCACTGGAGAAATAAAATGCTTGTGTTTCTTCAGCAGGGAAAGCTACTGGGTTTTTTTATTGTCATTATTATTATTTTTCTCTGAGCTGAACAAGTGACAACACATAATAATATCATTTATTCTAACTTGCTCTTGCAAATCAGAACTTTTTAATATTTTCCTTTCAAATGAAAATGCCATTTATCATTATCAAATGAAGTGCTAATGAAAACAACATGTATAAGAAACAAATTCACACAGCAGAGCATGATGGAGCACCTTGTCAGCAGTCCATAGTCTCGCCGTTAATTTGATTTCTGCCAAAAATCACTTAAGTGAGAGTTGGAGATTTTTTTTTTCTCAATGCTCCAGGCCCTTATACTGAGGCCTATTTATTCCCCTCTCCCAGAAAGGCTCTGAAATCCCAAGCCAGTTTTAATCTGACTTTTAATGGAACTTCCATTGATTGCATGAGGGATGTGTGCATGTTGGGAGCTTGGAGTTATGCTGGCTTGTCTGTGTGTTACTGCTCATTTGGCTGGTGGACTTTGGCTGTGTCCTTGCTTAGATATGTGTCTGTTTGTGTACTTCAATCTAGGTGCGACTCTGCAGGTAAGTATGTGTTTGTGTCCTTATGCTGTAAGGATAGTAATTATGTCTATTTGTTCCCCAATAGGTCCAGAATCTAGCCTATTCTCTGACACATGGTGGGCACTCAATAAATATTTGTTAAATTAATGTTAAGTGAATGTGTCTGCGTGTCTTCATCATGCATGTGTTTTTGTCTGTATGGATTCATATCTGTGTGTTTTTATTTATGTATGTGGGATCTTCATGGCAGGAAATATCCCTGAAACTCTAGTGCCTCATACAGTACCTGGCACACAAGGGGCACACAGTAAATATATTTTGAGTAAATATGTTTATAAGTTTCTATATTTTTTAAATTAGGATAAAATTTACATAACATAAAATTAACCATTTTTAAGTATACAGTTCTGTACATACACAATGTTATACAACCATCACCTCCATCTAATTCCAAAACATTTTTATCACCCCAAAAAACAATCATGAGCCCATTAAGCAGTCACTCCACATTCTCCCTTCCCCTAGATCCTGGCATCCACTGATAGGCTTTCTGCCTCTATGGATTTACTTATTCTGGGTATTTCGCATAAATGGAATCATACAATGTATGACTTTTGTGTCTGGCTCCTTTCACTTAGCATAATATTTCTGAGGGTATACATATGTGGTTTTATATCCATGTGTAGTTAAGTCTGTAGATGTGTATTTATGTGTAGGGTATTTGGCAAAGTGTGTCCCTAGGACCTAGCATAGGGCCTGACAAAGAACAGCTAGGCAATGAAGAAAACTTCTCTTGCCATTCCTTCTTCCCCTTCCCTGCCTGGCACCTCTGAGCCTTTGCATAGGCTGTTCCTCAGCCCTGATCACCTTTCTTCACCCCCACCTCTGCTATTGCCAACCTAAGTTCTAAGTGGTTCCTTGGTGATATGTCCAAGTGTTATCTACTGCAAGCAGCTTTTCCTGCCCCAAGGCTGGGTTACAAGACCCTCCTCTGGATTCTCACTGCCACTGTGCTTTTTTTGTCACTGCCTCGTCTCAATGTGCAGTCATTGTCAATCTGTCTCTCTCCCTCTCTCTCTGCTAAATCATGAGCTCCTAAAGGACAGGAGCTGTATCTTCTCCATCTTTGCATCCCCAGTGCTTAGCGTAATGTTTATAGTGGGTGTCCCATGGTGTTGGTTAAAAGAATGAATAAATTTTTAGTAAAAAAAAAAAAAAAAAGTCCACACAAGGAGAACAGCCTGTGCAAAAGCCCTGAGGCATGAGAGCATGCATTCATTTTTTAAAACTGCTACAGTTTGATATAACTTAAAGCCTGGTATGTGTGAATGAGGAGGAAAGTAAAATTTAGATAGGAAGCAAGAAGTAGGAATGGGCCTATCATGAACCACCCTGGAGACAATGGGAAGTCCTGGAAGGGTTTAACAAAGGGCATGACATGGTTAGATTTAGGGTAGAATTATTTCTCTAGCTACTAGGGGAGATAGGTGGAAGAGGACCAGAATGGACCATTAGGAGATTACTTCAAAAGTCCAGGCAAGTGGTAAGGGTGACTCAGTCCGGAGCAGTGACAGTGGAATTAGAGACAGATTTAAGCAGTGCTCAATGAAGTGTTGTCTGCAAACTGGGGCTGATACATGAACTATAACCAGTCCACAAGAGAAGTACAAAAACAGAAATGTGAGAGCAAGGACTTAAAAACCTTTATAGCAATTTGACCTTGCTGAGACATTTTTATTGTGTTTTACAAAAGTATTGGTCTAGAACATATTGGAAATGGAAAAATAAAAGGCCCTTCACCAGAGATAGTTTAGAGGACATGCTAATGAATGGTGTCTCTTAAGAAGTGGGAACGAGAGTGCAGGAATGCCCCCAGCAAGATCGTTGATGACAGGGCCCATGTCTGAAACATCTCTGTGTCCTCAGGGGAGGACAGAGAGGAAAGGATTGTAACTCCCAGGGTTAATCAGGAGTTGATGGTCCCGAACAATGTCAGGCTCCCATAGGATGCCAGGAAAGGTACATTAGTCTGGGTTGCTATAATAAAATACCATAGCTTCGGTGGCTTAAACAAAATAAACAAAAAATTATTTATCATAGTTTCAGGAGACTGGAAGTCCAAGATCAAGGCATCAGCAGATTTGGTGTTTAATGAGAGCCCGCTTCCTGTTTTAGAGACAGCCACCTTCTTGTTGTGTCTTCACATGAAGGAAGGGACAGGGAGCCCTAAAGGGTCTCTTTTATAAGGTCACTAATCCCATTCATGAGGGTTCTGCCCTCATGACCTATTCACTTTCCAAAGGCCCAACTTCCTAATATCATCAAATTGGGAATTAGTTTTCAAATATGAATTTTAGAGGGACACAGACATTCAATCTATAGCAAAAAGTAAGGACAAAAAGCTGGATCCAGAAAGAAAGTAGGATATGAGCGTAGGCAGCCTTTGACCACAGTGGAGTCCAGCTGTGTGCTTCTTTCTCCATCTTCCTCCAGCTTTGCCCTTGCTCTGCTTCAAGCAACAGGATAGTATGAGCTATGGAAACTGGGAGTCACATTGGGCTCCTCCCTGTCCTTCAGCTCCCCACATTTAATTTGTCTCCAAGCACGAGAGGCAATATAGTGTGGGGTTGACAGCATAGACTCTGGAACCAGACTGCCTGAGTTTGAATCCTGCCTCTACCACTTACTAGGTGTGTAACCTTGAAAATGAATATATTCCTCTGGGCTTGCTTCTTTGGGTTATTGTGAAAACTAAGTGAGTTATACTGGTGTTTGGTATATGGATAAAGTTCAGTGTTCATTGCTATAGTTATTGTTATTATATTGGTTGCTTCTGCTTCCTAAGTACCTCCTGAACAAACCTATTCCTTGCTCTATTCCTTGTACCACCGCCCCAGTCCAGGCCACCACTATTTCTCCCCAGACATAGAAATAGCTTCCTCTTCAGTGGCATCTCATTTTACATGGGTTTGTCCCTTATCCCACTCTGGTCCCAGAATGCTCCTTCTGAACCATGAATCTAACCACATCATTTTCACCCATCAGTGGCTCTCCACTGTCCCCAGAATGAAATCCAAACTCACAGACATAACTCACGGCCTCTCATGATTTAGCCCTTTTCTACCTTTCACAGCCTCAGCATTTGCCACAATTGCCTTTGCCTTCCATGTGTCAGCCTTATGAGCCTTTATCAGTTCCCCAAATGGCTTTTGCATATTCTAAGACCTATTCTTGGGCCACCATCCCCAACTCCTATGTAAAATCAATTCCTCTGCTTCCTTCAAGTCTCAGCTCAGTAGTCACTCTTTCTGAGATGCCATTCCTGACTCCTCAGGCAGAATTAGAAGCCCCTGTTCCCACAAGCCTGTGCCTCCGTGACATAGCACTGACCACACAATATTGTCACACATATTTGCCTCCCCAGACTCTGAGCTACTTCAAGGCAGACCCTAGGCCTGACCCATTTGTGTAGATGCTCAATAAACTCATATGAAATGAGAATGAATTGGAACCAGCCCAATATTGCATTTTTAAGATCCAGAATGCAGAATAAAGTAGCTGGATACAACTTCTCCAGGAGAGGCTCATGCGTGGGCAAGGGGAGCATGAGATGTTCTTTTCTCACACCATCCTCTTCCTGCTGCCAACCCCCTTCTAGCGCATGAGTCTCGTGAGTCGACTCCAGATGGGATGGGCTTGGCAGTGGCTGCCTGGCTGAGTGCCCACCACCCGTGGGCGCCCAGGAAACACTTGCTGAAAGGAGCTGAGCACCACCCAAGCACTGCAGCCCTCCAACTTCTACCATGAGCATTGAATACAGGAGTAGGAGGCAAGCAGAAGGTGGGTCATCTACATCTAAAACATCGCTGGGTCTCAGTCTGCTCCTCTATAAAATGGAGTCATTAATCCTCACCACAATGGTTGTCATGGGGAGTCGAGATCACAGATGTGGGCACATGGTGAATACTTTCGACTCCTGCTCAATCCCTGTTAAATTTATTGCATCATCAAAGAAACTGAGGTGAAGAGAGGGAGGAAAAGTACAATTTTGGGTAGGATTCCACTTTGATGCAGCATAGTTGGAAAGATTCTCTGCAAATGCACAATATCTTCTGAAGATTTGGCTTGTTTTTCATTAGTAATGAACCTGGGCACTGATTTGAAATGGTTAACAAGTAGAGATAAACAGTTCAAGAAACATAAGATTGTGTGTATATGGAAGGGAATTGAACTGAAATAAATATACTACTGCAAACAATAGCTAAGATTTATAGAGAGTATTTACTATGTACAGGAACTGTGTTAAGTGCTTTGTATGTATAATCTTAATTAAGACTCAAAACAGCACTATAGCAATGTATTTATTTTTGTTGTTGTTGTTGTTGTTGTTCCCTCTTTACAGATGAGAAAACTAAGTCAAAGGAAGTTAAATAATTTGTTCAAGAATTCATTAATGCAGAGCTAGGATTCGAACCCCAAGCTATCCAGTTCTCAAGCTACACCTGCTGTTTTATAATCTTCAGTGTACCACTGGGGCTGAAAATCTGAGAACTACATTTTTCAGGCTCCTGTGGCAGCCGAGTTCTAGTTTGGTTCTGCAATTGGAAGGCACACATGGGCCATAAGAAGGCGGGAAGAAAATTGAAGCCATTTTAGGCTTCAGTCACCTGTGAGAGAGCATGGGCTCTCACAGTAAGGATCATAGAAGCTATACTGAAATCCAGAAATGTCTGTGGGGTTGTAGCCTTCATTTCCCCCTTTTACTTCTCAAGACTGAGTGATAATAATGGCTTCCTTTCAGTAACTGAGTTCCAAGTAGCACTCCCTTGATTTCCCCTTTTGTTTTCCAGCTGCCCAGTAGGTTTGTAACAAAGCATCTCTGCTTGAAATACCTAGAAGGGTTTTCTTCTCCACTGGACACTGGTTGACACAGTATTGCTCTTTTTACTCCTTCTGTCAGAAGGAATAGCCAGTTACAAGATTAAGATGTCAGCCAAGTAGGCTGAGGGCAGGCTGAGGCCTCTGTTGGACACTGGAGCTACATCAGGGAAACTGAGGCAAGCATCTATGGGTCAACACCAAGAAAGGAGGATGCGGGTCAGAATAGCAGGTATCTAACATGCTAGGCTCGGGCTGTAAGGCTAATTCCAGAATCTACCCACTATTAAGGCCAAGACCCACAGCCGCTTCCCAACATTAGGACAGCTCAGGGCTTGGGTGATGCAAGAGAGCCCTGCACTGGCAGCTAAGCAGGCTAAAAGATACAAAGCCAACAGAACATCTTCTTCCTGTTTCTACTGCCTCTAGAAACTCATATACTTTGTGTTGACTGTTTTTTTTATTTGGGAACTTGACTGAAAATAAGCTTTGGAAATTTGACAAACTTGATTCCACATTCCTAACCAGCTAGTTCTGTTAATTACTTAGCCCCTGCCCCCCAAGCCTTGGTCTCTTTGCTTATGAAGTGGAGGCTGTCATAGCCCACTGCTCAAGTATGAGGACTGAGTGAGATAATATATGTAAAGTACCTAGCTCAGCTTCTGGACCATTGCAGATGTTTAATAACTGTGCATTTCTGCCACACCCCTTTCTGAATCACAAGCTCTCTCATTTAGGTATTTAACACATCCAGTATGGGTGTCTCTCAAGCTCCATTATAAGGTCTAGGAAAGTAAAGATCATGTCATAACCTTCTTGCCTTACTCAGAGCACCTAGTTCATTTAAAAATAATAGTATGCTTTTAATAATAAATAAACCTTCACATTCATAAAAATAAAAAGAAGGAGATGGAGAAAAGATAAATGAGGCTTCTCCATTCAGCCTGAATATAGCACATTGAGAAAGATTAAAACTTAAGAATATGTTCAGTTTATTTTAATATAATTCATTCCTCTTTCCCTACCTTTCCCCTTTCTTCCCTTGCTTCTTTTCTTCCACAGATATTTATTTTCCAAGACTGGAAACGTAGGATAAATAAGGTATAGCCCTTACTCTAAAGAGTCCAGATTCAAAGAGTCAGGCAGACATCATGTAGACAAAAGTCCACAACCCACAGGTGCATATATGAGGCATTGATATATATGTTCATAACAGAGACCAGAGCCATGACAGAGGGGAGCACAGTGGTGTGGAAGCCACAGAGGACACCTGAGGATCCAAGGGAGGCTTTCTGGAAGAATTTATGTGCCGGGGCATAATGGAAGAGTGGAAAGGAATAATGTTCAAGGACAGGAGTGGGAAGGTACAGTAAAAGGAGTCAAGCACGCTGCAGGTTAGCTGTGCGGCCCAGAGTGACTTGTGTATCCTCTATGAAACTCAATGTCCTCACCTGTTAAGTGGGATAGTAATACCTGCTGGGACAAGTTTCTCATGGGTTTCATGACAATACAGAAAAGACCTAGCATAAAGTAGTTGTCAATGGATATCAGGTTCCTCCCACCACCGCTGTGACAATGGCCTTTCCTGAAGAGATAGGAGCTCAAAGTTAGAAGTGTGTGGAGACAATATACCTCTAGAAGATGCTTTGCTAACTTCTGCATGTAGAACAAATGACTCCTCACCTTCCCCAATGAATCCCCTGTCTGAGCAGGGCTTGTTGCTGGTTACAAAACAAAGAAAACAGTGAATAATGAAGACTCCAATCTCCCACCCCCACTCCAACACACACATCCTTGAGGTCAGGGCCACCCGGAACACACCGGGCCAAGAGATTCACCAGATTTCCGTGAGACCCTCTCAGCTCACACCTCCACTGTTTTTTTAAGATTTGGAATGCCACAGCATAAGATGAAGCCATCCCTGACTTTCTCCCTTTTCAAACTGAGCAAGTTCCTGAACTTGTCAAACTGCAATACAAAATTATGAAAAACAATCATAAGTGAAAACTCCAGTTATTAAAATGTATGGGAACTAATTATTGATCTGATGATATTCTGAATAAAAAGAAAGAGACATGCTTGGATAAATGGAAATCTTTTAAAGTCATTAATATACATGTGTTTATTTTTCCTCATCCACACTGGAAGTTGCAGTAGGGCTGTATTGTCTAGCAAATTAGAGGGGGTGACAATGCCATGTTCACCTCAATGTGTGATGTCTCTCTGCTCAGACTTATTAATTTCTGCCAAATTAAAAGGAGGAAACCCTCCCCAGTGCAGACCACAGAAATGTGTAATGCAAATACAAATGCCATTAGGAAGGCTCTGCTGGCAGAGCCTGTACACGGGCCTGAAGTTGTTTCAGCCCAGACAGGAAACTGCTAGCACAAAACTGATCACCTGCAGAAGGAGAACTCTGCCAGGAGGGGCAACGTTCCATTCCCAGAAGGGTGACCCTCCCCACCTGCCACTCCCTCATTTCCCCCCACAGCCAGTCCGCAAGCCATCCACATGGCATGACTGCCCTACAAGTTCATTCCAAAATAATTGTCACCTTCCTGAGCTTTGAATTTCCCATCTACATACTGAATATCCTGGTGCCAGGAAACTTTGTGTGATGGTGAAATCTGAGATTCCAGAGTCAGGCAGACACAAGGTCTTGGCTGTGTGAGCCTGAGCTGTGTGACCTCTCTGAGCCTTCATTTCATCAGTTAAATGGGAATAACAGTCAAATAAACATCATGGGGTTATCTGAGGATCAAATAAGATAATAATACATGCAAAGCACTTAGAGCTTGGCTACAAAGTAGATCTTTAATAATTTCTCAGCTTGTCCCGACCCGCAGGACTTAGTTACTCGTGGGGGGACGAGGAGGATCCGACCTGAAAGAAAATGGGGGCAAAAGAAGAGCGGAGGCAAGACAAAGTTCTGATCAAGCCTCCACATTTTATTTTCACACAAGGGTATATATATTTTCAAAGATCAGAGGGAGGCAGGCATGGGGTGATCTGGTGTGGCGCCGGCAGCCGTTAGGGGTCTGCTGTTGGGTGTTAGATCAAACAGGAT